>CM033274.1:11120504-11643004 GCA_019343175.1 Oedothorax gibbosus | reverse complement strand
TCTGAAAACAGGAATCAAACAGGGACCAATGGAAGGGGGTTTATAAATAAAAAAAAAGCCGTGTCTTCTTTATAATATTCTAACGAATTGGTCAAAGGATTTCGTCAGCTTTCTGAATCAGTAAACGACGCAATCTTTTACCGTCAAATACTGTTTATCACAACAATCAGTAGCTTAACGAGGTTCTATTCAGTGAGCGAATGGGAAAATAAGGCAGAGTATAGAATGATGCTATAGAGTAACTCAATGTCGATTTGTACTAATGCGTAAAGAAGAGTCTAGACAAGCATTAGTTTTGGAGAGTTTGAGAACGTTTCTTTTCACCGTTGGAGACAATTTATTGCCCTCTAGAAAATTAAAGATCTATTTTGATTTAACCAGGCTAATAACTTAAGGGGGAATGGGCACGCTGGACCGCGGGTCTTGAATATCAAGTGCCTCAGTGTTAATCCAATGGCGAAAAAACTATTTTCTCTGCCACATTTCTCCGGCTGTATTGAATATTTTTACAAACGTTTTTTTAAATAATAAATGTATATAACTTACAGGTCTCTATCTTCCCACTTTTTAAAATTGCTTCGAATATTTTGAGTAAAATTATTTATTGAAAATTAAAAAAAGTATTCGAACCAATTTCAAAAAGTGGGAAGGTCTTGACCTGTAAGTTAGCTACATTTATCACATAAAAAAATCCTCTTGTAAAAATATTCAATACAGCCGGTGAAATGTGGCAGAGAAAATATTTTTTCTCCATAGGATTAACACTGATGCACTTTACTTTGGAGACCCCCGGTCCTGCGCGCCCATCCCCCCTTAAGTAAACGTGGGGTTCTATTGCATAAGATTAAAAATAGTAAAGCAGTGGACGTCACACTCAATTGTGGCACATTTACTATCCCAATAACTTCTAAAAATTAAACGAATTAAAGTTTTTTATTTTATGTGTAAGCTCTTGTAAGGGATTATAAAAAAAACTTATCAATCATAACTGTTTTATTCAAGCGGCTCAGTGGCTGAGAGGTTTAACGTGTCCGCCTCATAAGCCCAAGATCGCGGGTTCGATCCCCGGCTGAGTCGTCGGATTTTCTGGATAAGAAAATCTTGGGCAGGCATGTCATATGATTATGTGGCATGTAAAAGATCCCTGGAGTATCCATTTGGCTAGGGTTCTCTCGGAAAAATTAAAAATCTCGGCATACTTTAACATCCTCAGAGAGCTCAGATTCATTGTTATCTGAGCGTCAAAATTGGTAACGAGAGTCGCCTAGATGGTGCCACATAAAAATAGCTCTCAGTTCTGGGGAATATGCCGAGTCTGCAAAGGCTTGACCGCCAATATTGCAGCCCCATTGGAGAAAAAAAAAACTGTTTTATTCACGTGCACACCAAGTGAAACATTTGGTCTTACATCAATAAAATGTTGCAGTTAGTGTGCGTTTATCCTAAACGGGAGGAAAAAAAGGCATAGAAGCAGTTAAAAGTAGCAGTAGAGTGTAGAATAAACCTATTAGAGCTTCTTGCTTTTTCATTTACATTCCACGCTCACTAAACCGAATGTGCTAATCTAAATGCACGCTCGTTAATCTGGTTTATACTTTATCGAGGTTAACTATCGAAGGTGGTTCGAGGTTAACTACAATGAAATGCTCGAAAGTCGGAAAGTCGTGAGCAGCAGAACTTTATTAGCCTTTTCTATTTCACTGCCTTTGCTTTTGGTTAAACTCTCAAAGAAGACGTAGAGCCACTGTCATGAAATAGACACGCTGAATATGACGACACAATGGACAACTAGAACGACTCCACAGTTACGTCACTGTTACGTAAAACATTTTCTTCTTTCCCACAAACAAATTCGAACTGTCCATTCAAAACCAAAATAACCCTTTCTAGTGAATCCATTTTTTTAAAACTTAATACTTGAAGAGTACAGGGGAAGAACCGCTTGATTTATTAGGAGTCGACCCGTAATTGTGTCTGCTTGGCGGACATTGGCGGCAGGAAACAGGTTTCTCTCTTTCTTCTTCGCTTGGTCCAAGCTTCGGAATCGTGCATCGCGTGAATCTCGCCAATCTCGGTAGTTAGAAAAGTCATGGTTTAGGACTTTTTAATTAATTTGCGAATCTTAAAATTTCTCTTAATTGTTTTAGAAAAATTCGTGATTTTCAATAATTTTTTTTAAAGCTTAACATGATGATGAACAGTCTTTTGAATAAAACGCGGAACTGAATTTCAGGGTTGCAGTGAGAGGATGCAGAAGAAAGCGAGAAACTGGTTTCCTTACATCAGTTTAGGCGATTACTCGCTATCATCACTAAAGATGCATGATGATGAAAGTTTTCTACGAAGTTAAGCGGTTTTTCCCCTGCACTCTTCGCTTCGGATTAGAGATAGAGTACTAAATTTCCCCATTTATTTAGATAGGCAAGAAAAACCAGTGGTAGGGTTTAATAGCATACTCAATATACTTTAAAATACAACTATTTCTTCCTTCACTCCCTCTCCAAAATCATATTAAATCGCACAAAGCGTATGAATACTAACACAAAACCCTATGCCTCCCATTATTGCAAACCAATTGCAATAACAAACAGGGTGAGAATGCAGCACTTGAAACCGCGACTAAAAGGTACATAAATACAGAAATAAAACTCCTGGCCTCTAAGTGTTGTTTTTTGTACCACACACACACACATACGAGTCGTCCATTCATACTTTTTGGCTCCATTCATAAAACTCTCTTCATTTCAAGTCTCCCACCGGGAACACAAACGATTTGGGAAGCTTCTGTTTGTTCTAGGGACGTTCTGATTCTTGGTTCTTCGAAAGTGTTGACACTCGGTAGTAGATCAGAAGTGGTTGGTGGTGGGTAGGGTTGTTGAAAATTTGAACGATCTGTTCCTACTACCAGTTGCTTACCGGAACAACAAAGATACTTTTCCCACCCTATTACAGAAGAGAATTCCAATTATCCGAAGCAAACGACACCTAACATCATTCGGAAAATCAGAAATTCGAAAAATTGCAGTGAACAGGAAAAAGAGTATATTTTAATCAATTACTAAATGTATTGTTGGGTTGAGAGGTCATGTAATTCTAGTTTTGGTCGTCATCAATCAACACCAAAGAGTAAAGTGACATTTGGCTGTTTAAATTCTAGCTTTTTGTAATATTTTTTATTCGACTTATGTTGGGAACGTTGGTTTCTTTTAGAAGTCATGATGAATGATAGCTATTGAAAGTTTACTGCACCATATATTCAAAAGATAAGTTACATAAATGACAGATGAGTGCATAAAATAAAAGCAGTTACATTAGAATAAAAGTTTGTATGCGACAGATAACCCTTTATTGTTACTGTTCCTATTGGCTTATTTGTTTTGTTACTGTTCGTTTCTGTTGGATGTCATGACTAGTAATTTGTTTTGGTCGGTCCAAAAAAATTTATTAGGCATGACAACCAACAATGACGAACAGTAGCAAATAGACCGGATGGAATTTTTTCTGAAATTCGGATAATCAGCAACGCGCTTCGGATAATTGGAGTTGTACTACATAATAATCCCATTGATTCTAACTGAACTTGTAGTGGTCACTTTTGTTTCACAACATCGCAATGTAGTTAGTTCTAAAAACGTCATAACGTTGTAGCCAAAGTTAGAAGTTGGATGAAAAATGTTAAGAGAAATTTGTGATACTAACTTTAAAAAAAACCTAGAAGCAACGTATTTTATGTATCGCCGGAATTCGCTATTTAAGGACCTCAGTATAGAGAATTTTCACAAATTTAAGATCGTTGAAATTTGCGATTTTAAGATAATTTCCGGCAAGATCTTTGAGGACCACTTCAAAAAGTTGATAGTGACATTTTAAAAAACTAGTCGTGCAAACTGCGACTAAATTTATTTTAAAGTCGCAAAACTGTAGGATTTGGTTTTATTTTGCGACTACACTCTTAAAACAAAAGAGTGAAATCCACTCCTATAGGGGAAGTGCATTTTCGGCACCGGAAAGGAGTAAAAATTAACTCAGACTGAGTTTTAAAAAAAAACTCGTTTGTTTTAAGAGTGTAGAAACCTTTAATTTCGAATCTCGGTTTGTAGCCTATTCTTTTCCTCTGAATAACCGTTTTTGGGTTTACAGCAAACGTTACAGTAACTGTTTTCCTAAAACGCCACAAACATCTCACCTCTGGGGGTGGTTTGTTCAAATCACAACCTTTTCGAGCACCCACTTGAAATACTGCCTGCGAAAACACGGCCCTGCCTCTGTAGCCTCTCCAAAGCTCCCATTTCGTATTCATTACTTGTATAATAGAGGAAACGGTTGAGGGTTGTGTGTGTTTGAATATAGATTTTATATTTTCATTGTCAAGCGCTGCTCTTTTTCCCATTGTAGATTACATATTCAAAATGCGATGCGAGAAATATTCAGTGGGTCTTACTTTAAAGTGATGCCAAGTGTTTAGGGTGAAAGATTTTCATAACTGGTGGTCTTGCTTTGTAAACAAACACTTGGGCAATTCTTTTGTAGATTGGAAAGTCTGAAGAGAAAATAAATATAAATAAAAATTTTATTGAGCAATAAAATGGTTTGCACATATTACAATAATCGTTTGAATGCTCATAATCTTTTTTATTGTATGTAATTTTTTTATTCTCGATTATAATTTATTTTGATATTGTAGTTTTTAATAAAATATCTTCGAATATACTCTGATATTTTTTTTAAGCCAAAGTTCTATATAGGCGTGTGCAACAAAAAATGTCACAACTGATGCATTGCATCGTAAAAAACTACTTGAACAAAGATGCATATTTTAATAGAGTTTATAGATTGAGTACTAATCCATATATTTTAATAACGGAATGAATTTTCATGAATGTATTCATTGTGTGGATTCGTATTTAATTTTGATTGAACTCTGTAAAACTTTTTTTGTGTAATGTTACTTCAAAAACTAATAGCAGCAAGTTCTACCTCTAGCTATATGCAGTATAACGTTACACCAAACGTATTAAAAATAGAAGTATTTAATTTTATTGTTCAAATTAATTAAACAAAGCTTCGAAGTGTAAAAGTTACCATTTAATTAAACAAAAAACTTTAAAGTGTAAAAGTTACCATTTAATTAAACAAAAAGCTTCTAAGTGTAAAAGTTACCATTTAATTTAACAAAAAGCTTCAAGTGTAAAAGTTACGATTTAATTAAACAAAAAGCTTCGAAGTATAAAAGTTACCATTTAATTAAACAAAAGGCTTCTAAGTGTAAAAATTACCATTTAATTAAACAAAAAGCTTTTAAGTATAAAATTTACCATTTAATTAAACAAAAAGCTTTTAAGTATAAAATTTACCATTTAATTAATCAAAATGCTTCAAGTGTAAAAGTTACCATTTAATTAAACAAAAAGCTTCAAAGTGTAAAAGTTACCATTTAATTAAACAAAAAGCTTCTAAGTGTAAAAGTTACCATTTAGTTTAACAAAAAGCTTCAAGTGTAAAAGTTACGATTTAATTAAACAAAAGCTTCGAAGTATAAAAGTTACCATTTAATTAAACAAAAGGCTTCTAAGTGTAAAATTACCATTTAATTAAACAAAAAGCTTTTAAGTATAAAATTTACCATTTAATTAAACAAAAGCTTTTAAGTATAAAATTTACCATTTAATTAATCAAAATGCTTCAAGTGTAAAAGTTACCATTTAATTAAACAAAAAGCTTCAAAGTGTAAAAGTTACCATTTAATTAACAAAAAGCTTCTAAGTGTAAAAGTTACCATTTAATTTAACAAAAAGCTTCAAGTGTAAAAGTTACGATTTAATTAAACAAAAAGCTTCGAAGTATAAAAGTTACCATTTAATTAAACAAAAGGCTTCTAAGTGTAAAAATTACCATTTATTTAAACAAAAAGCTTTTAAGTATAAAATTTACCATTTAATTAAACAAAAAGCTTTTAAGTATAAAATTTACCATTTAATTAATCAAAAAGCTTCAAGTGTAAAAGTTACCATTTAATTAAACAAAAAAGCTTCAAAGTGTAAAAGGTAAAAATTTTCCATTGTGATAAACAATTTCTATCTTCGAAAATTTAATTCTGATTTCAGACTTGTTTAGACAACGATGTTCAATTGAAATTCATGAGATACCTACCATCAAATGTATGCCCAAGTTCTATAATGTCATTTTCACTTCAGATGTATATCGAATTAATCTTCTTTCGTTTCTTTGAGGTTCATTCTTTAACAACAATCGGAATATTCGTAATGGAGTCATTTCGTTCTTTGATCTTTTTCATTTGCAATCTTCCACAACGATGAAGAACTAGAATTTGCCAGTTTATTCGGGACTTATTATTTAATTTTCTCAATCTTTTAAACACGGGCGTTAATTTAATCCACGTATTTCCAACAAAAATTTTCTCTTCCTGTTTGAACCGAACTTCGTCAGGGGAATTATTCATTAGGCTTAATAAATCTTATTAAGAACAAAGCTCTTGAGCCGCCATTTTAAATTCCATTTTCTTGTTGTGAACGGAACATATTACGTGAAAATTAAAATCAGCACAATATACAAATGTGGAGAAATTATTTATTTAGATTAGTGTTTTATACTTTAAAAAAAATATTTTTCATTGATGTTAGTGGAACGTTTTGGTACTCATCATTGAATTATAGAAGTTATTTAGTATTCTGTAAGCGGTTTAATGTAGTTAATAAAGCTTAGAGAGCTATACTGCTTTGAGAATTCAATTTATATCTTCTCTGTATCAGAGCCCAATGGCGTAAGTTTGTCTTTAACTATTATAGGAACCAAAAGAAAATAATATATAATTTCAAAAGGGGACGACTTTTCTATTAGTTTTAGATCAAGCAGTTTTAAAATAACGAAGGCCGCTTGATAATTTTAAATATTTTCATAAATTATATTGTGTATATGAGTAAACATTAGTAAAATATTTATAGTTTTCTATAATTTTTTTATTTATATTATTTAAATGCTCAATCACAAAGCATGTGATATATGCAACAATGCAACAGTGTTTTGTAAGTGTCTGATTATAATGAAAGACCACAGTTCTGAAGAAGTTGTGTAAAAGCATTACATTATCAAAATCTTTTTTACAATGCTTATTCCATTTTAAACGATAGGTTTGATTGAGTATTTCTTAAACCGGCAGAACGCTCACTAGGTATTTTATACCCAAATGATTTTATTTAGAACTAATATCCTTATGTACCTGATTTTTTTTTTGCAAAGCGCTGCTTTTTAACAGACAAATTGCAACGAAAATAAAATACTGTATGTATACTGCACAAAATATTCCATTATGAGCGTTTGTTCGTCGCGTCGTCTCATTTAGTTACAGATTGGGTTATCATCTCTATCTCGGAGCAGCTGGGGCCGGATGGCCGAGTGGTTTGGACCATTACGCTAGCAGTCTGCGCGCTGTAACGGGTGCGGGTTCGATTCCCGCCTTCGCCCTGGGTGTACTTTCCCTTCTCTGTGTCAGTAAAAATTCTTTCTGTGTCTGTCTTACTTGACGAAGGCTTCATAAGCGGGTCTCTGATCAAGCACACAAGCCGGAATATATACACTCTTAAAACGAACGAGCGGTTTTAACTAAGTCTGAGTTAATTTCCACTCCTTTCCGTGCCGAAAATGCACTTCCCCTATAGGAGTGGATTTCACTCTTTTTGCGGATTGGGTAAAAGAAATAAAAGAAAACAATCTACATCCTACAATCTTAAAACGAGCGGTTTTAACTCAGTCTGAGTTAATTTCCACTCCTTTCCGGTGCCGAAAATGCACTTCCCCTATAGGAGTGGATTTCACTCTTTTGTTTTAAGCGTGTATGTACCTACCCCCTACCCCCTCGGAGCAACAATCGAAGGAAACTTATGTAGAAAGAATTACGTCACCTCAAAGAAGTCAATTGAAGAAAAAAATTTAGAGAGTGTGACCTACAACAAAATATCCATTTGCCGAAGTTTTCTTTTCCTATCCGAGTACCGATATAACATCATCTCCCATGCTGTTCACCGATCCAGTTACGTAATTTGTTCCTTAATTCGACAGCCACCTAATCAATCATACACGCACTAATCTCTAGACAAACCATTCTCTGTCTTCATACACACCGGTAAAACGTCCGCCCACACAAACCAACACTAAAAAAACACGTCTTTTCTTTTCCCGATATCAATTTGATTCTTAGGCTTGACATGTCCTCTTCAAGTTTTTTGGCGGCATAACACTCGGCCCAAAGAGGGGAATTTGGCGTGAAAGGCACTTAATCGACTTTGGTGGAACAGCAGGGGGACTACCGAGACGTGACAACCCGATTAACTGGTAGAGGAAAGATCTGATCCGTTTTACCTGTTGTAGACTTGTCTACTTTCTCGAAGTTTGGATATTCTATTAGTAGTTTCTATTAGTATTAGTAGTAGTTTCTTCAATTTTTGAAGTTGTAAGAATCGAAAGAAAAGAAGCTATCCACTGCACACACACTACGTCAAATAACAATCACGCTAGATGGCGCTGATTTAATGCTGCATTACTACCAGTCATCTAGATTACAATAAATATTGTTGCATATATATGCCAAAGCAACTTGGTCAATGGTACATCAACTTGGTAGCAACTTGAGGTACCTTTTGGTAGACTCGGGTTGTGTAATTAGCTTTGGCAAAACTATATAGGGTATAAATATGATGTAGATTTTCGTCTGTTTGTCTGTACTTTCAAACAACACGATTTTCGATTTTTTTTTTATTAAAGGGCAGGTCAACAGAGAGCATTTCTTTAATTGTTTTGTCCACATGCCAGACTTTTCGTCCTTCTGTCTGTTAACTCCTTTCTAACCGTCACATTTTCATTTTTATTGGTACGACATCAGATCAGGGACATATTTCTAAATCGGTTTAAGTAGAATGCAGCATTTTAAAGGGTCAGAAATTTATACATTTTTTAAAAATGCTAAAATTTATCCACGACCCCGTTTGTACACCAATATAATTAGAGTTGTTATAAAATTATTTTATTAGTTGAAGAAAAAAAATATAACGGGAACCGCTAACAACTGTTTTGCGAAACGAACACAAATTCCACATTCCTAAAGAGAGGAAAGTCATCAAAAATAAAAAATAAAAATTAATAACTTGATGTGTTAATCTCAGGACTGCTCTGATTGCTCGATGGGCGTTTGGCGCATTTATACGGTAATTGCTGACCGGACTGGGTTTGAGTCAAAGACTACTGATGAGGATATACATTGGCAAACCGAAATGGATGTCAAACATGACTACAGCTGCCTACCCAAGTCATGTGTTTTGACGCAAAGAATTGGCGCTTTTTACAGCCTGGACTCTGAAAATAAAGTGGGTTACGGCTTTTTTATATATAAGTATCAACCGAAGTTTATTTGTGGGATGGTAGTGATATCAAAATAAATTTTATTCCTATTACTGATAAATATTTTGAAATTGTTTTTAATTGTCATTTTCTTTTAGACTGTTATCGCCTAAGTCGGGGATAATTTATCAAAAATAAGAACCTTTCTCTCGCCAAATCAGTTATTTATATTACAACTACCCAACTTTTACTTAATGTGATTACATGCTTGATCTATATGAATTAAGTCGTTGTTTTGGGCAGGTAAAGTTTTGACAAGGCCACGATACTGTTTTTTTTCTTTTTAATAATAAAAAGGGGATATGTTTAAAATAACTAGGTTGGTTTTGATGTTTTGATTCAGGTGTGGGGATTGAGTGAATAGATTTTAAGCCGCTTTGGCCGTCGATTTATCTGTAAAACTTCCACTAATTGAGGCATTGTGGGCATGTTTTCGAAAACTTTGTGACCGTGGCAATGGAAAAAGTATATGGAGGAGATGACTTGTGAGGGCTTGAAGTTAGACGTTTATGATTGTTCCAAGGTGTATATATGCCGCTTAGATGTCATAGAGAATAACACGTGTCATCACATCCAGTATAGGCCTTCGGTTCAAATTCTGGTTGGTTAGCGTATAGATGTTTGTCGTGACAGTAAAGGGTTTTTAGTTTTATTTTCGCCTGTATTTGTGTCAAAATAAGTTCAACTTCTTCGGGGGAAACTTTTGTAGCATTACCAAGGACATGATAACAATTAACAATCAACAGATGGCGTAAACACTCTAAAAATCTAACCCACTGATAGTTAGTAACGATTTTATGTATGTTTATCACGTTCACGCCGGCATAAAAAGGCGGTAGCCGGCGTAAGTAAGGCGGCGCTCAAATAAATGCCGCGCTTTATCTGGCGGCGCGCGATTTATGCCTGTTCACACCTGCACAAGCGCTTTATGTTTGCTCAGTATTACAGTACAGCTCAGTAGTGCTTGAAATGTTTTAACAAATTACACAAAAAATAATGAATAATGATATTATAAATAGAAAAATGTAGAATTATTATGCTAATTTTGTAGAATTTGAGTTATTGAACCAAACTTATGTATATGATACGTTATTAATTATAATTGTAATTAAAAATGTTTTTAATTAAAATACGTTACATTTTTATTATTTTAATTTTCAGCGTCTAACAGCACAATCTAGTGCGGGCCACCGGTGGTACGCGTCACCCGATGAGACAATCTAGTGCGGGCCACCGGTGGACCGCGCCGGCGTGTACGTGTTAAATAATCGTTGGAGTCCCATGCACTTAAGATTTGATAATGCAATTTCTATGATGCAATACGTGAGTAAAAAAACTTCAATAGTAATGGATGTATTATTCGGCTATAATTTTCATTACAGTGTGATTTTAATTAAAGTTCCTATTCAAAATGGTTGAAAAATAAAATCTCTTGGTCTCAATGGTGTGAAATTTTACTTGGTGCACTTATTTAGCATTATAACTTCGCTTGTGGAAGAAAAATTTAATAATTGTGCCATAAAGATTAAAGTATATAATGGCTTGGTCTAAAATTTCGGCATGTAAGGAAATTTATTGTGCTCATGCAATTTTTTTTGGTTTATTATTTCTTTATATTTGAATATTACTTATCAGGGTTTTGGTGTGTTTATAATGCTAATAAGATTTTTTACAGTGATTAATCTGGTATCGTCCGGCCAACGCAACCTGGCTAGCTTGCCTATAAGCCGATACATACATTGTTCTCTCGCATTTAGAAGAAATCGGACTTGATATTAATACACAACCCAATTCATTTGTCATGTGTGCCGAAATGCAGCTTGCCACTTCGCCAATCCAACTACGGCCATTCTTTAAAGTCCCGTTTTTCGTCAACTCTCCTTCTTTGTCCGAATCTGCTTTTACCACCGAACAAAAGCTTCCAGAAGACAGAACAAAACCAAAACAGAAAAATTCCAAATAAAAAAATGGCGGCACATCACAATTGCCGCACCTCCGCACACATACAAAGTGAAGGCTTATTTCGTTTATACATAGATAAAAAAAATCCACATTTTTTTATTGTTATGATTTCCTACGTTTATTGTGGCAACGGTGTTTGTAATCCAGCTGTCACGACGTCACACAACGCCCTCCTGCGGCGACCGAAGGCGTGAAACAACCTTTGACTTTGACTTTTTTATTTCCTTCCATTTGAGTTCTTCACTTTTGGCATAAACGAGGCTACAATGAAATCTCTATTTACGGACCTCCTGGGGTTGAGGATGTATTTTAATAAAGAGCTCTGGGCGCATTCAACGATCCTGACTCGGGATTCTGTGGACACTATCAGAGACCAACACTGAGCTCAATTGCAGGAAATGTAGGGACTTGAAGTTTTCATCCGTTTCTAAACCGCATTACACTCTTTTTGCTGAAGAGGTCAAACCAGCCTATGAGTGTTGGATATCTAATACGCGCATTGTATATTTTATGTGGTTTTGACCAGTTGCGCAACTTTTTGTGTTCTTCCACGTGTACGAAATTTACTACAGGATAGTATCGGAAGTCTCACCCCTATTGTTGATTAGTTGGTTGGTAGACATATATTTTCAGGTTTGTGTGCTTGGTCACAGAGACCCGCTTATAAGCTTTCGTCAAGAAGGACGGACACGACATACACATACAAAGCAAATGCTGCCATCTATCGCCACCTCCACAATTTAGACATGTCCCTGAAGGGGAGGGAAATAGTCTCCAGGGACCTGTACCCGTGGTAAACTGCGCAATGACCGACCACAGGACTTTCGGACCCAACAGATTTAACGAGCACGTACTCCGGATATACTCGGTGGGTCTCCAGTGGTACCGGGACTCGATCGCGGGACCTTCCGATCTCGAGACCGAGACGCTGACCACTAGGCTCCCCACAGCCTGTTCCCTATTGTATCCTCACTGTTTTGAGCTCATTGGAACCAATCAGGTTGATTGTTTTTTTAAATTAACTTCGCACTAAGCTACACAAGTTCTTTTTGAGAAGGACCTTGTTATTTTTATCCGCGGTCAAGTAACGATTCCGTCGCGTGAGATGACCCCCAACGCAATCTTATAGCGACATTGTACTTGGACCACTTATAAATTAGGACTTTGAAACACTTATAAATTTACCCTGCACCAGCTTCCGGGTGGTTTGTTTATGGGGTTGAAGACAACTGTTGATGTAACTGTGACGTCATTGTAGGTGTGGCCATTCCAGTTGTCTATTTGACAAGTTTTATTCGAAGCATTTTTCACGATATTATATATTGTCAAAAATAAATTTAAAATTCGTGAAATTCAATCATCCGTTTTTGAGAGTTATAAGTTAAGTTGATAAAAAATGAATCTCAACTTGGAATCGGCAAATCATCGGGCATTCGCCATTTCTCCCCCCTCCCCGTGAGTTCTTTTTAGGCCAATTTTCAGCGGCAAAACGAATTCCCTCAAAGGAATCAAAAGGCACGCTTGTATAAAAGTCTAAAGTGGGAAATTGCGCGATGGCTAATGTTTGGGATGAGATGTGAGGCCAAGTGCGAGAAAAAATTCGGGCCCGAAAGCGGTACTGCTAATATAAAAAGAGAAATGAAAACATTGTTGTTTTGTTCAGTAATTTTTTAACACTAACGATATTTTTAGAGTGACAATACTTTTCAACGTACAGTTAAAAATTTCGCTCTTGTTTTCACTAAAAGTATGGTTTCTAGTAGCTGCAACGGCTGCGTGGCAAAATGTTTCACCAGGTTTTAGGTATTTGGTTGAACCATTTCACAGACACAGTTTTCAAAACCTGAAAAATGGTTCACCCGAATATCGAAAATATGTTGAAACATTTCGCCCCACAGTTACTCGTAAATTGCCATATAAACTATTGTACAGTTTTATTTACCATTTATTTCCTTGCATTTCGTTTAGATAAAATAATGCCTGTTATTTAAATTTTATTTGAAAAATATCAAATATTTGCAGTTTAGTGCTAAACTAAAGTTAATATAAAGCTACATTAGAAGAAAAGAGTGATGATTTGTATTCTGCTGTAAACTGTGATAAAAAAAATTGCAGCACATTTAGTGGTTACTTTTTGCACAACTGTGTTGTAATGTTTGTTTTATAAGAGATTGTGGTTATATGTTGGGTGCATCCGATTACTGCCAATGAAGCGAACGTTTTCACCGGTATCACACAATACATTTTTACATCAAATATGTAAATTCGCAGCACAGAGTGATGTGGCAGCACTTTTACCATCACCGTAAATTAGAGGTTTATTTTGCAGTGTAGTAAACAAAATCTTACTTCCATAACTTTTTTCATTTTGATAGATGTATCAGTAAATAAAACGTTCATATTAAGACATCAAAAACCTCGATGCCCAAAATTCCTACAAATTGGGATTTTACTTTATCTATATATACACAAAGAAATTTGAAAAAGGTTCTTTTCTTTTGCCTGGTCAAGCATTTGACAAATAAAATCACTTTGATGATTCAGGTCTCTCAGTTTCTCTTCAAATTCTCGATTTCGTTGACGATTTGGTACCAAATAAATGCTCTCAGCTCTAAAAGCAAACCACCGGGCGTTCACCAAGCTATAGTCCTTCACTGTAAAAAAATTCCTCTAACTTAACATCACACAATGTAGGAGAACTACCATCACCCTGTGCCGGGAATTTACATATAATGTAAAATGTATTGTCTGTACCTACTAAAGTGTTTGCTTCACTGGCACTGATTGGCTGCACCCATCTTTTCTGATTACGTTATTGGAGTAAGTTGTTCATGTGAACGTCAAGAAAACATCAATTTGCTGTAAATCAAACATAACAATACTGATATAAAAATAACCGCAAAATGTGCTGTCATTTTAAAGCTTTTTTTTACAGTGCATATTGACAATATTTTTCCGAAACCTTTCAGATTTTGTTCACTTTGCTCAGTTTTGGAAGATCCATCGAGCTTTGAATCTCTTTTTTTACTTTGATTTATTTTGGTTATGATGGAAGAAACCCTTTACTCTAGAACGCTGTAAAACTAGAGGCATTAAGAAAACATCAATTTTCTTTAAAACGATCATTTCAACACTGCGATGTAAAAAATAATCTCAAAATGTGCTGCAATTTTACAGAATTTTCTAACAGTGTTGGTAAAAATGGATCAAAATCCAAGGCTGTCGCGACTCGGCCTACCTCTGTAGAACCAATCTCTAGTGACCAGGGCCCGATTAAGAATGGCATGGACTATAGGCACAACAAGTTACGGGGGCCCCTTATGCGGAACATTATCTTACCTATTGCGACATTATTTACAATATACCAAAACAAGCCATGCTAATTATATATAAATTACCACACCATGTTAATTATATATAAATTACTAAATTACCACACCATGATAATTATATACAACTTATTGCAAGTGAAAATTGAATGAATAAAATGTTACATATACTATTTAAGTATAACATATATATTAAGACAGTTCTTAATGCTCTCCGAAATAAAGATCCTTTAATTTCAGAACAAATTTTACTAAAAAGAACTAATAAGAAAATAAAAAGATCTATATTAACTTATCAATAGATATTTTAATAAAAAAAAATTGGAAATGGGATAAAGCAATTTATATTATAATGAAAAAAAAATTGGTCGCTGTGCTGATGCGTCTCCAAACATGCTTCCGGAATTCTTAAGAAACTGAATATTTTGGTTTGTTATGATTAAATTTTCTTTTAACAAATAGTTTATGGCAGGCCATATAGCTGTATCTTCATATAACATAACTTAAATCTGTTTGCAAACAACTTCTTGTCAAACAAGTCATTGTAATGGTGGGGAAACTTTTCTTCAGGTGGAATGGTTAGGTATCGGTAATCCGACGAAGTTTTGTTTGATGGTTTCAACTTTTTATCGTCGAGTATTTTTTCAGATTTTCTTTTTGAACATCCGTTGGGTATTTACGCGTAGTCATAACTCTTTTTGAAACCAAATAAAGTTCGAAAAACGTGGAAGTCGGCAGTCAGAAAACAAACAAACGATTTGTAACTTCTTCGTCTTCAACTCACTTCGCTTCTGTTAACGTGACGTACGAACGAAAGGGAAATAATAATAAGTATTATAGTTAAGAAAGGCATGACGACTTTACAATGGAAAATGTTTTACAGTTATTTTTTTAATAAAAAGTTTTTTGTGGAATTCCATTTTTTTGTATTTAATTGTTAAATAAAAAAAGTTTTAATTAAAAGAAATTTAGGGGCCCCCAAATATTCGGGGGCCCTAGGCCCGGGCCTCATGGGCCTAATGGATAAGCAGGCCCCGCTAGTGACTCTAACCACATTATTTGATATTCAAACAAAATCTTTCTCACACCACCAAACCCAAAAGTCTCTTCAGGCTCTCAGCTGGCGAGTGTCTGTTTTCTCTACCCCCCCCCCCTCTCTCCCCACGAACACAATGTTCGATTATTGCTTCTATCGAGAGGGGGGGGGGGGGGGGCAAACCCAAACATGCCCCCTCATTCCCACTTTGGGGCACAATAGGGGGAATGGGGCATAAAAGGAGGTCCCGTAATAATAATGATTTAGTCTCCCCGTGTAACTGCCCCGTTTAGGCACCGATGATTGGTTTACTTTTGTAGTGTTAGCAGCGTGATTAGGGAGCAGGGTGTCTATGCTCGGCGTAATATTGCCATTTTTGACGATTTGTTATTGTGAGTTTGATCTAATTGAAACATCTGTATTGAATTTATTGATCGATAAAAATTTCATTACAAGTATTGGATCTTAACTTTTTTCTTAATAATTGAGGTATTTGTATGCATCTTTGTGATGCGTAAGTTTATTTTTTTTAAAATTATATGGACATCAATAAGTTTTTTTTACATTACCTCTTAGTTCTAAATCTTGCTGGTTGTGGGAATTTTGGCGCTGTTGTTATCAGCTGAAGCTTTGAGTTAAAAACTGAATTATAACTTAATTATTGACAGAGTCTTCAACAGGAAATATATAATTGTGGAAAAAGGAGACACCTGAACTGAACCCTTTACTAAAACGCGTTTCTCGACTTCTCCTGCATGCGAGCCCATAGCCCCAGCGTCGGCAATTCATAGTCCACCAAAAGGATCCTCAAGGTGGAGATGAGTTACTTCGGCTTTTATACTACAATTACTATTATAATCTAAATGATTGGATGAAGTAACGTAGTAGTAATTCAGTGTCATCCAGCGTGGATGCTATATTTTGAGGTTGCGCCTGTGGTGAACCGCCACAAACTCACTCAAACGCTTTTAACCATCTCATAAGAATACTAAACCAGTTCTAAAACTATTTGATTCACTTGCAAATCTGCAGATTCTTTAAAAACAAAATGTAATCATGAATAAGAAGATTTAATTCGAACTATTCCATATTGCAGGTTATCTTGAACAATCAAAGCCCAATTCAGACTTCAGTGCAACTGCAAGGGCCATGTTATGCTATAAGTAAACTATGCCCATAACTAATTTTTCATAACACAATTATGAATCCCTTTAAAATTGATAGAGTAAATCAATCTTCACATGTTTTGGCAACACACTGTACAAAAATCCTCTAACTTACCAGCACAGTATGACGCAGAGTAGTATAGTGCTGCATTGTGGTGTGAATTTACATATGATGTTAAATTAATTGTGCTGCATCAGTGTTGCTGTAGATAATACACAACCCGTGTTCATCAAAAGGTGATGCCTCAAGATAAGACCAACTTGATTCGAATGATATACTATGATATATAATACAATCTCGATGGCTGGTAGCAACGCAGTAGTAAATGAGTGCCATCTAGCGTGGATGTTATTCGAGGTTGCATGTGTGTGCGGAGAACCTGCTATTTACACCGGTGAAAATGTTTGCTTTTTTAGACGCGATTTGATGATACTTATCTTTTCTTATTCAACGTTATTACAGTACGATGTGCATTGTGAATGTGACTCTCTATACGACATGAATACGGTCTTGAATACAACATGCAGATACGGTCTTCATTCTTGCAGCGGCAGTGTAGCACCATCATAAAAATCGTGGTGTAATGTGATGTAATTTAACATAAATTTCTTACAATGTGTTTATTCAGCAATAAGTTCCTACAGATATACACCTACTAATCCAGTATTAGAATTTTGATTTTGGCGAGTTTTTTTTTATTTGGCGAACAACATCAAGGGGTGGTAGGAAGCATAAGGGGACCCAGAAACGGATTAGGCTATGGTCGGGTAAGTGGGCTCCCCCCCGGCAATCCTGTTAAAGAAGCCAGGTATCGGGTGTCCCCAAGATGAAAAAACGCACACGATAAATGGTCTTTTGTGTTCCATTTAAGAGGAAGAGTTCTTTTTTGTAGCCCATTGAATCTTCGAGGCACCAGAGCATGAAAGGAACGGCTGTTATCGGCCAATAAAATTGCTTATTTGTTTACTGTGAGCAAACGGTATCATCCAGTAAGAAGCTTGGGATGGAGCGTAGTGTTTTTTGGTGGGATTTTTTTTTTGGCGCCTGTTTTTTGGTGGCAGATGATAGTTGTGTGAATGCTTACATGGCTGTTATTGGGTGAAGAGCGACACTATTGAATTTTTTTGGTGTACACTAGGTAAAATAGGTGGTATAGTTACTAACAATTGTGAATGGCAGATTGTTGATCGCAAACTGAAATATGTAACACGTTCGTGACAACTGTCTTCGAAGTTAACAATGCAACATTTCCTTTAAAGGTTAATTCCATGTAAATATATACCACAAGTGAATTTTAAAAATATTTTCTATTCCAGTTGACACTTTTATATGTGATTTAGAAAAGTTTAAACTTTAAAAATTTTGCATCAAAAACTATATTTGTTCTTATCCGTGGCAACACTGAAGTATCAAAGTGGCTGCCGACCCGGTGGCGCAACGGTTAGGGAGCTAACCTTTGGAGCTTCTGGGTTCGGGTTCGAATCCCGGTAAGGCATGGATGTTTGTGTTTGTAAATAAATGTTGTTATTTGTCTATGGTGTTTGTGTCGTCTCTTTCTTTGTGTGTCTCTTGTGCCTGTGTCATTTCTGGGGTTGAGTAAAATAGACCTGAGGTCGCAGTGCTCGGCGAACTTGCCCCCCACCAAGAAAGTCATAAGTCATAAGTCATCAAAGTGGCTGCTTTTTTTGAAAGCATGGGTTATGGTTTTTCATCATTTTGGAATTCTTGAATTTTAAGTTAAGTATTATTTTTTATCAGATTTTTTTGGTAAAATTATTAAAATACACTATAATAACTATCTTCAAGACACATTATTAATCGGCATTTATAAATAAAAAGTTACTTAATTCGAAAGATAAAAATCCCCTATTTTGGCTGTAGTGTAAGTCACGAAAAGATTTAAAAGTTTCTAGAACTTTTTAAAATAAAGCTTTGCTTCGAAATTTTTAAGATATTTTCTTTCTATATTAACCTCTGTGTAATTCCACACCTTTAAAATTTAAAATAAAAAGCATTTTCTCTATTTATAAAACATTTTAACTTTGTAGCGTAAGTCAGAATGTAGTGTCAGTCACAGCTTCTGTTTGATTTATCTATTGTAGATTAGCTATAATATTTGTAGATTTCTTATATTTTGATAATTTTGATTTAAGATGGCTACATCAACAGCTAAAAGAAAAAACCAGCAAAGGGAAAGACTTGTAAGCATGTGGTAAATTTCAAACCTTTAAAGAAAATTAAAGCAAAAACCACTTTACGGACAACACTTCACTTAAAAGTATTCCACCTCTATTGCAATGTTCCAACCGTGTGACAACATTGAGTGGTAATTCTCGTCCACCAGTCATGGTCATCTTTGCCTTCAGTCATGGCAAAGGACAAATTGATGGACTTGGTGATACAATGTGGAGGGGATAAAATAAGTCACACTTTCCAGGAAAATTTACCCACATTCTGCAGAAGATTTCTTCACTTAGCATAAGAAATCTGCCCAAACATACTATTGTAGTTTTCTGACAACTGTGTAAAAGGGCGAAATAGGTAGATTAAATGATATTTGCTCATCATAAGGAAAATAAATATTTCCGATTCCTGACACTCAATAATTGCACTGTTTTTCAAAATTAAACAAATACCGACTGAAAATTGCCAATGTTTCATTAAATCCCCAAAAATACTACATGACTGATTTAACAAATGGTAATTGTAAAAGTAAATACCTCCCAACAAAATTTTGAAAACGAATTTAATGCTGGAAATAGGGCTTTAGTTCATTCGTTTTCTGACAACTGTGTAAAAGGGCGAAATAGGTAGATTAAATGATATTTGCTCATCTCATAAGGAAAATAAGTATTTCCGATTCCTGACACTCAATAATTGCGCTGTTTTTCAAAATTAGACAAATACCGACTGAAAATTGCCAATGTTTCATTAAATCCCCAAAAATACTACATGACTGATTTAACAAATGGTAATTGTAAAAGTAAATACCTCCCAACAAAATTTTGAAAACGAATTTAATGCTGGAAATAGGGCTTTAGTTCATTCGTTTTCTGACAACTGTGTAAAAGGGCGAAATAGGTAGATTAAATGATATTTGCTCATCATAAGGAAAATAAATATTTCCGATTCCTGACACTCAATAATTGCGCTGTTTTTCAAAATTAAACAAATACCGACTGAAAATTGCCAATGTTTCATTAAATCCCCAAAAATACTACATGACTGATTTAACAAATGGTAATTGTAAAAGTAAATACCTCCCAACAAAATTTTGAAAACGAATTTAATGCTGGAAATAGGGCTTTAGTTCATTTTGTAGGAAAAATTATTCTTAAATATTTTTTGGGCAAATGTTAAGTAAAGATGCTTATTCAATAAAAGTGAAATATCTGCAATGGTAGGGAAACCTTTTGCGTGGCCTGAAAAGGAAGATTTTCAGACATTGCTATTGAAAGAGTGAATTAAGAAATAACCAGAAAAAACTTTGGCGGACGTTGTGTAACTTTTACTAACTATGATTTTACCATGTATGCAATTCTTTTACTTACCATGTTCAAAATTATTTACATATGTTATTATTACCTTAATTTTCAATTCTAAAAACTAACACTCGCTTTCGAAAATCGCCTGAACGCTTTTTCAGTATTTATCACTCTTCAACACCATATACAAAGTTTTGTAAAATAAAGTTGTATCAAATAGATACAGAATTAGCACAAATTTGTTAAAATAATGCTTGTAAACACTTTTCTTCACTCAATTAAAACCAGTACAATATTGAAACAAGTGTTTCTTAGTGCCACAACAATTATAATTACCTTTCTAATAATTTCTATTTATGCTAAAGATATCAACCTTTGGGTCTTTTAATCACACACATAATAAACTGTAAAAAAAATCCGTCCCTCTAATTCACCATTACAGTGCGATGGTAAAGTTGCTGTCATAACCCTATGCATTGAGTTGACATATGATGTAAAATTTAGTCTTTGATACCGTCCCTCTAAAAAAATCCGTCCCTCTAATTCACTATTACAGTGCGATGGTAAAGTTGCTGTCATAACCCTATGCATTGAATTGACATATGATGTAAAATTTAGTCTTTGATACCGTCCCTCTAAAAAAATCCGTCCCTCTAATTCACCATTACAGTGCGATGGTAAAGTTGCTGTCATAACCCTATGCATTGAATTGACATATGATGTAAAATTTAGTCTTTGATACCGTCCCTCTAAAAAAATCCGTCCCTCTAATTCACCATTACAGTGCGATGGTAAAGTTGCTGTCATAACCCTATGCATTGAATTGACATATGATGTAAAATTTAGTCTTTGATACCGTCCCTCTTAAAAAATCCGTCCCTCTAATTCACCATTACAGTGCGATGGTAAAGTTGCTGTCATAACCCTATGCATTGAGTTGACATATGATGTAAAATTTAGTCTTTGATACCGTCCCTCTAAAAAAATCCGTCCCTCTAATTCACTATTACAGTGCGATGGTAAAGTTGCTGTCATAACCCTATGCATTGAATTGACATATGATGTAAAATTTAGTCTTTGATACCGTCCCTCTTAAAAAATCCGTCCCTCTAATTCACCATTACAGTGCGATGGTAAAGTTGCTGTCATAACCCTATGCATTGAATTGACATATGATGTAAAATTTAGTCTTTGATACCGTCCCTCTTAAAAAATCCGTCCCTCTAATTCACCATTACAGTGCGATGGTAAAGTTGCTGTCATAACCCTATGCATTGAATTGACATATGATGTAAAATTTAGTCTTTGATACCGTCCCTCTTAAAAAATCCGTCCCTCTAATTCACCATTACAGTGCGATGGTAAAGTTGCTGTCATAACCCTATGCATTGAATTGACATATGATGTAAAATTTAGTCTTTGATACCGTCCCTCTAAAAAAATCCGTCCCTCTAATTCACCATTACAGTGCGATGGTAAAGTTGCTGTCATAACCCTATGCATTGAATTGACATATGATGTAAAATTTAGTCTTTGATACCGGCGAAAACATTTGCTTCACTAGCAGAATGTAGATGCACCTATCTTCTCTGCTTAAACTCTATTGGAGTTATTTAGAGGACTCTAAACTAAGTATAACTAAGTAATACGGTTAAGAAAACATCACTATTCTGTAAAACAAACACTGCAACACTGTGATGAAAATATAACCATAAAATATGCTGTAATTTTACTGAAATTTTTTACAGTGTATTCAATAATTTCAAAACAAACATTTTTATCAAATATGTCGGAGTTGGACCCAACAAATGCACTCAGCAATGACTCATGTTTTGAAAGTTAACCTTTCATTGATGCAAAAAATAACCTTAAAATATGTTGTAATTTTAAAAAAAATTGTTACAGTCTATTCAATAATTTCAAAACAAACATTTTTATCAAATGTGTTGGACTCAACCAGACGAAATGGGCACAGACGTATGTTTTGATAGTTAACCTTTCATTGATGCAAAAAATAACCGCAAAATATGCTGTAATTTTACAGAATTTTTTACCTTGTTTTCAATAATTTCAAAGCAAACTTTTTTTATCAAATATGTTAGACGAAGCGAAATGGGCACAATAATGACTCATGTTTTGAGAGTTAACCTTTCATTAATGCAAAAAAAACCCTTAAATATCCTGTAATTTTACAGAATTTTTTTACAGTCTATTCAATAATTTCAAAACAAACATTTTTATCATATGTTTCGGACCCAACGTGGCGAAAGCGCACAACCATAACTCATGTTTTGAGAGTTATTTCAATGATGCAAAAACTAACCATAAAATATGCTGTAATATTTTACAGAAATTTGTTCAGTCCATTCAATAATTTCAAAACAAAATTTTTATCAAATGTGTCGGACCCAACAAGGAGAAATACGCACAACAATGGCTCATGTTTTGAGAGTTAACCTTTCAAAAACCAACATACAAACTCCACCAAACAAACAAATCAATGTCCGCCATCCAACAATTCTATTTTAGGTCGATCGACGTGTCCAACAATGCGCCCCCATTAGCGGTTGATGAGGGTACAAAGGGCTCCTGCTCGGACCACGGCCCCATTGGAGCGTGGGTCGGGCATAAATGCGAATACTACTACAGTTTAACTCGTTTATAACGAGTAGGAAGTTAACTCTAGGAGCATACATTCAAAACCCAATATCTCCAACTCTGACTTAAGCCAGTTTTGTTTATAAGCTAATTAAATCTTTTATAAGTGTATAAGTTAAGCTTTAAAAGTTAACTAAATCCTGTGTGTTGATGTTTAAGTGCAAAAATGGCTAAGGTCAAAGTTGGAGATAATGAGTTTGAATGTGTGCTCCTCAATCCAAGTTGGTTAACACGTTCCAAGTAAAAAATATTGTGTTTCCTCATTGTGTTTTGAACAAAATATACTGTTATATTATGGAACATTTCTGGGCTTCTGGCAGCTAAGTTGCAGAAAATGTTAGTAAGGCTACGGATAAAATATGTTGGCGGAGTTTTTCAGTAGCCAAGCAATACAGAAAATATTTGTACCTAACATATATTTGCTCTATTGCTGGGTACATTAAAAAAAGAAAACATGAAGCCATAACCCGTATACGAACCCTTGTCATTGACATAGGATACAGGCACTATGACCACACGATAATAATTGCAGCCTTGGAAACAGTTTGTATCGATCAAATTTTCTTTTCATAATCAAACAGGAAAAAATCTGTTCTCAATAGGTGTAATATGTCTAAGTGGTAAATTTTTTTTTATCTGTTTACAGAGAAAATGTGTCCTTTGATACATTGATAAGTAATTTTACAGTAAATTTCAATAGTTTAATAGAAAACAGAAATTTGCTGTATGGAAATAACATAAATATTTGGTCTTTTAACAGATTTTTTTAAAAAGTGCACTAAGGGACTGTAATAATTAAATATAAGTTAATCCAAGTGCTCGTATTAAACAGATCTTTGATGAAACAGGCTAATTCAAATAATTTACACTCTTAAAACAAAAGAGTGAAATTCACTCCTATAAGAGAAGTGCATTTTCGGCACCGGAAAGGAGTGAAAATTAACTCAGACTGAGTTAAAACCGCTCGTTTTAAGAGTGTATATGACGCAGATTGTTTTCTTTTATTTCTTTTACCCACTCCGAAAAAGAGTGAAATTCACTCCTATAGGGGAAGTGCATTTTCGGCACGGAAAGGAGTGGAAATTAACTCAGACTGAGTTAAAACCGCTCGTTTGTTTTAAGAGTGTACACTCGATTCATTAAATAAGTTAAACTCAATTTCCACTCATACAAGTTAGGAGGAAGGTTTGAGATTTATTTAGTATATGACCACATACTTATTACTTTTTAAAATTTTAAACTTTTATAACACCTTCACCAAGTCCTTTAAAATTTAAAATAGAAAAGGTCTATCTATAAAAATTTACTTTTCTTTATTGCATTTTGACCCTGCAAAATTACTGAGCATTTTCTGTGCCCTTGTTTTCAGTTAGCATTAGAGAGCCTAAATAAAAGAACGAACATGTACTTCGTACAAGTATACTACACTGTTAAAAATTTGGTGCTAGGTTTCACCATGATATTGGATGGTTTCACCATGATATTGGTTCCTAGTAGCTGCAACGGATGAATGGTGAAATGTTTCACCTTTTTTTCGGTGTTTGGTTGAACCATTTTTCTGGATTTGGAAACAAAAACCTGAGAAATGGTTCAACCGAATACCAATAATATGGTGGAACGTTTCACCATTCAGCCGTTGCAGCTACTAGGAACCAATATCATGGTGAAACCAAGCACAAAATTTTTAACAGTGTACTTACTATTTATCGAGGCACACTAGTTAGCATACATCTATATAGCTCTCTTGATTCAATACATAAGCGTCCAGTTGAACCGAATTTTGAAGCTACGGACGACTTCAACCTTTCAAATATCATCCTTTAGTGTTAAAACCAAGCCTAAGACAATTTAAATGCTTTAAACAATCTTTATAAATATTTTTAGTGAAAACTATAGTTGCATTATAATTTAACATTTTAAAAATAGTTTTTTAGTTTTCAAGGAATGCTTATTAGAGAGAAAGTTATCAAGCAAGATTTAAAGTTTCCAGTTCATTTTTTTAAATATTTAGGACGGAAACAATATTTTGTAAAAATTAAATTTTCGTGATTATGACAGGCTCACGAAAATCGAGGAAATTAAAGCCTCTAGAAAATCAGAATATTTACAGTACATAAAAAGTGGTGTATTTAAATAAGAAAAAAATCTCTGGACCAGCGAATATCACGACTGAAACCAACTGGTTTATGCTTGCTGGCTTATGTGAATGAATATTAACGAACTTCATATTACATATACATACTTCAGTTACAGTCCCTGGACAAATTATTAGACGCACTGCAAGATGTATCAATCACTGTTTCATGTATCAATCAATTATGAACAAAATACCTTTAAAAAGACATTTGTGTTCCTAAACTTAAGCTATTTTGAATCGAAAATACTATAATACATATATCGACATCTTTTACAACATCTTTGTTTTAATGATATGGCATTCTTTGGTATGTTTTCATCATTACTAAAAAAATACAGTGCGTCTAATATAATTTTTCCAGGGACTGTAGGTTGTCGGGTGCTTTAGTGAGGTTGACCACTAAGCCGTCAGCGATTTAACCACATTAGCGATCAGCTTACGACGCTGTGCGTCTTTTGTGTGGGGGACCATTGAAATTCGGGCGGTTGGTGGCCCAGTGAATAGGGGGGTGGTAAACATCAAAATGTAAACACGATTCGGTGATGGACCGATTGAGACGTTTGACAGATACGAGTGGGGGCTACTTAGGAAGGTGGAATTTTCATCTTGTGCTGGCCTATCTTAGATATATGGGATGGATATATTTTGGGACAAGAAATAATGTGTAAGTAGTAGTATTGTGTAATTAACTTATTTGTATAAGAAAAAAAAGCAATTGAACTTT
This sequence comes from Oedothorax gibbosus, assembly GCA_019343175.1. Lineage (NCBI taxonomy): Eukaryota > Metazoa > Arthropoda > Arachnida > Araneae > Linyphiidae > Oedothorax > Oedothorax gibbosus. The sequence goes on along the minus strand of CM033274.1, from coordinate 11,617,095 downwards.
TCTCCACTTTGAGTGAGAATTTTATTACCAGGAGAAAAAAAATACTTTGGAATAAAATCTTCAACAATAATAACTACAGTCCCTGGACAAATTATTAGACGCACTGTAAGATTTCATGTAAAATATTAATTACCGGGTGATATTGTACCGTTTTATTATTTTAAATTGATTTGTTTTTTTATTTTTATATTATCCAATCAATTACCGATTTATTTGATATAAATAAATCAGCATTAATTTAGAAAAGCATAAGTTTATTATGTTTTAAAGAAAAGTGAAATTAATGTTAGTAAAAGTCAATATTTAGTTGAGCCACCTTTAGCCGCTATCAAAGCTTTAATTCTGCGCGGCATGCTATCAATGCAAGACTGTACTGTCTCCTGCATTTGAGGATGATGATTCCACACATAAATAATATTATAGTAAATAATTAATATAAATTAATCGTAATCATAATTAATCATAATTATCTTAAAATAAATACAAATATGTAGTCTACAACAATTCTTTTAAATAAAAATCAATAATATTGTAGTTTAAATATACCATTATTGCATAAAAACTCTTAAGAAACATAAAATTACTAAAAAAATACAGTGCGTCTAATAATTTGTCCAGGGACTGTATTTGCAGTACAGTAGGCTTCCGCTTAACCGGACTCCCGTTTAGTCGTATTTCAGCTTGAACGCCGAATTTTTCTATCCTTAAAATGTTAAAATTTGTTCAAAATGACTTGTTTCATTAGCAATGTTCCATTCATATGATATACTGATAAGAAAAATGGCAAAACTATGTGGTAAGTTTCCAAATTCCTAAGTTTCAACAAAAAAAGTATCGATATTTTACTGTCATGTAACCTTTATGGTTTAATAATTTTTGTAAAATGGCGCTTGACTTTATTTGTGCATTGATTTACAAGTTAAAAATATCATCAATGCATAAACAAGCAATCAATTAATAGTGCACAGGATCCTAAAAAAATAATAGAGTAGAAAGTATTAAATCAGGTGCCAGATATATTCTCACTGTAACCAAAATGTATATTTCCAGGTTGATTTACAATCAGATCTTTTTTCTTTCTCTTTTCGTCAAGTCGAATACCTGACTGCGTCCAAGGACCGAAATTATTAATGAATTCAATAGAATAACTGTTAACAATCTTCAATCTGCCTTAAAAAGTAAAAACATTCTCCCCTACTCCACTTTACAAAGTAAGCAATTTTATTTGATTTATAATTATTCTAGATGGTTTACTTATAAAAAAAACCTAGTAAACCTTTTTTTTTGTTGAAAACTAAGGAAAATACCTCAAAACCTTAGTGCTACTGCTACTGAATGAAGTTAACCTCTCTTTCTATTGGCCTAAAAATATTTAAAGTTACTTAATATTGAAGAGTTTCCATTAGATTTGTTGGATGCAAGCGATTGATTTCGATTGCCATATTATTTTCATGATATGTTTATTCGATAGTTTTATCAAATGTTCACTATTATAACATACATAATTTGTCTAATTTTCCCTATTAGTAACACAATATACACTATTTGCCTAAACTTTAAAAAACAGACATAAGTAAAAAAAACCTTAAATAGAAAAAAATGCAATAAAAACAAGAAAGGCGGGCAAAAACTATCGGGAAGATAAGACCTATGCTAAATACATAGGGTCGGAAAAGGTCCTATCAAATATCCCATAACCACGGGCCGTTCCTTAAAATTGGCCTTCCATCAAGCCTTAATTAGACGTAAATTACAGTTCTTTAGAGCCATAGGGGCATATCTCATTAAAAGAAGGTTTTGATTTTTGACTAGTTTAAAATAAATGAAGAATTTTAATTTAGATCAATACCTCCCAAAAATATATTTTTAAAGTAAAGAAAATTTTTCAAAGAGAATTCATTTTTTTCGAAATGTATTGACAAACATTGATGTAGTCTACGGTTCTTGAGCTCTCCTGTAAAGTTGCTAAAACAGAGTTACACCATTCCTGCTCTACGATCGGCAAAAGCTTCATTTCTCCACAATGGGCGTTTCCATCTGCCAATCATCCGAAACAACCAATCGCAGACATCTCTATCCGACCAATGGGGGGATTCAGAGGCGGAGACAAGTGCCGGCTTCGTTTCACCGGGGTGGGTTGTGCATTCAACAGCGCGTGTCACTCCAAGCAAACGTCGCTCCCATGATGTGCCGAAGTGACCCGTCGTTCACGGCCCTGAAAAACGTCCTGGCTGAACAAAGCCCTTTCGGTCCTGGGGTCGCTAGCCCAGCGGCCGCTCTAGCCGAATACCAGAGACTGCAGATATACGATTATGGAAGATTGAGGTTCCATCCGTTCGGGATCCCGTACGGTCTTGCGGGAGCGTTCCCGGACGCGACAACTGGACAGTATGGTTTTGCCAATCCTTTCGTCCGGTTTGACCCGAGAGCGAGGTTCGCTGCTGAAGAACCCAAGCCCCAGCACAGCTACATCGGTCTCATAGCCATGGCCATCCTCAGCATACCGGACAAGAAGATGGTGTTGTCGGACATCTACCAGTACATTCTCGACCAGTACCCTTACTTCAGGAATCGAGGACCAGGATGGCGGAACAGCATCCGACACAACCTGTCCTTGAACGACTGTTTCATCAAGGCCGGTCGCAGCGCCAATGGAAAAGGCCACTACTGGGCCATCCACCCCGCGAACATCGAGGACTTCAAGAAGGGCGACTTCAGACGACGCAAAGCCCAGAGAAAAGTAAGAAAACACATGGGGCTGGCAGTTCCGGACGATGATGACAGTCCGGCACCGACACCACCCCCGAGACCACCTCTAGAAGCACCCCCTAGCCTCATGGAATCCAGCTTCCAGTCCAGCCAACTCAAGCTTCTCCAACAATCCCAGCAGTCCCTCCCGAAATTAGGGCGCCAGAAACGGCAGTTCGACATGGAGAGCCTCTTGGCCCCTGATCCGCCCCACTCTTCGGGATCGCCCCCTCTAGACAGCCCCAGGTCCTACCCCCATTCCCCAGGGGGTGGTTCCGAGAGCCCTAAAGAGTCCGTCTTGCCCCCAGGGTACTTCAACCCTCCAAGAAGATCTGCCATGCAGTGGACTGCTGTGTCTTTACCCATACAAGGGCTGCCCCAGAGAATGAACTCTTTCACCCCCTTCGCCGCCCCATGCTGGCCACAGGCGGCCGCACTTCTGACCTACTCCAGAGGCGCCCCACAAGAAATCAGCCCCACGCACAATCCTCTTGTCCACAGGTGGCAAGAATCTGTCAATAGGGCGACACTGGACAGTGACAAGGTGATTGAACAGTGATCGATATCCAATGTTAAAACTTATTAGACTGTGACTACAGGTTATCGTTGTTTGGACCCCTCATAAAACACAATCAACTCAAAGACTTGCAACAATCGTGATCCAAAAAGGGACAAATCAACATGGAAAGACTTTCCTGAAATATATGACTGCTAGATATATCATCGTAGACAGTTTCTTTGTCTAAACGTGTGATTGGAAGATCTAAAACATGTGTTCTAAATTATACGATTGGCAAATCACAACATGGACAAGTATTTCATCCTCTAAAACATGGGACTGCTAGATCTCAACATGGAAAGCATGATGCCTCAAAGGTACTTCAACCACTTTTAAAAGCCTCATTAAACTGCATGGTTGCAAAATTAGTACTATGGCACTTCAGTTAATCATAGTATTCACAATCCGTCTTGACCATTGTACTGATTCATTCCATTGGTATTGAGGAAAGGGATAAAACATCAACGAGTAATTTTATGGCGAGGCATGTTAATAACAGTTATCAATGTCGTATTGTACCAGTGGTTGTGTTGTCACAGCTATAGTTTCTATTTTCATTAGTTCAGCGCATCTTCATTTGTGACAAGATTTCGAAATTTTGATTTTATTTTCATATCACCCTTAAGTACGTATAACTTCCTTTAAAGTATATAAATTTGGTAGTTTATTTCAAATCCATTCTTCTTTCAAACTTAAAAGCAAATTAATTATAAAAAAAAACTTTTGATAGCAATTAACTTTGCTTCAATTTGAACTTATATAGTAAATATTAAATAATAAGCATTCTAAAAGACAGTGTTTGATAATTTGATCTAATTTAATTTCATAGAATGAAAACTCTTAAAATATTTATTAATGTTCTTATCTTTAAAGGAAAGATAAAAAAAAATGAAATCGAAAATTTTCACAAGAATTACACATACCAAAATAGACAACGTTAGCAAAACTCCCTCAAATTAACCTTACAATAACGTTTTATATTAGCATTGTGTTTAATGATATTTGAGCTCATTTGTTTATTGTTAACTTTGTTGATATGACGTATGAGTAGATATTTACAAACTGAAATTTAACGTTTTATTATTTGATTATAATCAAAATATTATTCTTTCGATTTTTAAAAGAAAATAACGGTTGTGAATTTTTGACTGGTCAAAAATATTCAAAACGACGATTTCCAAAAACAAAAAAAAAGTTTAATCTGTTTTCAAAAGATCTGAAGTTTTAAGCTTTCTATTTTTTAATGATGACTTTACAAAAGTAACAGTTCTATTCACCTAAGCTGTAACAATATTACTCATACATATTTAATACATTGAATTTTTTTTATGTAAACAATTTTTACCTATTATAAAACTAAACTTTTTGCATCATTATTTAATCTAGCATCACTTTTAGCATTTTTGCATAATTTTTGTCATTAAATTAAGCAGGTTCTTAAAATATTCTAATGGTCACATTAAGACATTGATAACAAAAAAAGTGAAACTAAATACTGGACAATTGAACATCCTATCAAAACATGTACCAAAACTAATCAATACAATGTTCAGAAACCGGAAGAAAACTATTGAACTTATAGCAGGACTTGAACTACATAAAATGCTTTTCGCAAGAACTATAGCGTGTTGAACTATGTATTGAAAGACTGGCACTATTGCTATTGATGTCCTATTTGCGATTTGAAGAACCAGCTTGTACATCAACCAGTGAACTGTAAGAGTTTTCTTTCTATTTATTACTGCAATATTGACTAATGTATAGATGAGTAATATCGTATTATAAAATTTGATTAAATTAGCTAACTTGTCTTTTTTTTTGTTGTAGCCATTAATTACATGATTTCAGTAAATTACCATTGCAATTAACACTCAAGTTTGACGAAATTTTTATTATCATTGTCTTTTATAGATCGTGCTACGTTGTTTTATTATTGATTATATTTTGAAGAAATCTACAATACATTTTCTAAGAAAGTTACTTAGTGAAGTGACATGAAATATACAAAATTTCGTCAAATTTGTGAACCTATTCCTGTGTTAGGAAGCATGAATTCAAAAGTAACACTTTTTACTAATAAAGAAACGAATTTTAAAAATAAAAGCCTGAAAGCTTCTTCATAGAAAGAGACTGTCTCATATCTATATTGCAATTCTAAAAACTAAAATACAGTCACTTTTGAAATCAAAGTAGCTTTAAAAGTTGAAATAATATATGTTTCAAATTTACCCATAGTTTAGTTAAGTTACATTTTTCACACTAACACGCAAATGAAACAACGTATAACATCCTGCAAATTTATTATTTTATATTAATTTGAAAACTCTGTTTTTACTTTTCCTATGAAGTAAAGTGGGCTACAACAAATAATAATTCACTAGTTAAATAATCATCATTAACTATAAATTTACAGTTCATATTGAGTAAGAAAACAAAGCATTTAAGCTATCTTAGGAAAGATTCCTAAGTTCAGTTACCGATAACGACTGCTTTTAGGCTGAAAGAAAGATGCCATCCAATTTTTTTTCGAACAGATGATCATTTTCACAATCAAATCAATGAGTTTCTCAATACTTTGAGATACAGAAATCATATACATTTTAGAACTAATTTCTAAGCCACCTACACTGTTAAAAATTTTGTGCTTGGTTTCACCATGATATTGGTTCCTAGTAGCTGCAACGGCTGAATGGTGAAACGTTCCACCATATTTTTGGTATTCCGTTGAACCATTTCTCAGGTTTTTGTTTCCAAATCCAGAAAAATGGTTCAACCAAACACCGAAAAAAAGGTGAACTATTTCACCACTCAGCCGTTGCAGCTAAGGAAAAACAAAATATATCATGGTGAAACCTAGCACAAAATTTTTAACAGTGTATTTATTGTGTATGTACTGCACAAAAAAGTTGAGTATTTGACTTCTGGTAAGAATCATCATGATTGGAAAATTTTAGTTTTTTTTTTACATAACTACGTATGCGGTTGGTTAAAAATTGAAAAAAAATATCAAATTTATTTAAATTGTGTTTCCATAAAACATTGAGAATAACTTTTAAATAAAACCATAAGCATTATATAAATGAATTTGACTTTTTAATGATTTAGTTTTTGTGATTGCGTGCGTTCCACTGTATACTTAGGACTTTTTTCGAAGAGAAATCATCTTATTTTTGCAAATTAAAATCAAAATATTCATATAACAAGTTAAAATTTTGAGGATAAGATAAACTATTATAAAACGTTGCAGTTAGTTAAATACCCATAAAACACTCTAAACATGTTTTCGAACTTCTAAAGCACCTTTTCAATAAATATTAAACTACTAAAATTATTCTTTTATCTAAAGAGCCAAGTTACTTTTTGCAACATTAGCAACTCCATTTACTTATGGTTTGAACATCATAACAACTTTTCTTTACTTTTGATTGTAAAAACTTCTTTAGCAATTACATATCTTAACTGCTCTATGCTAACTAATACGTACAACATAATTCTAAAATTTATTCTTTTTAAAAAGTTACATTTTATAGTGTAGTTGCGAATGAAAAACGACATTTTGTGTAGGTTTAGTCAACCTGCCTTACCAATTGCTAAATTCAGTAGCTAATAGACGTATTTTGTCAAAAAAGTGCTGAAAATGTCCAAAAAACAAAGTGAGCAAAAGTTGTGGCAGATATTGCTACATACAGGGAAACTTTAACAATCCGAATCAATTAGGATCGGTGTCAAATCTGAAAATAAAAAAAAATCGGATAATCAGTTTTTTCTGAAAAGTGTGTATTTCACTTAATTTGGTACTGAATATTGAAAAAAAAAGTATTTTATAACAAAAGAGCTTTTAATTAAATTAAACGGGCACATATTTATATGTTCAGTGTTTTTGTATAAAGGAAATGATTGAGCAGAATGATGTGTTTGGAACTACGGATTGTCTGAGCTGGAAAAAAAAAGTTTTTTTTCTTTTTACTAAAGCACGATCTGTTACTTTGCTGTATGCATCTTAATTTACTACTTATGTACTCCTGTAAAGGGATCCAAAACCTTTTTAATCAGTTTTAAATATCAACCACCAATACACACATACATTAATTGAAAACATCACATTAGCATCCTTCTTTTTACCTTAATCAAGTACAAAATGTATCATTCATAGTAAAAAAAATATTAAAAACAACTATTGCATCTAGGGTATTCTTATTTTATTTCTAAGTTTTGAAAAATTAAATCAAAGTTATAAAGTCCGCTAAAACAATTTTCATTGTAAATTTTTTTATTTCAGTAATATCTTGAATTTTAAACCTTAAATTTATTAAAAACTAACATCCAAAGAGCAACAAAATATAAATTTTTATTTGATTATCAATGGGTAACGGACATATACTCTTAAAACAAACGAGCGGTTTTAACTCAGTCTGAGTTAATTTCCACTCCTTTCCGGTGCCGAAAATGCACTCCCCCTATAGGAGTGGATTTCAATCTTTTGTTTTAAGAGTGTAAGCAACGACGGCATTGCACTTCAACGCCTAAATATTGCCAACTGAAATCATGTGTGTAAGACTTTTTAGCTTCCACACTACGTTTATAACGTAAAAAGTGGAAGCTATTATAATCGTTCAGTCCGTCTGTCTGTCCGTCACCCACTTTCATAGCCCAAACTACAAATGCTAAGGACAAGTGTGATACGTCAAAAATTCAGCGCATCGCAATTAGAATATATTGAAAATTTCAGAAGAGAATTCGAATTCGAAGTACTTCAATTATTAAAAAAAAAAAAAACGGCAAAATTTAATGCTCATTTATAAAGCATAGGAAGCCATTTTTATTAGAATTAAATCACCATTGCCATTCGCAACAATCGCTCGAGAAACTTTAATTCTTTTAGACAATAAATTAAAATAAATTTATTTTTGCGACATTGATCAGTTTGAAATGACGTCAAATATATTTTACTACGAGTTTCTTTGTATGTTATAAACTATTTTCATTCTATTTAAAAGCGAGAAATATTACATATTTATTCTTTGAAATATAAATTAAATTTTACAAACGATAAGTAATAATTATTGAATTTTCGAAATAAAATAAACTAGCTAGATTTAGCATGTAAATGTTTAATATAGAATTAATGCTGTGTTTGGCGCCTTTTTACTTGTTAAACACAACTGTTGTGTGGAAGCGGGTTAAGTGACAGATTCTGTTACAAACCTACTTGTTTTTTTACCGGATCCAACACGTGGTGAAGGAAAAGGTCTTGATGCCGGCTTTTTCCTCAATGGGACTCAGCGCTAATATTTTCTGAAGCAATATGTGTGAAGGGGCTGATTGATGGCTTTACTGGTTGAATACTGAGCAAGAAGTTCTAAAGAAATTACTAGTTTACTTTATATTATTTTAACAATTATACGTAAAATTGCCTGTTTGAAGTCCTAGTATCCGTTCCGGCGACAATTTTGGAGAGCGATAAAGTTTGTAATTCGCAGTTGTTTCATTTTATTATTCATTCATTTATTTTATTCGTTCATTTTATTACAGCAACCTCTCGTTATATCGCGCTTCCCGGGAGACAAGCAAAATACCGTGATATAACTGAATACGCGATATAACGAGCGACTTGATAAATATTATACTTTTGATGTGTTTATGCACTCAACAAAGTTTTTACACTAAAGCACAGTATGTATTTGTAAGGTAAACATAAATCATATTAAATAATATAACTACTATAAAAAAAAGAAACAGAAAAATTAGAAAGGACTTATTATTAATTACTATGAACATTACACATTATTGCACAGGTAAAACTATACGCATATTTCACTCATTTTATAGTAAAAATCCATCTAAAGTTAGAGTTGCATGTTGATTTTAAGGAAAGTACATAATAGTATTGAAAAAAATTGGGAGACATGATACAAGGCGCGATATATCCGAATGCGCGATATAGCAAGGGGTTACTGTATTACTAAATATTAAAAAAAAATACATTCAACACACACACACATACACACACAATGCGTTGATAAATAATTGTTTAAGAATAAAAAGTCCGCTTTATTTGGGTGTTGGCGACATTTGTGAAAACGTGCAACTTGTCGTCAGGATGGATACTAGGAATTGACAATTTTTTTCTCTATAAATGGAAGAACAACTAATTTTAACGTCGTTTCACTTTATATTTAAAAATATCTTACAATCATTAATATAATTTTTGAAAAGACCCCCCCCCCCCCCCCCCCCGAAAAAAAAATGCAGCAACATTCAAACCATCTGTCATCTTCAAATAATTTCCCAGTGGTGTGACTTTCAACTATTTTCTGAAAAAAAAACCTATCGAAAATAAATATTACGATGAGTAGTTTACGCCCTCTTTATATATTAATAAATGCAGCAATATAAATTAAAACTATCCAGCTTTTATGCAAAATATGGAATGCTGTATCCCCTTTCTTAATAAACAATTAATTAATGACCCGTCAAATATATTACTATATATTATGACGTCATTCAAACTAATTTATAGGACAAAAACAAATTTCCTTTAAGGGGGACCGGAGCCCTTCATTTAAGTCCATGTAAAATGACCTTTTTTATGTTCCTTTTTCTCAGAATCTATTTGGTACATTTTAATGAAATTTTACTAGTTTTTAAACGGATGTTCAACTATACTTTAATGGAGGCATTGTTAAAAATTTGTTTCGTCTTTAAATTATAAATTTTTAAGCAAACTACATATTTTTGACCTAAAAATCAATTATATTAAAAAAAAGATAGTTAAACTCAAATCCCTCCAGCGAATTTTAGAAACCAACTCCTTAAATACGTATAAAAAATTTCAGGTTGATACAGTGCTGCACAAAAGTTTAGGCACAGACGCAATTCATGAAAAAATCGGCAATGTTTATTATTTTTCAGTAGTTTTTTTAATATATATTCTTTAGGCAGCATGAAAAATAATAGGGTAAAAAATTGTTCCAAAAAATATAAATAAATTCGACTTCCATCAACAAATTAAAAATTTCAAAACTTTCCTTGCCACAAAAGTATAGGCACACGTTTCAGTTTTATGCAAATTCTCTAGAGAAAGTTATTGTGTTGTCAAAGGGGAGGGTTTTTAAGTTGCTTTAAAAGGTTGAAGGTAATTTTCAATGCTTAGAACTATTCGGAAGTCAACTGAATTTTCGTATGAAGAGATTATAAGGATATGGTAATTAAAATTCAGAAGTAAATCTGTTTCTGTTATTTCTACTGAATTAAAGCGTTAGAAACGAGGTGTTTATAGTGTGTTAGCACGCGGCGATCAATATCAACCAAAATCGCGGTCTGGAAGACCTCGAATCTCCAGCAAACGAGAGGATAGACAAATAAGAAAATTGGCTTCAGATAAACATTGCTCTTCAAATCAAATTAAAAGCCTGATTGGGGCTAAATTTTCACGTGAAACTATCAGGAGGTGAATCAAGGAATCAGGATACTTGACAAAATCCAAGCTGAAGCGCAACCCTAGCTTGCTATCTCATCATAAAGATGCAAGACATGCAATGGGCTCAACAACACATGTCTTACAGCGACAAATGGCTGCAAGTGATCTTCAGCGACGAAAAATAATGGGACCTAGATGGTCCCAATGGGTATTACTACTACTGGCATGATTTGCGTCAAGGTCCCAGGATCTAATTTAGCCGGCGTCAAGGTGGTGGTTTTAGGGGAGTCAGGTAATGGTTTGGGGAGGTTTTCGATTCAACGGCTAGACTTCCTTAGCCTTTACCAAAGGAAAGCAAAACTCGGGGGACTACCAGGCAACTCTAGACAATAACTTAATGCCTTATGGGGAGATTTTAGGCGGCCAAATTTGAAATTCCAACGAGATAATGTCTCCATACATACATCAAGGTCAACTAAAGAGTGGTTTAGAAACAGTAATATCACAGTTCTTGATTGGTCTGCTTACACTCCGGACCTTAATCACAGCGAAAATGTTTGGAGAATCCTTACTAGAGTAGTTAATGTCAATTGTAAATAATATTACACCGTTCCGGAGCTAAAGGAAGCTATTGAAAACGCGTGGTATGAAATCGACCCTAATACCTTACAAAATCTGGTACTTTCTATGAAAACAAGGGTTTTCTAACTAATAAAACAACGGGAAAGCTACACGAAGTACTAAAATGATTTATTTAATTATTAAGTTATTATTTTTATTAAGTGTGCCTAAACTTATGTGCAGGAGATTTTTGTCATTCTTGTCATTTTGGTGCAAAACTTTCCACATATTTGTTTTTTCTTAGTATTTAATGTCAATTATGATTATAATATGATTTGATGAATAAATCATATAAAGATTTTTACTTTGTGTCTCAATACTTTTGTATAAAACTAACTCTTTGTGTTGTGCCTAAACTTTTGTGCAGCACTGTACTTATAGTAGATTCTGAGAAATAGGTACACGCACATTGAAAAAGTAAGTTTTGATATAAACGCGTTTAAAGTAAACAATAGTGGTTTCTTACCTATTAAACATAAGGGGATTTTACCTAAACAACATTTTAAAAAATATATATCAAAAATACTTCTAGTACTTGAAACTTTTAGTTTAAGATTCCATTGTAAAGCTAATATTATATAGTTTAAGAAACACTAAAAACATTGAAATTTCATTTTTGAAAATTTTGAGGGACCTGGTACCCCTTAAATTAATTCCTATTTCATTTAAAATACATAAATTCTCTCATGCGATCGCAGATGTGTTCATACCGCACCGAAGATTGATGCTCTACAACAACTCTTGTTCTCAATCATTTTTTCTTTAATTTCATAGTGTTATAAAGTCTCATTTTAAAGCAATGCAAAATCATATTATTGTACTTTCCTCTTATGTAAAAGGTCGTATCTCATATATTTTATTATAAATGTACTTTTTTTTTGTAAAAATATATTTGATCTAGGAACACTAACATATGTTTCGAAATGACTAACGACTGTTTGTTTTTATTAATCAAGTTAAATTTCACCCTAAAAGTTTGTTTATCTGTCGGCCAAGTATTATCGTAGTAAAACAGGTTTTACGGATTTTGTACTGTATGACATATTAAAATTTCGCTCAAAAATCTGATGATTTTTTGGTTATTACAAAACGTATACAAAATAAATAGTTAATCGGATGATTTGTTATCGAGTTATAACTGCAGAAAATTTGAAAATATGCAGTTTTGAGAAAAACGCGTTGCTAAAAAATAACTTTTATAATATCGTGCAAAAAAACTAACTTTTCCAAATCAATAATCGTGGCAAAAGTGATGCTTTTAACGAAATCGTGTTTCAAAATTACTTTTCCGCACTAGTGCGACAAAGTAAATAAGAGCATCTGATTGGTTTAAAATTCTTTATTTGAGTGTGATATTTTGTTCGGCGGCTTTGTAATTGGTGTAAAATTCTTTGTTCGAACGTGATTCTTTATTTGTCGTCTTATTTCCAATGCCAATCTAAGAAATACTTTTTGCACGTGATTTTAAAATAATCATTCATATAAATAATCACCTTCAAATCATTTGAACGTGAAAATAAAATAATTAATAAGCCAATCAATAAATGCCAATATAATAAATATTTTTTTTGCACTTTATCATAAAATATAGTGTATGACAATTCGTTAAAAATAGCCTTTTTTTAAATTCGTGAATTTATTTCACTTGCTCGTACCTCGCTCGTGAAATAATTTATTCAACTCGTTATAAATCTTAGTTAGCATGTATAAAAAACAAAAAATTGATTGCTGAATGAACGCCGATAAAGACAGGGCTGAAACAAGAACTCAGGTAAGCTCCGTAGCAGATGAACAAACTTTCTAACCGAAATGCGAATACTATTTAGAAGGCTGTAGTTAAAAAATTCTTGATATGCACACGGAAAATTTTAGTTTGTTATTTTAAAAGGCATAGACTATCAAAATAAGTAACAAAATAAAATCGAATTTTCTTCAGTTAAATCACACCCTAAATGTTTATTTTTCTGTCTGTAAAGTATTATCGTAGTAAAACAGGTTTTACGGTATTTTTAAATAGGAGACTTACACCATGTCCCCATTTATTTATTTAAATGAGATAAGTGGGACATCACGGATTGTAAACAGTAGATTTGAAACTCAAATCTTTTGGAAAAATTAACCTTTAATTTGTACAAAGTGTTATTTATTACAATTATGCAATGTCTCCAAATACTCAATTAAATTATCCGCAAAAAATTCAGCAGAAAACAATTTAATGCCAATTTTAAATTTTTAAATTCGAAAATCATGGTATAAATAGGAAATAGTAATTACATTTCATAAATATACAAAATATAAAAAAACAGGACATTTTTACTTATTTTCAATGTCCATGAAGATCGTTGTCCATGATGATCCATTATTAATTATGATAAAATAAATCCCACACCGAATTTCAGATTTTAAAAACTCACAGCAAGCATAAAAGAAATTATTCAGCAACTAATATATATTATGCTATAAAGATAGACTTGTTTCTTAACATTATTTCGACATTTAGTGCTATGTGTCGTATTTTATTGACACTTTTTGTTTCTGGGATGTTAAAAAGATCTGTGAACACGTATGTAAAATAATGCAACGAACAGGAACAAAAACCATGAATTAATTATTATATGACCAATCAACACAACCGTGAAGCTCTAAATGTACATAAGGTGTGTTTTTTTTACGTTGCCATAAAAAGAAAAAGACAGAAGCACTTCGCACAGTACACTGCAGAAGCAATATATATGCCGCTCTAATAACTAACAATAAATTATGTAGAAGCAGAAAAGCATCCAAGAAGTTATATTTCTAGTAGATTGTGAATTATTGCACTGTAAAAAATGTGTCATATTGCACCAAAATTTAAAATCAATTGACTAGTTAAGAAAAAATGGGAAGCAGTCACACTAAAAATTAGTACGTATGACAACACAGACAAATTTTTTTTGAAACCTTTAGTCATTTTTTAAGATACACTTATAGACAAACTGTTGCAACTTTTAGCTACATTTTAGGCAACCTCTAGAAGCAAGCACCAAACTATAATGGTTTCACGAAATTAGAAGTTACACAAATTGTTTGGGTTCATAGTGATTAAAATGATCATTACCTTTATTGAAATTTGTTTATTTAAAGCTTTGGTATAATTAACAGGCATTTTTTAAACATAATTTTTATGTTTACTGGGTATAGGGGAGAGCGGGACTATACCGTACACATAAGGGAGATTCGGCGATACATAGCAAATTACAAAGTAATGGTTATATGAACAGAAACAATATATAATTTGTTTATTAGGCTACTGATCATACATAAACATTTTGGAACTATTCCACTTTTTAGATATAAATATTGTTGATTAAAAAAAAGTTACCTTGTACAAAATAGCTCCGGGGGTCGGGGCTATACCGTACAGTTTAAAAATCATCTGTTTAGGTAAGTAATGATTGTAATGCAATAGATTACTATACAAAAACTTTTATTTCTTATAAAGGTCGTAACTAAGAAACTGTGTATTACAATTGTAAAATGTTAGAACAAATTACAATCCAAAAAAATCAGGTTAACTTTAATAAAAAAAAGTTCTAAGATTTCATAACGAAACTAAAAGTTGAACTTTATTTGGGTAATTTGAAAAAATTGTTAGGAAGAAATATAAAACTTTAACATTTTTGGTAGGCCTACTTTCCTCATAAGTTACAATCGATGTAGGTATGTTGCCATAGCAAACCATTTGGGGCTAAACCGTACACTTCTGTACGATTTAGCCCCAATCTGTACCTCGCTTCAATATATTAAAATAACCTTAAATTCTATCACTTAACCAATCATAGCTAACAAGCAAAATAGAGCTTAAGAGAAGTAGTTTATTATGATCTTACAGTTACTAGCATACAAGAAAAGATTCTTCACTTACCTTTTATTTAGTTCTGGAAGTAAATTATAAGAAAAAGAGTAAAAACAGGGTTTTTTTACTGAGACACTGATACTCATACGCATAGCTAAACAATATATATACTGTAAACTTGCGCGATATGCCGCTAGACTATAGCACTTGACGGGATCATCTAGTTTGAAATCTAGGCCCAAAAAACGGGTGTACGGTTTAACCTCGCCTGTACGGTTTAGCCCCGCTCTCCCCTACTCTTCTTGAAAATTTTGGTTTACAATAAAATAAACTTAAAAACAACAAACAAGTGCGTTCAGGTGTTTTTAAGAATAGTTGGAAAATTTACCCGATGTTTTCTATTAACCACTTGCTGTCAAAAACCTATACTTACTTTTTGAAAACGAAGAAATGCAAGTTTGTAGATTAAAGTGTGAGAAAAGCAGTGATATCCACTGAAAAAAATCCCTCTATTGTAACTGTAAACTTGCAGTAAACTGTAAACTTCCATTGTAACTGTAAACTTGCAGAAAACACAATTTTCTTAATCGCCCTAAATTAAAATAGGTAATATATAATTATATATGATATAATCGTTAAACTCAACTCAAACTTTCTAAGATTTAGAGTAACGAATTCGCGAAAATTTGTGGTTCAAATTTTCTCCAACATTTGGAGTAATGAAAACGTAAAATTTGGTTAAACCTCTCACCAAGTAATGGAGAAACTAAAACGTTACATTTGGTTAAACCTCTCACCAAAAATAATGAGGAAACGAAAACGTTACATTTGGTTCAACCTCTTACAAAAAAAATGGGAAAACGAAAACGCGAAATTTGGTTCAACCTCTCACCAAAAGTTCGTGTCTGGGGGGTCGCACCAATATTTCGTAAAATGTAGTACCAAATTTTGGTTGCAGCTAAATGGGAACCAATATTTGGTTCAACGTCGAACCAAATTTTTAACAGTGCAGTGTAATGGTAAAAGGGCTGTGTTTTCATTATCTGCATTCCAAAATGATTAACACAAATAATAACAAAACATGACTTTTAGAACACTCTTGCATTGAAAAAAATATATTTATTTACCATCACAGTGTGATGGTAAATAAAAATTGCTGCTATCACCGTCTGCTGTTAATTTACATATACAGTCCCTGGACAAATTATTAGACGCACTGTATTTTTTAAGTAATTTTATGTTTCTTAATAGTTTTTATGCAATAATGGTATATTTAAACTACAATATTATTTATTTTTATTTAAAAGAATTGTTGTAGACTACATATTTGTATTTATTTTAAGATAATTATGATTAATTATGATTAAGATTAATTTATATTAATTATTTATTATAAGATGATTTATGTGTGGAATCCTCATCCTCAAATGCAGGATGTACAGTCTTGCATTGATAGCATGCCGCGCAGAATTAAAGCTTTGATAGCGGCTAAAGGTGACTCAACTAAATATTGACTTTGACTAACATTAATTTCACTTTTCTTTAAAACTTAATAAACTTATGCTTTTCTAAATTAATGCTGATTTATTTATGTCAAATAAATCGGTCATTGATTGGATAATATAAAAATAAAAAACAAATCAATTTAAAATAATAAAACGGTACAATATCACCCGGTAATTAATATTTTACATGAAATCTTGCAGTGCGTCTAATAATATGTCCAGGGACTGTAATGCAAAATTTATTGTGTGGTACCGGTGAAAACGTTTGCTTCCCTGCCAGTGATTGTATGCACCCATCTTTTCCGTTAAAAATGCTATTGGAGCTATTTTTCATGTGAAACTGTACGTTAAGAAGCATCAATTTGCTGTAATACAAACTTTACAACAGTATGATGTAAAAGAAACAAACACACAAAATGCTCTGTAACTTTACAAAATTGCCGTTTTTGTTTCATTTACCGTTCCCCAAAATAAATAAAAGTGTAAAATATACTACCAAAAACATGAAAAACTAGCCACGGTCTTCTCCCTACTAAAACAAATCTATGTTGCATTTAAATACAGGATCTTGCAGTGCGTCTAATAATTTGTCCAGGGACTGTAATGCAAAATTTATTGTGTGGTACCAGTGAAAACGTTTGCTTCCCTGCCAGTGATTGTATGCACCCATCTTTTCCGTTAAAAATGCTATTGGGGCTATTTTTCATGTGAAACTGTACGTTAAGAAGCATCAATTTGCTGTAATACAAACTTTACAACAGTATGATGTAAAAGAAACAAACACACAAAATGCTCTGTAATTTTACAAAATTGCCGTTTTTGTTTCATTTACCGTTCCCCAAAATAAATAAAAGTGTAAAATATACTACCAAAAGCATGAAAAACTAGCCACGGTCTTCTCCCTACTAAAACAAATCTATGTTGCATTTAAATACAGGATCTTGCAGTGCGTCTAATAATTTGTCCAGGGACTGTAATGCAAAATTTATTGTGTGGTACCAGTGAAAACGTTTGCTTCCCTGCCAGTGATTGTATGCACCCATCTTTTCCGTTAAAAATGCTATTGGGGCTATTTTTCATGTGAAACTGTACGTTAAGAAGCATCAATTTGCTGTAATACAAACTTTACAACAGTATGATGTAAAAGAAACAAACACACAAAATGCTCTGTAATTTTACAAAATTGCCGTTTTTGTTTCATTTACCGTTCCCCAAAATAAATAAAAGTGTAAAATATACTACCAAAAACATGAAAAACTAGCCACGGTCTTCTCCCTACTAAAACAAATCTATGTTGCATTTAAATACAGGATCTTGCAGTGCGTCTAATAATTTGTCCAGGGACTGTAATGCAAAATTTATTGTGTGGTACCAGTGAAAACGTTTGCTTCCCTGCCAGTGATTGTATGCACCCATCTTTTCCGTTAAAAATGCTATTGGGGCTATTTTTCATGTGAAACTGTACGTTAAGAAGCATCAATTTGCTGTAATACAAACTTTACAACAGTATGATGTAAAAGAAACAAACACACAAAATGCTCTGTAATTTTACAAAATTGCCGTTTTTGTTTCATTTACCGTTCCCCAAAATAAATAAAAGTGTAAAATATACTACCAAAAACATGAAAAACTAGCCACGGTCTTCTCCCTACTAAAACAAATCTATGTTGCATTTAAATACAGGATCTTGCAGTGCGTCTAATAATTTGTCCAGGGACT
Organism: Oedothorax gibbosus; assembly: GCA_019343175.1. Taxonomy (NCBI): domain Eukaryota; kingdom Metazoa; phylum Arthropoda; class Arachnida; order Araneae; family Linyphiidae; genus Oedothorax; species Oedothorax gibbosus. The sequence goes on along the minus strand of CM033274.1, from coordinate 11,598,688 downwards.
GTAATGCAAAATTTATTGTGTGGTACCAGTGAAAACGTTTGCTTCCCTGCCAGTGATTGTATGCACCCATCTTTTCCGTTAAAAATGCTATTGGGGCTATTTTTCATGTGAAACTGTACGTTAAGAAGCATCAATTTGCTGTAATACAAACTTTACAACAGTATGATGTAAAAGAAACAAACACACAAAATGCTCTGTAATTTTACAAAATTGCCGTTTTTGTTTCATTTACCGTTCCCCAAAATAAATAAAAGTGTAAAATATACTACCAAAAACATGAAAAACTAGCCACGGTCTTCTCCCTACTAAAACAAATCTATGTTGCATTTAAATACAGGATCTTGCAGTGCGTCTAATAATTTGTCCAGGGACTGTAATGCAAAATTTATTGTGTGGTACCAGTGAAAACGTTTGCTTCCCTGCCAGTGATTGTATGCACCCATCTTTTCCGTTAAAAATGCTATTGGAGCTATTTTTCATGTGAAACTGTACGTTAAGAAGCATCAATTTGCTGTAATACAAACTTTACAACAGTATGATGTAAAAGAAACAAACACACAAAATGCTCTGTAACTTTACAAAATTGCCGTTTTTGTTTCATTTACCGTTCCCCAAAATAAATAAAAGTGTAAAATATACTACCAAAAAACATGAAAAACTAGCCACGGTCTTCTCCCTACTAAAACAAATCTATGTTGCATTTAAATACAGGATTTACACTGCTCAAAACAATTAGGGGAGCACTTTGTGTACTTTTGTTACCTTTCAGTCTCAACTTTTTTTTTTAATTCTAAAAATCTAAAATTTGTGAAATAGATTCATTATGCATCCAGAATGAAATGGTAGAAAACAGGGGGAAAACATCTTAATTTTTGAACTAAAATTTAAGGGAAAAAATTGGAATCATAACTTTTGAATAAATTATAACAATACTTTTTTCAAAACTTGATTTGTTAAAAACAGTTAAAATCAATTTTTAAACATCTAAAAAATGCCTTCATGATTAATCGGATTTTCTGGATGGGAAAATCTTGGGCGCGCATGTCATATGATTATGTTGCATGTAAAAGATCCCTGAGGGTCCATTTGGCTTGGGTTCTCTCGGCAAAATTAAATCTCGGCATACTTTAACATCCACAGAGAGCTCAGATTCATTGTAATCTGGGCGTCAAAATTGGTAGCGAGAGTCGCCTATATGGTGCCACAAAGAAATGGCTCTCAGTTCTGGGGAATATGCCGAGTCTGCAAAAGGCTTGACCGCCAGTATTGCAGACCCATTAGAGAAGAAAAAAGTATACCCCGTTCCAATAGAGCTGCTACAACAGCCTTTGAGTGAGTTGTCTACTGGGGGAATCTCGAAACATCACAAAGCCGTCACTTAGAACAACTCCCTTCGCTAAGTGAATATTGAAAACCACTCTCGGTTGTTGAGTCCCAACAATTACCTTTGAATAGGCGCTGTTTCGCTCGTCCATTGCTATGACACCCAAATTGCGGCGCTAAGAATATCGGATGATGAGGACACAACGACTTGTTCTAATGAAAGTTCTTTTGAATTACAGTCCCTGGACAAATTATTAGACGCACTGCAAGATTTCATGTAAAATATTAACTTTGTCAACACAGTGTTGCCATATGTTAAAAATAAATACAAATATGAAGTCTACAACAATTCTTTTAAATAAAAATCAATAATATTGTAGTTTAAATATACCATTATTGCATAAAAACTCTTAAGAAACATAAAACTACTAAAAAAAATACAGTGCGTCTAATAATTTGTCCAGGGACTGTAGTTTTTTTTTTATGGCTTTTCATCTTTTTTGGTGAGACTTATCACAGTTCAGAAATGTGTTGGTGCGGTTTTTTTTGTTGTTTAATTGTATTTAATCTTTTAAAAATGCTGGGTATGAAGCATTTGCTTGTCAGGATAAGGAATACCCAAAAATGTTGAATTTAGAATAAATTTTGTGAAAAAAAATTTAAACACTCCAATCGGGCTTCATTGAAAATCAATTTGAATACAATAAACTATCAACTTTAAATGTCGGAAAAACCAATATCTAATAATTATTATATTTTGAAACTCTTTTCACATTAAAAAGCACTAAAGTATCATAACGAATTATAAAAAACGTTAACAAAACACGTATAATCGACACAATGTCACTCAAATGCAACTGGGATTTAAATACTAGTTGTAGAGACCAGCATAGTTTTTATTTTGGTAAAACAAATATCACAGAAAGAGGGTTTTTTTTACAACAGCAATATTTTCTATGAATATGCCAATGTTTACTACTCTGTTACTCTAATTACTCCTTAGCAATGTTCATGAATGAAGCATGTTCTTCATCGTATACAATCACACTGCTTTAAGAATGGTATATGGTAAAATTTTATAATGTTATGATAAATATTTCTCAATTTGTAGCGATTTTAAAGCTAAATTATAACTATCTTGTACGTTTAAAAAAACAACCTCAAAATTAATAAAGAAACAGTATACATATTTAAAGCCGACCCGATAGCACAACGGTTAGGGAGCTAGCCTTTGAGCTTAAAGGTTCGAATCCCGGTAAGGCATGGATGTTTGTGTTCGTCAATAAAAAAGCCGATCTGGTAGCACAAACAGTTATGGAGCTAACATTTGGAGCTTAAGGGTTCGAATCCCGGTAAAGGCATGGTGTTTGCGTCCGTCAATAAATGTTGTTATTTATCTATGTGTTTTTGTCGTCTCTTCCTTTGTGTGTCTCTTGTGCATGTGTCATTTATGGGGTTGAGTACAATAGACTTGAGGTCGCAGTGCTCGGCGAACTTGCCCCTCACCAAGAAAGTCATAAGTCATGCTTATTTAAAAGTGACAGAAATTCAAGGCACCTATCCTATACAAATAACATAAATACAATACTACAACCTCTAAAAGACACATTTGGATACTTTGGCGCAATCTTTGAAGTAGCATTTGGCACCGGATGCGGTTGACACTTCTGATTGGCCACTCGGGATACGAAACAGCCAATTAAAAAGAAATATAGGAAGAGCTCTGTAATAGTCTCACTGAAGCATGTAAGACATTTCTGACTTGGAAGTGATGTTTTGACTACAACATATCAAGTCTGAGGATGTTACAATAGATAAGTAAATTTTTTTTTTAAAAATTGAGTAACAGTTAACTCATTTTTGTTTTATGAAAAGTACATGAAACTGCACTGTTAAAAATTGGTGCTAGGTACTGATAGGTTGTTCACAGGAATGGCTAGTACTGCAACGCTGATGTAATTTCATTTTCGTGTTGTTAACATTTTCTGGATTTGGAAACAAAAACTGAGAATGTTCAATAATACCAAAAATATGTGGAACGTTCAATACTCAGTTTATTGTGAACCAAGAAAATACATGTGGGGTTGTGTAACACTACACGACTTTCAATTTCCACTTAATAAATCAATACATTTAACGGTAATTACTTACACTATAATATAATTTCAATACATTTACAATCAAAAAGGTTTTATGACAGCGACCCTTTGCACATACATTTCTCAAAAACCTTATTATGACGTTCGACAGGTACTGGGAACTCTTTTATCGATTTTTTTCAATCAAAACCAAAGAGTTCTTTGGAAAATTTGAAGTCTGCAGCTCTTTTAATTGGAGCTGCAGAGGTTTTTTTACTCAGATGGAGAACCAATGTTTAAAAATAATTTGTTTTAGAATTAGCACCCTCCAAAACGTGTAGAAACGTGTACTCTTCAAAACGTGTATCTCCATTTGTGATTATAGACCCCGTCGCAATACTTTAATTACCTTATTTTTCATATAATTGATCAATTGAAAGTAAAAATTACGTAATTGAAAATAAACAAGTAGGTTTGTAACAGAATCTGTCACTTAACCTGCTTCCACACAACAGTTGTGTTTAACAGGCAAAAAGGCGACAAACACAGCATTGATATTCTATATATTAAACATTTACATGCTAAATTTGGCTAGTTTCATTTATTACGTTTACATGCTAAATTTGGCTAGTTTCATTTATTTTATTTCGAAATTTAATAATTATTACATATCGTTTGCAAATATTAATTTATATTTCAAAGGATAAATATGTAATATTCCTCGCTTTTAAATAGAATGAAAACATTTCATATCAACGTACATAGAATCTCGTAGTGAAATATATTTGACGTCGTTTCAAACTGATTGATGTCGCAAAAATAAATTTATTTTAATTTATTGTCTAAAAGAATTAAAGTTTCTTGAGCGATTGTTGCGAATGACAATGGTGATTTAATTCTAATAAAATAGCTTCCTATGCTTTTTAAATGAGCATTACGTTTTGCAGTTTTTTAAATAATTGAAGTACTTCGAATTCGAATTCTTTTCTGAAATTTTTAATGTATTCTAATTTCGATGCACTGAATTTTTTGACGTATCACACTTGTCAGTAGCATTTGTAGTCTGGGCTATGAAAGTGGGTGACGGACAGACAGACGGACTGAACAATTTTAATACCTTCCACTTTTTACATTATAAACGTAGTGTGGAAGCAAAAAATGGCAATTAATGTCTTGGTATTGCTTTTTGTGGTTTTAGGATTATTTAATCGGACATGTACCAAACTCCATTTGGTATGGAAGTTTTAATTTTATTTATTGTATTATCCTAACGATCAACGATATGTATCTATTTCTTCACCAATTTGAATTATATAAAATGCTATGTTGCCTTCTAATTGTGTGACATTGTAGTTATCCCTTAAATAGATTTTTTTTAAATCTTCGATATTATTTCATGGAGGTTGAGAATATGTGTTCCAGAAAGTTTAGAAAGGAGTTATTATTAATTTTTATGGAGAGATGATATGGAGAGATTTTATGGTCTAAGACAGCATAACTTTTTGAAAGCCCAAATAGGTGGACGAAATTCACTTTCAAATTTCAGCAAATTAATGGTAAAAGGATAAATAATGTCATAAACACTTCTACACTAAAGGATCAAAAACATTTTTGTCTAACAGTAGCAATTGGAGATTTAGGGGAAGGGTCTAAAGTGTACCAATGGAGTAAATGCTATTTCAGCCCCATTTTTGTTCCATCCCATTTGTTTTCCATCTCATACAATCATAAAAATTCTTTTTTTAAAGATGAAAATAAGAGTGGCCTTGTTGCTGAGATTCAGGATAACATTAAAAAATGCTATAATTTTACAGAAATCTTTACCATTGTTTATTTCAGGTAACCATCAGAGCTCCAAAATCATGTTTGGCACTGTACTTTCTAAAAATCATACCTTTTCTGAACAGATTACAGCAAAGTTTTATGATGGCGGCTCAGGATCATGGAAAGCTGGATATTTCACGCAACTCAAACACAAATAACCTACAACAGCTTCTTAATTCCTGTTGAACCCCTTTAATCCTCTGGCTTACAATTCCTCGAAACCACACACCACCATAGCAAACATTTCAACAACATGTCTTTGTGATATTTGTATGGTAGCCAGAGACCGCCAACAAGTACGATTTAAAGGTGATTGTAAGCACTAGTTCATTTTCTACGAACTGGATTAGAGGGTACTTAGAGAGAAAACCTTAGACCGAGCCAATAGCTCATTGTGTGTGTATAGTTATCAATAGGACGGTAAGTGTGTGGGTCTAGCCATATAATCCTGTGGTGAAAACTTAAATAGCTAACAGAAGGCACTAATTTCACGGTATTTTGCACAGTATAAACAACTAATTTTATTGTATAAGGATTATTCTTATTTTGTTGAGAGAATGTTTCTTAAAATTGCCTACACTTTAAATCTGAGGATAAATACGATTTATGAGTTCCGTAGGGTGCAAGTGCAGGTGTGGTCCTTCTCACTTGAAAACGCATAAAAACTACGAGGCGTACGTTGATGTGTTAAAGCTAATCCTGGATGCTAGAAATAGACATACAAAACATTCAATCCAAAGTAAATACGATTGAGGGGTCCGGATGGCCTAGTGGTTTGGATCGCAGACCGATTACGCTAGCAGTCTACGAGCTGTAACGGGTGCGGGTTCGATTCCCGCCTTCGCCCTGGGTGTACTTCCTTTCTCTGTGTCAGTAAAAATTATTTCTGTGTCTGGCCTACTTGATGAAGGCTTATAAGTGGGTTTCTGATCAAGCACACAAGCCGGAATATATATGTACCTACCCTACCCCCCCCCCCCCTAAATATGATTGAGTGTGCCAGGGAAATAACGACTACATGGGGCCCGGGTGGCCTAGTGGTTAAGATATCTGCCTACGCTAACAGTCTGCGCACTGTACCGGGTACGGTATCGATTCCCGCTTTCGCCCTGGGTGTAATTTCTCTCTATGTGTCAGTAAAACTTCTGTCTGTGTCTGTCTTACTTAACGAAGGCTTATAAGCTGGTCTCTGATCAAGCACACAAGCCGGAAAATACACGTATACCAACCAACCAACGCACTGCATAGTTCCAAGATCTTTCAAGAGGTATGTGGCCACTAAAATTATAATTGAAGGGTGTAGTTGCAAAACTCACATACTTCAAAGTATGACTAAGATATAGGGTTCTATCCATTCATCGACGATTTTTGATGATGGTAAATTCAATCCTACGAAAATCCCTATAAATGGGCCGCGGCCCCTATATTTTTGTCATATTTAGGATAATGTGAGTATTGCAACTGCACCCTTCAACTTCTCTCTTACGGTAACTAACTAACTTAGGATAGTAACCCGATCTAACCAAAAAAACTAGATAACATTTATGAGTTTAAAAACGGCGGCATAAGTTTAAAGCGCTTAAGTTATCTATACCTTTTTTGAAGTTATTTTATCTTCAGCAAAATCTGTTCGATGGTAACTCTTTTCCACCAAGAACTATCGCGAACGTCTCAACGAGCATACAAAGACCTCCAAGTAACATTTGGGGGAGTAACTTTTTTCTTAGTCTATTTTCCTAGAAATGGCCAGAAGAGGCACTTTTTAAAAATCTCTTTGGCAAACTAGTTTCTTTGAAACCAATCCGCTCTTTTGTGTCCCGTGTTTTTATTTTGAAAGGTTCGCTCCCCCGCAAATTATCCTAATCCTTTTTCACTTTTCTTCGTATTCATGGATATAACCTCTATATAGGTTATAAGCCGATAGTATCTAATGGGTTGCTGTGTTGTGGTTGAAGAAAGAGGCGTTGAAAGGATCTTGCTTTGAATAAGTCTCTCAGAACGTCATGGGAGTCCGAGTTTGCTAATGGTTCATTGAAGACCGTGTGCCAAAAGCGTGGTTTTTGACAGACCTCCGACATCAGCTTAACTGCGAGTGAGACGTATTGACCACAAGTCTCCAAACCAAACTGTTTTTGTTTTAATCCAATGGAAAAATAATTTTCCCAAGCCACATTTCTCTGGCTGTATTGAATATTTTCATACGAAAAATGTTGCTGACTTAGAAGGCTTTATAATCCCTTTTTTTGAAATTGGTTCGAATATGTTTTTAATGTTCAATAAATAATATATAAATTTTTAAAAACAATTTCAAAAGTGGGATTATAGAGAATGAAATGAACTTCAAATGCTTCATTAAAATAGTTAGGTTAGTTTGAATTATCGTCGCACTAGAGCCACACGAGGGCTATTGGCGACGGGCGTCGTATTTTAGAACTACAGTAAAGTGACGAGCCGACACCTGAGTAGGCACCCAACGCAACCGTTAAGTGCGACATCGTACGAAGCGTTTGGACTTTGAAGGATATTTAACATGCACTTCCGCCACACGGGGTATTATTCGTCGGACATTTTTTGCTGCACGGGCCGTTTATAGGTCGGCAGTTATTTTGGCGATGCCCGGACCCGAAATTGGGCCCTTCCGCATGCTAGGCGAATGCCTAACCGACTGGGCTCTTCATTAAAATACAATAACTGTATTATTGAGCCTTTGAATCAGATGAAGGTAATATTATTATATATGGAAGGATTATTAATTCGGGATAAAGTTATATTCTTTTCAAAATACTATTTTTTTGAGCTAGTAAAATTAAAAATTATAGTATGAAAAATTTTGCGCTCTAAGAAATCAAAAACAGTCACAATTGTCATCGAAATTTACACACGTCTGTAAATATTTTTCCAGGTCCTGGTTAAATGGTTAAACTTAAATAAAGAGCTCGACATTCTCAAGTCTTTCTGCGTGAGAATTTTTTTTTAAATGGTAGGGTGAATTACTGAAGTTTAATTTTGTATTGTATACGTACTTGGGGATAAATTTTGCTCAACCCATGCGAAAAACTTATTTATTTGCTAAAACAATATGCACAAATATATATTTCATCTCTGCTTGCGCAGATACATCGATAGTTAACAAAATGTGGGCCAGGAAACATTATTAAACTAAGGCTTTTTTTTTAGTTTTGAAACTTGTTTTAATTAAAGGGATTTTTTATATTACGAAAGATAAAAAACCTAAAAGTCAACTAAAAACATGTACAAAATTATTCATAAAACATTTTGGAAGTGAAAAAAAACTTTTTCCGTCATTAATTCTAAATATCTTTTTTGTCCAACAAAAAAAAGTACAAAAGTTCTGAACAATATTACTTCATTATCCAGTAACGAAAAAAAATTAAATTTTAAAAGCCTTTTCAAAAAACCAAGTTTCAATTTTTTTAACCTGATTATAAGACGTTAAAAAAACAACTTTTAGCATTTTTTATAATTAACTATTTTACTTTATTTTCGTTTGTGAATGAAGTAACTAGCCCCCCGGATGTGATCAAATTATATCCGGGCATTTCATAGTTTTCCTACACCTTTGGTATTTCATTAACAGATGAGAAGAAAAAAAATAAAGAAATTATCTCTCACCGAAAAAAAATAATCGTTCCATCACTGAATAAAAAAATGTTGTTTTTTTTTGTCTCATCAGCACAATAAAGCGTTTAACGAAATGGAAAAATAAAAGTCAAGAGTAACTGATGCTAATGAACAAAAATAATTAATACTTTTTCGCGCTCACTTAATGCAATTGGTCCATGAAATGAGACCTTTTTAATTTTCCGCTTTTTATCTTTTGCAAGTGAGAGGGGATAGTTTTAAAACGCTGCAAACGACTATTTTGTTTTGGTTACATCTCCCAGCTTCCTAATTCTAACACAGCCTCGTATACTTTTCGTAATGTTCTTTGACCATTAACGACTTTATAATCTGTTTGAGTTCAACGTATTTGAAATATGAATCATGATGAAAGTCTCTGTGTTGTCTTATAAGAGGGAATGGAAAGAGGGGATTTTGCTTCAAAAATATAAATGCCTTAAAATTTCAAAATTAAAATAGGCATTCAACGTGTTATAATAATTCAAACGTTTTAAACAATTTAAAAATAAAATTGGGCCTCCGAATATGATTCACCCTAGGCCTCTTTCAACCTTTCGGGATACATCAACGATTCCTAACTATACAAGGCATATTTAAATACAATTATATATTTTTTCTCATTATTGAAGAAAAAATGCTTTGTCACGTTGATAATAATTTGGTTTACCATCGTTTTAAGCAATCTATATAAACTTGCTACTATAATAAATGAATTCAAAATCATTTTTAACTTAAATATCTGCTACAATTTTGACAAATCAATATAGAGACTGGTTGTATGTTTACAGGGCCAACAGGAAAACGCAGCCCCAGAAAAAACACGCCCCATTTTTTATATCCACGCCCCCTTTTTAAGTTAATTCCTACGTCATTAGCACTCGTTAACAGCATTTTTTCTCCCCCAACCTAATTCTAAAACAAAACCGGGATCGTTTTTAATTGGTTAGATGGACAATTTTGAAATGTAGCAATGAATAGTAAAGTTTGTGTTACTTTAGGATCGAAGTTGTATTCCTTCTATGTTTTTTTATTTTACAATAGTTGTAATATTCACTATTTAGTTTAATGCTTCAAAATGAAAAAGGGTCATGTTTTTCAAACTTAAATTGTTATGACTAAAAAAAATCCAGTTAAAATCACTAAATACGGTCTTATCAAATTCAATATTAAAGAAAAATAATTTTTCAATAAAAAAACATTTTCTTCAGAAACTTTTCAGTTTTCAACGACCAAATTCATGGACGTCTGCAGATTTTTAGCAAATATATATAATATTCTTAAAACTAAAATATCATTCTTGACATTATGTCGCGTGACATTATACGCCAATATGTGATTGTAATCACGATTGGACAGAAAACAATTGCCTCATTGCTAAAAAGTATTTCTTTTAAAGATAGTTTTGCATAAAAATTTTGGAAAAGCACTTTTCCGAGACTTATGTATTAAATCAATTGAAAACAACAGGTTAACTAAAAATAGATTATTACTACGATTATCATCCTTAATTTGGCGGCACGTGGATCCAAAAAATGGCTTCTAATTGGTGCCAACGGCTTCTTTTGTTTTTAGAAAGCTGCATTTCGATAACAATGGTCCTTTGTTTCGCTGATGTTCCTTCGACGCTCATTAACTGTACAATAACTCGAGAGAGAAAAAAAATAAGTAGATAAGAAAAGAGGATTCTGCATTAGGATGGGGAGTGAGGAGTAAGGGTTCTTCAGTGCTTGTTAATATGTTAAGGCTGTCTTTGAGTGAAGGGTTTAAAGAATAATTTGCCGTGTAAATGTAAATAAAAAGGATTAGCTCTTTTCGACGAAGATATTAATTGTTGCTTTGCTATTGTTAAAGTTAGTAATCATGAAGACTAAATTGGGTTCGGGAGTGATATAAAATACGTAATTGTCAGTTTAGAAATAATGCATTAATTTAGGAGTTAATAATGATATTTATAGTAGGGTAACGAGTACAGTGATTGGCACCCTGACAATGATTGGCACCCTCATGCATTATTGAAAATAAGTTGTTAAATAAGATGTTAAAGCCCAAAATAGGTGTGACAAAGGTTTTTTAAATTCCCGCCATTAACGTTTGTCATGTTGGCAACAACATTTTGGGCTTTAACATATTATTTTCAATAATGAATGAGGGGGGCAATCACTGTCAGGGTGCCAATCACTGTACTCGTTACCCTATTTCTATTTAAAGGCTTAGTTTTCGTATTTCCATCAATGCTTTAAATAAGACCTCTACAATAAATCAGTTGCCCTAATGAAATACTATTTCAATTTGACAATTCGTAAAAAAACCTAGAGCAATGACAAGATATGGGCTGCTCATTACGTCGCTACCTTCAGTACATAATACACACCTAATGGTAACCCGTTTGCATCTAACAATGAATAATATTTTACATGTGATGTAGGGATAGTAGTCTCTTCTGACAAATCATTTACTTAAAAAAGTTGACGATTAATGCCTTGGCATTGATTTTTGCTTTTGCGATTCAATAGGTCATTGTTTAATTTCAGAGGCCTTTGTCTAAGGAATGTGCTACTAGAGGTCCTTCTTACGGGGTGTCGTAGTGTTACTTCACGATGACACTTTACGTTAGACTACGTAAAAAAAAATTCAAATAAAAATTTCGATCAATAAAAAATAATAATAAAAACTTCTACATATTTGATCTCTTTGCTACAATCTATAGATAATAGAAACTAAATATAAATTTGGAGAAGATGCAAGTTTCCAATTTCAAAATAAAGTAAAACCTGTTTTACTGCGATAATAGTTTACAGGCAGATAAACAAACATTTAGGGTACGATAGCCGGAAAGTTTATTAAAATCGAGCATAAATTCTTCCGGCTTTAAAAATCTAATAAAGATTTTCGAATTGTTTGAATTGCAATCTTATATATATTAAAACGCGTGCTTTTTCGTACTTAATTTTCGCTCGCACTGAAATTTTTTTCAAACTTAAAATTGCTATAATTCCTATGGTTAAACTGTAAAAAAATTCTGTAAAATTGCAACACATTTTAAGTTTATGTTTTAGATTACAGTGTTGTAAATTTGTTTTGCGCAAAATTATGTTTTCATGACGTACATAGTCACATGAACAACTTACTCCAATGGCTTTTAAACAGAGAATATGAATGCATCCGAACGCTGCCAGTGAGAAGCAAACTTATAATAAATAATAAATTTTACATCATTTGCACGGCAGAACTTTACCATCACACTGTGATGGAATTAGAGGGTTTCTTTTACAGTGTATAGCAGATTCAATGATACTTATTCTTGGATCAATTTGATATTTTTGTCGTCCACGTGAAAAACGGGTGTTTATTTGCAGTAAAATAATTACAATATTTATTCATTTGAACTGATGGCTACGGTTGTTTAAAAAAGTTTGATAGATCTCTTTATTAGTTTAAAAAAAATCGAAACCACATTTCTTTTACAAAAGAAAAACTAACAATCTTTTTGAATTTCCCGATGCTAACATACCGCTCCCCTATTCCCCACCCTCAGAGGGGTCACTATGTGAGTGTGTATAAAACCGTTTATAAAACAATATAGCGTGATGGAACACAATTACCTCTCCGCTCATTGGTCATTCCTGGTGTGTGGGGCCCCATCTGCAGTTGGGCCCTGTGAGATTCCCATGGGCCCTTTCCCAACATGATCGGGCACCTAATAGGGTTTGCATCTTAAAAGGGGATTTTCGGTGTTATGATGAAGTTTGTGTAGCGCTTTGTTATAAATGCGAACTAGACCGAAGGACCGCGGGTCTCCAAATCAAAGTGCATCTGTGTTCCAAAAAAAAAAAAAAAATATGCGGGAAAATGTATTCTAAGCCACATTTCATCGGCTGTATTGAGTTTTTTATTTTTATAAACGGTTTTTTTATATAATAAATGTAGCTGACTTAGAGATCTCCATAATTCCACCTTTTGTAATTGGTTCGAATTGTATATATTTTTTAAATTTTCAATAAATGATTTTACAACAAAATATTTGAACCAATTTCAAAAAGTGGGAATATAGAGCCCTGTAAGTCAACTACATTTATTATATAAAAACCCGTTTGTAAAAATATTGAATATTTCCGGAGAAATGTGGCTTAGAAAATCATTTTTCCCCATTGGATTAACACAGAGGCAGTTTTATTCAGAGACCCGCGGTCATTCGGTCTTATTTGACTTTAAAGGAAAGTGTTTTTTTTAACTCCTATTTTCATCTAAATAAGAATTTTTGTGGCATCATCATTTGGATCTACAATTCATAAATTTAACGAGATCGAGGAGGAAGAGGTTAAAAAGCTATATTTTCTATACTGTGTGAAAACATCAAAAGAACCGCTAAATACAAGACAAGGTCAAATCTATTAAAGTAGTTCCCCCTTCGCTTCTTTCTTTCAACATTTTAGTAAAATAACAAATGTATACAGAAATCTTCCTATGGGTTTGGCTCATTTGAACATTAAATGATACATTGATCTACCCACTTTTCTCTAAGGAAATATAGTATCAAAAAGAGCTTACTATTTGTAAGGAAATGTGTATGAATGTTTCATTGATGTTTGGATGCCTGGGGCCAGGAAGCTGCCAATCACATACCAATTTGGACAACTCCTTGCTCACCAATAACTTGTTTTACTATTGGCTCCGTAGGGAGGTCATGATCTATTGGTGAAGGAAAACATGGGGCCATTCGTTGATAAATATGTCAGTTTATCAATGGAGAAGATGAATTATAGTGGCAAAAAATACCCAAAAGAAACTATCGTTTTTCACCATCACCAAAAATATATTGGGTTGATTTTGAATTATATAATTGTATATATTGTGTTTATTTTGAATTGTATAATTGTATACAGTCCCTGGACAAATTATTAGACGCACTGTATTTTTTTAGTAATGATGAAAACATACCAAAGTATGCCATATCATTAAAAAAGATGTCGATATATGTATTAAGTATAGCAGATAGTATTTTCTATTTAATAGCTTAAGTTTCGGAACAAAAATGTCCTTCTAAAGGTATTTTGTTCATCATTGATTGATACATGAAATCTTGCAGTGCGTCTAATAATTTGTCCAGGGACTGTATATTGTGTTTATTTTGAATTGTATAATTGTATATATTGTGTTTATTTTGAATTGTATAATTGTATATATTGTGTTTATTTTGAATTGTATAATTGTATATATTGTGTTTATTTTGAATTGTATAATTGTATATATTGTGTTTATTTTGAATTTTATAATTGTATATATTGTGTTTATTTTGAATTGTATAATTGTATATATTGTGTTTATTTTGAAATGTATAATTGTATATATTGTGTTTATTTTGAATTGTATAATTGTATATATTGTGTTTATTTTGAATTGTATAATTGTATATATTGTGTTTATTTTGAATTGTATAATTGTATATATTGTGTTTATTTTGAATTGTATATTGTATTAAATATATTTTTATTTATTCTGACATTTCTGGGAATTATCTGTAAAACTAGTTTTGCAATGTAAAAAATAGCAGTTACGCATTTGTTTATGTAGTTGAATTTCCTATATCAACTATCAACGAGCAATCAATAAGAAAATAAGTTATTTGTTAAACCAGAATAAAAACTGTTTTGTTTGTTTTAAGAAACAATTAAACATCCGAAAGCAGTAAGTTTACAGCTTTTTCAGGCGTTCCTTTCTATTTTGAGAAACCAAACCAGAAACCAGCAAAAAAATGTAGAAACAAGGAAGAATCATTGTTAAACTTTTCTTTCCTTCAAATGGAAACAAAACATTTAGATTTGTTGGAATGAAAATTTTGCGTCAAGAGTTCCGGATGTGTAAGGAGCGGAAATAAGTTAATTAGTTTCATTAATTTGCAAGTTTTAATTAAATAAAAGTACAATAATATGATGAAGAGAAAATAAATTTAAGGTTTTAAAGCGTATTTTAACGATGATGAATTTGCGGAAATCTAATTTCAATCAAAAATTATATTCTCCGTAATTTATTTTTTTTGCTTATATTTTATCCAGTGATCGTTCATTACTAACTTAGAGACAATTGGTAATAATAGAAACTTGATATAAATGCAAACTTAATTTAATGTAGACTATTTTGATTTCGTAATACTTAGTTTATTATTCATTACTATCAGAATAGACAATTCGAACGAGGTGGAGCATGGTTTGTTTTTGAGGTAGAAGAAAATGTTTGACATAGTTGTGACGTCACCGTAAGCGTAGCCATTCATGTTATCTCTTCAATAAAACTTGGGTAAAATCAACTGTAGGTGCCTCAGTAACCCACAGTCTACCAAAAGGATCCTCAAGGTGGAGATGGGTTACTTCGGCCTTCGGCTTTTACACTACTACCTTCGTTGTTATTCAGAATACTGGTAGGCACGCAGTAGCAAATCAGCGCCACCTAGCGTGTGGATGTTATATTGCGGTTGCGAGTGAGGTAACCGCCACGCAACCAACAAAACCTTTACAGGCGACCTTCGCGCTAAAATGGTGACGCAGTCAAAACCAGACTATTCACATAATCCAAAAGTTTGCCAAGACATGATCGCCATTTTTTAAAATGAATAATTGTTTTAAGTGAACTGATCTCACTACATCACACGTAAAATGATAAAACATTATGAAGAAGCCTGCTATATACAGAAAATGTTCTTAAAACTCGTCATACCTTACTCAGTCATATTGATCTAATCTAGAACAAAGTGCAACAAGCTCCTCCCACCTCATGAAACCTCCCCAACTTACACGAGTTTCAACAGTTTCGACAACACGCGAAACACGATCCCACACCATCTTCGAGTGAAATAACACTCGACCTCTCAGATCTGTTTGTTTCTCCTCCCGACTAAAGACACACAGATTCCACAATTAGAGGTTAAATTTTGGGGATATTTATAGAGAGCTGTTATGGTTTGATATTGGCATTGCAGTCTTTTAAAATGTCCATTGTAGTAAAACACAATGGGATTTCAATGGGCATGTTTCAAGTCTTAATACAGGAATGCTAAATAAGAACTCAACAGAAATGCTAATCTGAAAATAAATTCTTTCTCGGACCTCGATTGATGAATCAATGTAACATGGAAACAGAGCACCAATCGGAGCAACAACCAAAGGAAGAGCAAGAATGTAAATGGAATAATACGTCATCTGAAACAAGCCAATTATAAAATAATTTCTTATCAATAAAAAAAATTCTATGCCAGTGCGTCCGCGTCTTGTCTCAAATAAAACTGACTTGCTGATACTTTAAGCTCTTCCAATGTCGTGGGATCGTTCGTTTCATCGTTCTTTGTTCATCGTCCATCGTTCTCGTTCGTTTCTTTGAGACGCTAAGGCAAGGAATGTAATGGACATTTTTGTCAATGTTAGACAATATAATTGATTTTAATGTAATTTCAAAAGCTACCTCATATAAGTATTGATTTATTCATTTAAAGAACTCTTAAAGAACTACAAAACCTTTTTTGTACTAACTTGTAACTTATGTGAAAAAAAATTTCAGTCCACCTTAGCATTATGCAATTTGTTTTATTCTTCTATCAATATTTGTTGGTGAAATATTTAGTTTTGAAATGGAAGAGCTATTTGCTGATCATATTATAACATGTAATAATATCACTTAGTTTCGGCATCAAACATCCCTAAAAGCTACACCAGCAAGCGATATCTGGAGGGGTGTGCTCAAAAGAAAGCACTTCTTCCTCGATGCCAACGGAAGCTGCACCCTTTTTTCTAGCTTCTCGAGTGCGCAAACAAGGATTCGAACTGCTGCCGAACAGACACTCCAAAAAGGTCGAACTTGGTGCCTTCAGGGAGAACTTTTAAATAGAGAGGATTGTAGATCGAGTGCTTGTTTTCGGTGCGTTAGGGCACACCTTTCGGTAAATTATTATCATTGGGCCGTTTATAGTTGTGGTTCTGGACATAATTCCGACAGCCGAAATCTCGACGAGACATATTCCCGATATGAAAATAAGGGAAAACAGTGTCGAATTGAATTCCTGACAAATCAATAAATTAATGCTGTTATGCTTAATTAAGAGCAATTTAATTAATAATTTTTGCATTAGTATTTTTGCATTTTTTGGTGTCGGTTTTTGGCTGTCGGTAATCCGGCTGGTCACGATTTCGGCTGTCGGTATTATGTCCCAGGTCCTTATAGTTGAACTTCAATCGGCTTAAATGATTATATGGCTGTGCTTACCCCTTAACGATCAGATAATTTAAAAAAAAAAACCTGCCATGTCTATTTTTTTTTATAACTGAAAATTATATAAAAAATATGTGTTTTAATAATCTAATTATATTCCTTTTTATTTTTCATTCGTTTTTAACTTCAAATTTTAAAGAATATATTTTTTTCATCTTTTTGCGGTTTTAATTTTTGGATTTAAGTTAATTTTAATCCTATTGGGGGGGGGGGGGTGCGTTACTATAGAACGTTTCTGCCGGTAATATCACGGTAGCGCGAAATAAAGGGTGAAACCTCACCCCGTCAGTTTCACGGGAGTTCTCGGAAGGGGTTAAAGCTCCTCACGCTCACGGAGGCTAGAAATGGACAGCCGGAAATGTTCTAACCTAAACAAACAAAAAGACTATGGAAGATGTAAACATATTTTTCATTGAGTTTACATTGCTTTGGAAACGTACTTTAATGGGCTTAAATGACTCTGATAATTGAATTTTCATATGTGAATAAGAGAATTACCCACTAGTCCTTTTCTTTTGAGCATTTTAGAAAAAAAAGAGGTGCTTGCGGAAATATTTCTATGAACTTAACCTCGTTTTTACCTTTTACGAATTAGAAAAAAGAAAAAACCTTTTTTTATGTTGTATACTTTAATGGACTAAAATGACTTGTGTTCATTAATTTTTAAAAATAGAATATGAAAGATTTGAATTACAACCTCTATGATTTTAAACCATTACTTTTAAAGTATAGTGCTTTAATGAAACAAAAAATGAGAGTTTCTCCATTAATGGATTTTTTTGTTATATTATAAAACTGTTTCATTAAAGTATTAGTTTACAATTCATTATAAAAAATGTAGTTAAAAGTTCGAAATTAAATAAAATAAAAACTTATTATTTTTTTTAATCTTTCGAAACAAATAGAATAAGAATAAAAGAAATTTTCTCCGTTATAAAACACAAGAAAATTGAATACAGTTAACAAAAATTCTTCTCCATTATAAATGCAAAAACTTTGAAAAACTTTAATTTCATACTATAATTACCAACACAACACTACCTTATTTCTAATGAATCAGCTATTTAAATGTGTAAATGTTACTGTTTTTCTTAACCTCGTTTTTATTACTTCCGAAAATGTTAACTGCTACAAAACTTTAGAAACAAACGCATTCAAAACTGAGAAACAAATACTCGAGTTTCCTAAATGCTAAGAACTACAAAACTCTTTTTATTGAATAGAACCACCCTTGCGAATGGTACACAAGATCTTTTCTCAATGGACCCAGTTGCGTATGAAAGTTATCCAAATTCTTTTCTTTAGTTCCGTTCACGGTCAAGAAATACAGGCAAGTATTATTGGCCTTACACGTATTCTGCTCAGATGTTGCAGAAAACTCAGGGTTGCCGGGATAAAAGGTTCAAAAATTGTCGAGCTATGGTAAATGGTCGCCAAATATTTAAGAAATTGATGTATGTATCGTAGTATAATAAATGACATTAAGTTCTATGTTATAGCATTAAAACTTGGGTTTTTGCTTTAAAATTATATTTTTGAGATTCAAGGCATTAAATACTCAAAATTTTTTCTAATAAATAAATTACTTTGACAAAACAAAAACCAATAATTTTTTTGCAAAACAGTTTTATCTTTATATCCGTTATAGACCACAAAAACACATATGTAGCTTATGAAGAACGTGCTAAATGACATTTGAAAAAATATTGGATTCCCAGTTCAATGAACATATTATCCATCCTTTAGTAGAAATTCCTTTTTTTCAAAACTTAAATTAATAAATTTTTGTTTGCAACGTTTACACAGTTCTGATGCAAACGAAAAACTTTAAAGCTATTTTCCGTTTTCACTTTTGTATGCAGTCCACTAAGTACTTAAGTTCACTAGAAACTATAAATGCTTAAAGAGTTAAACTCTCAATAGAGAAGGTTTGTTGAGTCATTCTATTTCACCCGAGATGATCTTTAACGCAGTCACGTACACCTCGTAGCATAAACTACTCAAACGATCAAAGAAAATGTTAAATAACTGCTTTCGATAGGAATTCTATATTTGCCTAACTGCGATTTAGCCACTGGTCGGAAAAATAAAACACGCTTCCAACAAAGGAGTAAGAGGGTCAAAAAAGACGGAACACCCTCCAATTCCTCTCAAAGGATCGGCCCTTTAAAAAAAGAAAACGTTTGTCCGACTCTTTGGAATATTTTGAAGGGAAAAGAGAAATAGTTTTTATTCGGAGGCGGGAGAGGAGCATTGGAATTCTAAAGGAGATCTTTCTTTTGAAGAAGTACAGATGTGGACAGGTGTACTGTTGAAGGGCAGTTGATCATAGAACTTGTTTTTAAAGGCCCAGGAAAAAACTCGTTTAAACTCATAGTTTATCTCGTAGTTAAACTCATAGTTTCCTTGCACAGAAGCCACGACCATGGGCGGAGCTATAAAACGCGCGGAGAAATCAGATAAAGACAAAATAAAACGGAGGAAATTTTCTCTTCATATGATTGTTCCGCGCGTTTTATAGCTCCGCCCATGGTCGTGGCTTCTGTGCAAGGAAATTATGATTTTAACTATACTAAAAACAAGAGGGGCTGGGGAGACCAGTCGGTTAAGCGCTCGCCTAGCATGCGAAAGGTCCCAGGTTCGGGTCCGGGCATCGCCAAAAATAGCTGCCGACCTATAAACGGTCCGTGCAGCCAAATATGTCCGATGAATAATACCCCGTGTAGAGGGAGTGCACGTTATAAATATGCTCCAAAGTCCCAACGCTGCCTACGATGTCGCCCTTAACGGTTGCGTTGGGTGCCCACTCAGGTGTCGGCTCGTCACTTGACTGCGGTTCTAAAATACGACACCCGTCGCCTATAGCCTTCGTGTAGCTCTAGTGCTACGATAATTCAAACTAAACTAAAAACAAGTCTTGTAAATTGCGTCATTCTGGCTTTTTGGCAAAGCATGGATTGTCTTTTTATTCTATTATTATTTTATCATTCGGAGTAAAGTCATGGTAATTCATAGACCTCTACTTGTTTCACGGCAGAGATTTTTCCGAATGGACTAAATTTATGTCACTATAATAGAGGGAAAAATTAGTCTTTTTTAAGTAAGATTTTCGTTGGTTTTTAAATTTTCAAGAAAAGTCAATGGTATTTCTTGCTAAAGAAATTCATAATTTTCGTGCAAGATTTGAAGCAGTTATATCGACTTTGGTTTAAAATCATCCAAAATATATCAAACAATTATAACTGCTAACATCAGTGCAACATAAAAAATATTTCCGTCTCTTTTTCCCCTAAAAATTAAAAGTTACAGGTTTAGGTCATTTAGGCATAACACACGAAAAAATATTTTAGCTCGTTGAAATATAAGGCAAGACCTTCGTTGTACCAAGACAGCCTTCCAATTAAAGCAGTATACTGAAAAGCGAGTGTGGGCTCTAACACTGTAAAAGAAATGCTGTTAAATTACAGCACATTTTACGGTTATTTTTACATCAGAGATTTGTAACGTTTGTTTTACAGCAAAGTGGTTTTTCTGGACGTACAGTATCACATGAACAACTTACTCCAAAAGCTTTTAAACAAAGAAGACGGGTACGTCCAATCATTGCCCGTGAAGCAAACGTTTTAGCCGGGTAAATAATAAATTTTACATCAAATATAAATTCACAGCACAGGGTGATTACAGTACTTTTACCATCACACTGTGATGGTAAATTAGATGGGTGTTTTTTTTTACAGTGTACTATACTAGAGTGCATACAGTGGCTTATCTTGATCTCAAAGAACAGGTAAAAATGTCACGTTTCTATTTTCTTACACATTCCTCTGGCATGAAGGGCTAGTCGAACGGAAACTTTGTTGGTGACTTTGTAAGTGTATATTTCCACTTTGCATGTGTTTCGACACCGAGCAGAAGGGGCGGTCACTCAAGGGATGTCGAACACACCCTTCGAATTCTACTTTTATTTTTATTCCAACGTTCCCCAAGGTGTTTTTTTCGTTTTGTCCTTCTGTTCCCTTTATATCTGTCATGGAAAGTTTTGTTGGTTGCTTCTTGAAATGGATTTCTTGTTGAAAAAATTCCTTTCCCGGAAATTGGTGTGGAACGTTGACGGTTTGAATCAGTTTTAAAAAAAAGTAACTTTGTAATAAATTTTTTTTATCAGACATGTTTGTAACTAGTTCAGACCTGCCAAATGTGGCTCTGGTGCGACGGAAAATGTACCAACCCACCTGTCAACTATCAGGATTTAACTAGGCAATAGCCATTTTCCTAATTCCGGGTGTGTGTCACGGCCAACTTCAATACCAAGGCCAGAGAGCTCTCCCAAACATAAGCGTAGACGGAAATTTTGACGTCACTGTTCCCAGTGCCGAAGGTCGAGAAACTAGTTCGGACGCATTCAGAACCCTAAAAATGTGGTCAGCCGTGAACGAGTGGTTCCGAACAAGTTTCGAGACCGGTTGTCTTCATCTTCGGAACAAAGTCACTCGGAACTATGACGTCAAAATTTCCGTCCTCGAGCTTGTTTGGGAAAGCTTCTTCGGCCTTAGTAGTTGAGTAGGCCGTGGTGTGTGTGTGCAAATAGAAATTTTAACTTTTCTCTCTTCGAAAATCCAGCAATTGGTACATTTTACCTAGAAAATTAAAAAAAATAATTCAATCCGGAAAGTGGACAAGTCTGTAAGTTACTATTGCTCAAAGAACTGTCCTAAAAAAACTCAACCAAATATGTAAACTTATTATATCTTTAGTGCCCCACTTTAGATGTTTACAAAGGAAAAGGGTAGAAAAACAAACTATGTTACCGCACCTCAATCACGTTATTTCTAAAACAGTGAAGGTAAAATAAGCATTTTAATGACTGTGTTAATACCTATAAAAAGATTTAAGTGCTCAAATACAAAAACTCAATAATATATTAAATGTGATTCATGAAACTACGAATTAATGGCGATTCGTAAGGTTATCTACCTTACTAACGTAATTAGTTGAGCACCATGTTATTAGGAGGACTTTTATATCGTAATTTAAATGATTTAAGAGTCTGTAGTCTATAGCTTAAGTGCACAAATTAGACAGAATTTAAACAAAATTAAATCCACAAGTCATGGGGAGAGATTAAGACCGTTGCTGCCAACAGGGTGAGGCTGACCATGACGGAGGCCCTATGCACCATGTTGGAGTGAAAGAGGTATAAGTAAGTAAGAAAGTAAATCCATAAATCCATCTTTTTTTGCTCTACACTGAAAAAAAAATATACCTTCAAATTTACCATCACAGTGAGATGATAAAAGTGCTGTTTAAATTCTATTGAAGTTGTTCACGTGACTATATACGTTGTGAAAGCATCAATTTGCAGTAAAACACACATTACGCCATTGTGATGTATCGAGCGTAACAGCAAAATGTTTACAACATGCAAAAAGTTACCGCATAATGTGCTGTAATTTTGCAGAAAATATGTACAGTGTATTCTATTGCTCCATTATTCTTTATCCCCATCTACTTTCACAAAACAAATTATTACGTATCTCATAAGTATATCACCCACAAAATTTCTCATTTTCCTGATCGATTTAGTTGCGTCTATAGACGCCTTTAAAACTAAGAAACTTATTTTACATACAACCAAATCTGCATATCACACAATTGAGGAATATAACAAAACCCTATGAGCTAATTCAAAGCAACTCATCCAAATATTCACAAAGGCAATTCTGAACAAAAGTAGAGAAGCTTTAGTTTCTTCTTCAAAGTTACGATTCTATTTGGATTTTTAATTTAATTTAAACTAATTAAAGGAAAACGCATCCAACCAAACAGAAAAGTTTGAAATCCAACCCTTATTGTTCCATTCTCAAGAGTTCCTCGATTTAAAACAATTGGAATCCGCCGGATTCTTTATCCACTTGATTGCAGATATTTAATTGGAACCTTTCTCTGAAAGTTTCGGATCTTTTCAGAGCCCGTGTATTCGAAATCTTTTCAGATTGATTTTTCAAGTTTGGTTACAGGTGCACAATAGGTTGCTTGGTTGAATTGGTATGTAAAATAATTAATTCTAAATAACAGTTTAAAGTATAAATAGGACATAAGATGCATGGACAGTGTTTTACAGTTATAAGGAAAACTGGTTATTGGTTTTGAAAATTTCAGGGCATTTTTTGGAAAAGTATTCGAGAAATACATAACAAGGTCAAAAAAGATTTCAAAAAATGGTTGTCAACGTCATAATTAGGTTGGTATTCGCTCATTATATTGAATAAATAATTACTACATGATGTAATAATTGTTTTAAGAATGTAAAAATATTTTTTGTTATAGTATAAAGGACGTCTTTTAGCAACTCCTTCGTTTTCGAAGGTCATACACTGTTAAAAATTGTGTGCTTGGTTTCACCATGATATTGGTTCCTAGTAGCTGCAACGGCTGAATGGTGAAACGTTCCACCATATTTTTGGTATTCGGTTGAACCATTTCTCAGGTTTTTGTTTCCAAATCCAGAAAAATGGTTCAACCAAACACCGAAAAAAAGGTGAAACATTTCACCATTCAGCCGTTGCAGCTACTAGGAACCAATATCATGGTGAAACCAACCAATATCATGGTGAAACCTAGCACCAAATTTTTAACAGTGTATAGCTATTAAAAAAATTATATGGTATTGCACTCAAATAGCTATGGTGCACTTAAATAGCTATTAAAAAGCTTATATAGTGTCGCTCATTCCGCATTTATCTCAAAGTTGTTCATTCACTTTGACTTTTTCTTACCAAATCAGTCAAAACTCTGTAAAAATCGAAACTAAAACTAATTGTGAAAATATCTTTCCCAATCCAGTTTAGTTCGTTGTAACGAGACTTCCTGCTTTTCCACTGCATTGTCCGGGAAAAAAGAGGTCCCGGATCCAGCGATCACAACACGGAGATTTCCTGGCAACAAATTAGTCCGGTCTTTTACGCTCCCCGGAGATATCCCGCTTTTCCGGTTGTCCCGTAACGAGTCCACGGAACCGAATTGCAGTTCCTAACCTAGGATTCCAAGGGATTCTCTAAGTAGCCTTTTCAACCTGAAAATAATTTAAGTTGATGTCGTTAAAAGCTTTTACAATCACAGTGACATATATTTTGAATAAGTTTTTACTGGAGATTTTCTTTAAATATTTAACTAATGTCAAACGCATAACGATGCTGTAAGGGAATGGCACCATTATAATATCATCATCATCGTCATTAAACGATCAAAATCACAATATCATTGCTATCAACTATCACCTCTGTAGTCAATCTTATTATCACGACTCATTGTAATAATCCATCCCATCACATAATTTGTCTTTTATAAACACCATCGCCATCAACAGTATCAGAAAAACCCTCATCATGAGCACTTCAATCATAAACAACAATAAACATGAGTCAAGCCTCACAATCAACGCCATCTTCAATATCATATATAGAGTCCGACGACGTATTCAAAGCACTCTGAGTCTCGTCGAAAACATCAGAAAGTGGAATAAATATAATAATTTCTATAATGTTTCTAAATTTTAATAAGTTTCATATACCTAATCGGAATTTTTTTTCTCTCTCTATTTTGATAGCAGCGGTTGCTATGGTTATTGGAATTGTAATAAAGATGATTGTACATTGTTTATGCTCTTGTTTATGATTTTTAGCTTCCACACTACGTTTATAACTTAAAAAGTGGAAGGTATTATAATCGTTTAATCCATCCGTCTGTCACCCACTTTCACAGAACGAACCGCAAGTCGCACAAGCAAGTGGGATACGTCATTTCAAAGCAAAAAATCAGGCTAGGTTACATCCCAAATTTCATTAAAAAATTTAAATTAGAAGTATATTTAAAATTTAAATAACTAAAAATTTAATCTACTTGAAATAACAAGCAAATTCCATTTTCATTCAATATTTTCACTGTTGCAATTTCGTCAAACGTACGAGAAACTTTATTTGAAATAAAATGAAACTATTTATATTTATTTATGTGACTAGGGGGCTCCGCCCCCTGCTCGCTATCGCTCGCCAACCCCGGAATTGCTGCGAAATTCATTGGCCGCTTCACGGCCGGCAGGGGGCTTCGCCCCTGCTCGCTATGGCTTACAACCCCGGTTTCCATAAGCCGCTTCGCGGCCAGCTCGCTGGTGAACGTAACTTTCTAACCCAACTTTGCACAGGCCTATGCATATTTTGCCATCCAGATCTGTATCTATGACAAATTATGTCGATCCTGGTAATATAGTTATATTCAGCCGCAAGCTCGCACCCTTGGATATTTCTGCGCAACTCATTGGGTCGCAAGCTTGCATTCTTGGATTCTTCCTCTGGTCGCTATCGCTCGCAAACCACGGAATTGCTGCGCAATCCACTGGACCTCTTCGCGGTCGTTATGTTATATTACTTTAAAAAAATATATTAATATTGTATTACTGTTTTCAGTAATTTTTCGCCAACCCCCGTTAATTTCGCAGAATTAACCTTGCCTGTTTTTACTCTTAGGTTCTTTTTAAAAACCCAATGGCTCTCTCAAAATGTATGTATGTTGTATGACTTTTTTTAAGTAATAATACCATTGGACGCTTTGCGGCATGCAGGGGGCTACGCCCCCTGCTCGCTATCGCACGCCAAATTAATTTTTTTCAGGTTGTTGGCTGTTCCGAAAGAGAGAAACGAAACCTGTTCGCAACCAGATAAGTATATATAATTGGCCGTGCGCAAATAGGTTTCGTACTTTTCCTTTGAAATTGCTACATTCGGACCCGGGCGGATTGCATGACGTCTAAAGAGCTTCTGTGACCTTAAAGTGATAGACATGGACAGATACATAAAGACAAAAAATATCATTTACGTAAACAAAAATGGTGAAACGTAACACGTAGGGAGATCCTTGCAAAACGCATCTCACAACGAAAAATAAAACTAAAAAGTAGGTTTGTTACAGAATCTGTCACTTAAACCGTTCCACACAATATTTGTGCTCAACAAAAAACGCACTATTTATACACCTCAGAAAGAAATTCGCCGAACAGGGCTGAAATTTGGGGTGTAACCTTGCCTGATTTTTGCTTTAAAACGATGTATCCCACTCGTTTGTGCGACTTGCGGTTCGTTCTGTGAAAGTGGGTGACAGACAGACGAATTGAACGATTATAATACCTTCCACTTTTTACGTTATAAACAACGTAGTGTGGAAGCTAAAAAAACATTTCGCTTAATATGTTGGCTATACAACAAATCATAAAACAATGTTTAACAAGCGTTTCTTTCTAAATTTGCCCAAAGTTATTAAAAAGTTCATATCTTGATACTTCCACTTCCATAATTAAAACATTTTCAAAAACTTTCTAAAAAAACAAAAGTTCGAGTGTACGAATTTTATTTTATTCGCATAAGAATACATTTTTTAGGATAAATAAAAAAATAAAATAAAAATTCTTTCACCGCGGTTTTGCTGCGAAACCAAGAGATTAAATAAAAAAAGAAAGCCATGTGCCAGCTGAAGAAAAAAAGATAAAATTACATGATAGTTGTAACATGTTCCGAAAATAAAAATAAAAACTTTCTGTTCTTTTTATAAAAAAAATTTAAACATTTTATTCCAGTTTAGCAGAATTAACCTAATAAAATTTTTCAGAGTAATTGTTATGTTAAATGTTCATTTAAAATAGTTTTGTTATAATTTTTTACTATCTTTTTTACATAATTTTAATCATAAACCTTCTATCTTGCTATAATATATTTTAAGGCCAATTATTTTTTTAAAAAGATCTGTAAACCTTTTTTATATCTAAACACAAATCCAATGTAAAAAGAACAAGTTAAAGAACTGTTCTTTTTAAAAGAACAGAAAAGAGATCAACTGTTCTTTAAAAAGAACGTAACAAAATCACACATTTCTGTGGCGTTTTGCAGAAAAGGAATAAGATTTTTTTTTGTGGCTGACTTATTGTAATTTTTAATTAAACAACTTATTGGAAATTTGAAAAACAAATAAGTGGGCATCGAGGCATAAGGGAGACACACCTGCCCAAAAAAATTTGGGTTTCCGACATCAATATTTCATCTTTTATGGCTGCTAACACTTTCAAATCCTATACTTTAACATAGAGAAAAATTAATTTTTATTTTTAATTAAAAAACTAATTGGAAATTTGAAAAACAAAAAAATTTAGGTCGAGGCATTAGGGAGACACACCTTCCCAAAAAATTTTGGATTTCTAAGATCAATATTTCATGATGTTATGGCTCCGGACACTTTAAAAGAGCTTACTTTTTTTTAATATAGAGAGATATGATTAAGTTTTTATTGATGTCATTTCACAATAGAGTTCTTTTGATGGTTCATTATACATGTATGGGAAAGGATGCATAGATAATTCTAACTTTGAATAAAAAAATATGCAAAAGTTCGCCTTTATTTTTAAAGCATCAATTTTACTAATTATTTATTCTTCTCTTTTTTAAAAGAAAGTTAATGAAAATGGGAAATTGTGGCGACTAAAAGATATTTATTAAAAAAAATTGCATCATTATTCTTCGAATTTCAAACAAATTTAACAAACGATAATGAGTAATTATTAATTTGCGAAAGAAGATTAATTAAAATAGTTAATTTTGGCGTTTAAAAGTTTGAATTAGAAATAAATTATTAGCTAAAGGCCCTGTTTGGCGAATTTCTTTCTGAAGTATAAATAGTGCGTTTTTTTGTTGAGCACAAATATTGTGTGGAAGTGGTTTAAGTGACAGATTCTGTAACAAACCTACATGTTTTTTCTGATTTAACGAAAGGTGAGGATGACAATTTCTATTAAAACAATGGGCTTGTTTCAACACTTGGTCAAAGGAAACAAAACAACCATTGAAATCGCAGTATGAAGAGCGTGACATCATAAGAAATATTCCCATTAGTAATAATAACTATTAATAATTAACCCTATTAAAATTTTTAATATATTCTCCTTTCTGCCTTTTTTATAAAATATTCGATTCGGCCTAGAGTTCCATAAATGCGGAATATTATTATTTTTATATTATATTTTATTTTCTCAAAATCATATTTTTTCAAACATTTTATTACTTTTTAATATGTTAGTTATAACTGTTACGATTAGAATAAGTGATTAAAAAACAATAGCCTTTGACTTTGTCCAAATAACCCGGATCGGCAAATACGCAATGGGGAGGTCCATCGGGACAAAAATCCGGACAAAAAAAAAGGGGACAGCGTCAGGAATTGCGTTAACAGAAAAGACACCCATTTCCGGACAGCCGGATTCCAAATAACGAGGACTCTGATTTCAGCTAGTTTTTTCTGTGTGTGCCAATTGGCCGCCGGAGTATTGGCCCTCTTCGCCAATCGAATTGCCAGGACCGAAATTGGAAAAGGAAATGCTTTGTTCGCTTCCTTTTCGGTGAGTTAACTGGAGTACAGAGGGTTTTTAGACGATAAATAGATTTGGTTCGGGTATTACTAGGAGTTAGGCGCAATCTTTGTGTTCGAATGTACACTGGTGTAAAAAGTTTCTGTAAAAATACTGCAATTTCGTTCACTGTAAAATTACATCACATTTTGGAGTTCATTTTTACGTCACAATGTTGTAAAGTTTTACAATGACAGAACTTTTTTCATTACCCAGTGCTTGGAAATTAGAGATTTGTTTTTATTACTAGTGCTGTAAAAACGATTTCCATCATCCACGTTTTAACCGATAATGACAGTTTTTATGACATTGGAACATGCGATTTCATTAACGAACTTTTTCTATGTTAATCTGCATATACTAAAAAAAAAACTTGTGCTTAAACAGTACAAGTGGAACACAGCTATTATAACATTATAGTATTGTGCTATTTCAATGCAATAATTGTGTTGTTGACATACGAACGCAAATTTGTGTTGTCCCAACACAATCGCGAGAGGGGACACATATATTTATAACCGTGCGCGATTGACAAATTTTTTTTTTAACTATATTGTTTTCTAAAATATGTATGTAACAAAATTATAAAATTAATTTTAAAGTACCATAAAACATATTTTTAAAGCCTTATTATAGCCATTACATAACTATATACTAAACTATATTGAAAAGAAAAAGCAATTTTCCTATTAAATGAATAATTGCTAATAGTTATATGCTAAATCCTGTTCACTGAACAGGATTTAGCAATGAACTATTATTAAAGTTTTCATAGTTATTCAAGGTTGATAACCGACAAATGATATTTGTCGAATGAAGCATTGACGCTGGAATAGAATCTCGGCTGTCATACCAACCTTTGCCCAAATATCGGTCATTGATTACTTTTTTTCTATACCTGTATCCGTGGCCAACCGTTGCATCAACAGGAATTCTTTTAAAATAGATAAACATAGATTAATTTAAACGTTTTCACCCATATTCAAAGCTAATTTTCATTTCCCCCCACTTATTTGGAGCCATCATTATAAGAGGTAACGAGCCCCGCACCACGCGACGGTCCTGACTTTCTAGGAATAAAAGGCCGATTTCCTGCTCAAATAGACTTCATATTTTTTTAATCTTTTATTTTAATGTAGTAAAATACTTTTTATGGTGTTTACTGCAATAGAACTTAGGTTTTGGGAGCAAGGAAACCCCAAAATTTCTTCAAATTTGTACATTTTCAATCTTTTGTGAGACTTAAAACTACAAACAAATAAGTTTTGAAACAATTTTTTTCGTAATAATATGAAGTATTTCAAGCATAGCAAATGCATTTTGGAAGCTAAATAATTTATCTGCAAATTTTGGCTGGTATTTCGAAGTTAGTCGTTTTTTGCCTTTTTTTCGAAACTTCAAACCCACTGGGCCTATTATATTTATAACCTTAGAATTTTTTAATTATTTTTTTGTTAATCAGCGTGATGATACGCAACTTTTGAGCCCTTTTTGAAGTTGATACTCGAAAATTTTGTTTTTTCGAACCACCCTACTGTTCAGTCGCTAATTTATTTCAAATAAACTATTCTCCACCATATTTTTAAAGGTTATATCAACAAGTTTTAGAAAATATTATTTAGAAGAAAAACTATTTCAATAATGCAATCAGCAAGTAAAAAGAACGTCATAAAATTAATTTTTTCAATTATTGCTTTCGTGCAATCAATTTTCTATTTCATTTATGAAAACACTCGCTAAAAACCATAACACAATTAGAAAATCATACTTGCTTTTAATTTTGGAAAATATACCAAGCATTTACAAATATCATTATTTGTATTTCATTTCAACACCTAAAACAATATTTCCACATAAAAAAATATTATTTTTCAACACATTAACTAAACTTTCAACGATGTAAATTTAGTTAAATAATTTGCATAATCTCGAATTACTTTAAATGATTACTCGACGGAATTACAAACTAAGTATATTCTATTCAAGATCTTTTAATTATACGCAAAATGCGTTAAAAAATATAATAGATTAAAAAAAATAATTTTTTTTAATGCCACTTCATTAGCTTGAGCAACGAAGTTCATCTAATTTTTTTAAAAAAAATTCCTTGTGCTGTTCTAAAAACACGTTCACGTTTTCGAAGCGGGAAAACTTACTCTTAATACAAATATTATCTTTAAAAAAACATAAGCGCTTCACAAAGAAATATTAAGTAAAGAATAACAAAAATAACTTTGTAGCTTAGTATGAAAACGTTGTATTCTATTATTCGTATAGGTTTGAATCTTTTTACTGTTAAACTTTGGTGAAGGAACTTCCACCAATTTTGCGGTGTAACGTTATACTGCGTTACTCCACAAACACGTTAAGGGGACGCGGTACCCAAAAAACTAAATCCAGTACTTTTATTGCTAGCATTCAAATTAAACTATTTTTACAAAGAACTAACATTCAATAAACATATACGAAAAAATAATAAATATTAAAACGTGTTTTTTTTTTTAAATTAAAAAATTAAAAAATTTTAACGTTTTTTTCAAAATGCTACTCTTCCTACAATTTAAAGAATTTTGTAATGGATTTTTTGCAAAATGTTCCCACAACATCTATTAATAAAAGTTGGTATGGATATTAAGCTATCAGTTAAACAAAAAAAGTTATGTAGCTTTATGTATAAAAATGGCTAAAAAATAAGATTTTTTTGTAAATTTTCACCTTCAGCATTTTTTAAAAAAATCTATTCACAATAGACCTTATCCCATACCAACTTTTGTTAAACGCACATGTTTCAACACAGGAAAAAAAATTTGGAGCTCTACATTAATTTACATAAAAGCCTTAGGGTTTTAACCATTCATAAGCTGAAAAAATTAAAATTTAAAAAATCAACATAAAATTTAAAAAACCATTTTACCAAACCACTATATCATTTTCAATAAACCTCCACCATTATAATAGAATCCTTCTTTTTTTTGCAATATCCTTAGCTCACAACATTCGAGCATGTTTAATTATTTTCTGGGCAGCCCTAAATTTTGGGTAATGCGTCCCCTTAACAGCACTTTTTGCCAGCTTCCCATCGTGAGTAAAGTTCCACCAACGTTTTACAGTGTTGGAGCGATTTTAACGAGCATTTAAACGATAGACAATGAAGAAATTAAATTCCAATGTAAACATTCTACAATATTATTATAATTGCATTTAATTTGCTATTGATGTACAGTTGATAGATTAGAATAGCATTGTAAGATTAGAATTTATACTTTTTATTTCAGCGTGTTCAGCGCGAACGAAAATTAAGAAAAGAAAAGAGCACGTTGGTTTACGCCATGAATAATACCCCGCGTAGAGGAAGGGCACTTTAAATATCCTCCAAATTCCCAACGCTGCGTACGATGTCGCCCTTAAAAGTTGCATTGGGTACCTACTCACGTGTCGGCTCGTAACTTGACTGTGGTTCTAAATTACGACTCCCGTTTCCGACGCTTAATTTCTACATAATCCTTAAGGAACAAAGATGAAAACATTTTTTTGTGTATTATTTTGATGAATTAGGACCTCCGCCCTGCGAAACATGGAAATTTTTTCACAGTAAAACTATTTGCAAGAAATATCAGCGTTGTTTTCCGTATGTGTATCTTCAAACAAAATACAGTGTCAATTATATTCCGGCAGTAAAGTTCAGTTTTCTAATTTCCTACACTCTAAAAAAAAAACTGGTGTAACTTGGTGTCACGTTATTCCATAAGACTAGTGAAAACTATCTTTATGAAAAATAGTAACCAGCAATTATTTGTATGATAAAATAATAAATTCGAATATGTTCAAAAATGCCCTAGTAACAACATTACTAAGTAACGTTATTGAGTACTAGGCTGCTGACTTGGCCCATAAAGAAAATAAAACCATGTACATCGTACACTGTTTTATTATATCCTATGAGAGGCCTAATTAAAGTGAAAATTATATATCTTCTTGGGTGAAAATCAAAGTTTCTGTACGTATATATTAACATAAAGGTATATGTTTTTTATCAATAAAACCAATAAATTAATATGCAGATAAGCTTTGTTATGTGCAGATTAATTTATTTTGATCTTATGCTGTAATATCTGTACCATTTCGAAGCTCATTTTTGACTAAATATCAGTTAGAAGCTTATCTTTCGTAAAGAGTAACTTAGCTTATGTATTATACAACAAGTAAAGAAACTGGCTTATTACTCTGTTAATGAGTTTCAAACTGGGCTGGAACAAAGCCCAGTTGTTATTTTGACAAAAGTCTAACTAACATTTTTAATCCCAAATAAGTTTTATATTTTCATTGACACTAAATACGTTATCTCTTAAATACAAAAAAAATATTAGTTATTTGCATATGAAAAGCATCATCAAGGAAATGTTAAAATTTTCTTTCTTCATTTGCCGTCATTGTGTTTGTTGTTTTCACTCCAATTTTGCGAAAAGAAGTAAATTTTCAGTTAGGATTGTCTCAAATTAACAATGGTATTTTTTACACCCTTGAAAGAAACGCTTCTTCATAATATTTCAACAAGAAGATCCCTTGTTTGATTCGATTAATCTACCTTGTGTTCGGAATTTTATTCTTTTTTTTCCGGACGGGGTGCGATAACATATTTAGGAACGGAGGTTAATTTTATTATTCTTTATGTGCCCGGAGCTCTTTTTAGGCGAGAAAAATGTTTGGTCGCTGCTTTCCCGGTTAATTCGCTTACCACCTTCCCTTAAAAGCTAATGTACAGACAGGGTCTTCTGTTGGGGCGAAACAGGGAAAAAAATGGCGTCTCGTCAAAGTTTGTTCTTAACGCCGATATATAATCTAATATATTACGGAGAACAATTTTTCAAAGTGGTCTAACCCAACTGAAAAAAAAAGTTATACTCAAACAATCCATTGAGATATTTCCAAAAAGTACATAGTAAATGGGACAATAGTTTTTTCATTCATAAGTTTAGAATGTGTTAAGCCTAACTCAGGTTGATCAAAAAGCAAAATGCAATGGTGTTTAGCCAACGCCTTCCTTATAGAGAAGATCTCCTTACTCGCTCAAAAAACAACGAACGTGGAGTCGTTGAAGAAGTCTGGCATACTCAATCGCAAAAGCAAAAGATATGATAAGTAACTTATCACCAGCTTTCTTTCCTTAAACGATTTTTAAAACGCCATGTTTCATTACGGAAACTTGACGGCTGAGCATGCAATGTAAAGTTTTCATATCGAGTAAAGTGTTTTTACAATTATTAGTTACACACTTCACATGACATACTTTTAAAACCTTTTCTTACTTTTAATCAGATTTATCAATATCATTATAAGTCAAAGTTAAGAAGTTACGAAAATGTTATCTCCTTTCACAAGTTAAAGTAGGTTAGTAAGTGATTATAGTAAAGCTTGACTAACTTTCCCAACGTCAATTGTAGGGGAGGGTTTCTTTATAGGAGGTACAGCAACCCCTCGCTATATCGTGCTTCCCGGGAGACAACCATAAAACCGCGATATAACGGAATGCGCGATATAACGAGCGACTTGATAAATATTATACTTTTGATGTATTTATGGTATCAAAATAGTTTTTAAACTAATGCACAGTATGTATT
Organism: Oedothorax gibbosus; assembly: GCA_019343175.1. Classification (NCBI taxonomy): domain Eukaryota; kingdom Metazoa; phylum Arthropoda; class Arachnida; order Araneae; family Linyphiidae; genus Oedothorax; species Oedothorax gibbosus. The sequence goes on along the minus strand of CM033274.1, from coordinate 11,564,504 downwards.
TGAAAGATAAAACTAAATCGTTTTAAATAATATAACGGAAGTTTATTATTTATTTTAAGGAAAGTACACATTGAAAAAAAAAACAGGGAAAAATTGGGAGACATGATACAAGGCGCGATATATCCGAATGCGCGATGTACGAGGCGCGATATAGCGAGGGGGTTACTGTATTGGTTAGACCATTATTCATATAAATACTTCATGTAAGAAACATAAAAACAAGTTCTTGATGACTGGAGCAACCTGTAGATGGCCAAATATGATTACGGACAACACTTACTTCTAGGCAATAAGATTACTCGACAGTAATTGAGAGGGGCATATAAAAATGTCGGCACAGGCATTACTACAAGAAAAAATAGAGGTCAAAATACATTAAGTAAAAAGTAGTTGGCAGGTAACTTTGCTCATTAGCGATAAGGCCAGGTGGTAGTTTTTGCCAGCACTTAGTTGTTGTTTAACCTTAGTTGTGATTGCAATTAGAAAATGCTTTTCTGGAAGATTTAATAAATTGTCATTTATTTTTTTTCACGAATATGGTTATGGTGTAGGTATTGTTGTTGGAAATTAAAGGAGCTTTAAATTATGTGTTTTGATGCTGTGGCTATTATTTAAATTATTCCTGAAAGCTTATTAAAGGAATTTCAGTGTTACTGGCCCTGTGAAATTGATATATTTTTTTTTACCAATTACGAAGGATTATCTGTTTTGATGCTGTGGTTTTTATTTTAACTTATTCCTAAAATCTGACTTAAGGAATTTTTTGTGTGTTTCGGAATATTGACCTTTTGATCGTTGTAGTACCAATTAAGTTGGAGTTTTCACACACAAATATTTGTTGTTTGGTTCGTACAATTTTTTACCCAACATCAGCTATTTTTACTGTGCACACACCCTTTCTTTATTCCAATTCGAGTTTATCGAAAACAAAAATAAATACCCATGCAATCCAACGCCTTCCATAAATACAACAATGCCCTTACAAAAAGCACCAACAATCAACAAATCAAACATTGAGAAAACATCAACCAAAAATAAACCTCCACAATGGCCCATGTCCCGCAACAAAGTAGGGACCGAAACTAGAAGCGAAAAGGGGCGTAGGCTGGTCCCTGTCACCTTTGTCCCCATATGACAGCTGCCTTGTCGCAGAAAAGTGGGCCCCTTTTGAATAGATGATTGGATTACACTGACATAAACTGCACTTGATAAGCATCCACGCTTATGGTAAGTGGGGCCTTATCCATATTTCTTAAAAGGGATTAGAAAGGATAACAAAAATAAGTAAATTGGTTGGGGTGCGAGGAACCTCACCAGAATGTGACGGTTAAAATATAGCTACTTGGGTTTAGAACTTTGGTAAAGAATTAAAGCTGCCGAATTCCAGATTTGTAAGTTCTTATGTGAAATTCTGATAAAAGTATACTTAAAAAAGTATTGCCGATTCTGCCGGTGTACAGAAACTGTGACAACTGCCCAGATACGCAGCTTACACCAAACCACATTTTTGAATGCCCGGCAATGGGTGTCAATTTGAGAGACATTGGAGTTCTGCCATCATTAATAGATCTTTATGACATTAATATCCAAAAAATTGCAGACGCGGTTATCAAAACACATGGTTTCATCTAGCTTGACATTCACATTTCGGCAACATCATAGACACGACAAAAAAAACTGCCGATTCTAGTCTTGTTAGGTTCTTCAATATAGGAGAATGTTTACTTTACAACTTGAAATATTTTGTATTGCAGCTTGGTTCGGTTGCATTCGGTTGTTGTTATAAAACTTTTTTGTCTCAAAATTGGTCTTTTTTGAATATATATGATACTGATTATATTACCTTGGTATAAACTACAAGTGATAGACTTTTTGTTTTAAATATATGACCTATTTATAATTCTAAAAGAGAAATAGAAAATGTAACACCAATAAGTAAATTGATTGTTGAGACGGTTGTCAACCAACACAAAGAAAAACAAACGATTCTTTGCTACTAACCAAAATGAGTCAATTGACTGACCGCCGCTGACTAATTTGCATAGCGTCAATAGGGAACTTTCGCATAGCGTTAAGGGAAACCGTAACGCTAACACTAACCTTATTTTGTGTTTATTACGCATGCGCGAAGAATAAGGGATGCCTTGCAAAAATGCCTTGTTGCATAGCGTTAGCGTCTAACGTAAACCTTATCCTTATCTACGTAGAAATCGTGACCTCGACTTAAAATTAAGAGACAGTTGATGGTTTTGTTAAAGCTTTTTAAAGCAGGGTACTAATGGAAGTTGGCAGGCAAAAAATAAATGTTATCAAACATATAAGTAAACAACAAAGTTTTAGCGATCTTACGATAGTTGCAGACAATTTTTAACTAAATGGTAACTTAATAATTAACATAACATATTAATTTTTCAAATATAGATTCTTCTGTGGAATAAAAAAAAAATTGTTGCAGTTATTGCCATGCAATTTAGCTCTTTTGGGGTACCTTTGTAAAAAAAAACTGGTTACTAATTGATTGTATAATATATTGTTGACAAAACACATTTCACAAGAAATAAAAGCTGTCATACCATGCATGAGATTTAAAAAGACACATAAATTTAGTTTTCATGTATTTTGAGAAAGAAAATGTCAATAAAATGTTTAACCTAAAAATTTGTAACACAAAATTGCAGATTTTATTGGCATCTTTATATATTTTCCAGTGGACAGTCTGAAATAATGTGTGTGGGTGGGTTAAAAAAATATTAAAACATGAAAGTGTGACACTCAGCCATAGATAGAACTAACTCATCTTGTAGATTTGAATGCAGTCAAAAACAGTTCCATAAATATCAATGTTCACTGTTCAGGTGCATTTTGTGAATATGCTATTTTGCTTTATGATAACGGTGAATCCAAAAATACTGTTTCTGATTTAAAAGTTAAATTCTAAGCTAAAGTTAGCCACCACACATATTCTCTAAAAGCTCTCTGTATGTTAAATATAGTAATAAAAGATGGGGGGGGGGGAATTTTCAAAGGGTTTAGGGTCCTGGTTTGATTTTTGCTTGTCGACCATCTAAGACAGTACTTGGGGGGGGGGGGGGAGGGGTACTTAAGTTAATAAAAATAATCAAACATGAAAGTGTGACACTTATCCATATACATAACTCATCTTGTTGAGTTGATGGCAGTCAAGAACAGTTCATAAAAATTATTTGTTAGGTGCATTTTGTGAATATGTTAATTTGCTTAATGATAACGGTGAATTCAAAAATACAGTTTCTGATTTAAAAGTTAAATTCTAAGCTAAAGTTTGTAACTTTATATATATTCTTTAAAAGCTCTCTCTATGTTAAATACACAAATACAGTAATACAAGATGAGGGGAAATTTTTGAAAGGGTTAAGGTTCTGGTTAGTGTTTTGCTTCCCGTCGACCATCTGAGGCAGTACTATGGGGGGGGGTCCTCAAGTTTAAAAAAATATACATGAAAGTGTGACTCATCCATAGATAGAACTCATCTAGTAGAATTAATTGCACTCAAGAATAGTTCCATTAAAATTATTTGCCAGGTGCATTTTGTGAATGTTATTTTGCTTAACGATAACTGTAGATCCAAATATACAGTTTCTGGTTTACGAGTGAAATTCTAAGCTAAAGTTTGCAACTTTATATATTCTTTAAAAGCTCTCTGTATGTTAAATACAATAATAAAAGATGAGGGGAAATTTTTCTACAGGTTTAGGGACCTTGTTGGCTTTTTTGCTTGTCGACCATCTGAGGCAGTACTATGGGGGGGGGGGGGGATCCTCAAGTTTAAAAAAATAACTAAACCCGAAAGTGTGACTCATCCATAGATAGAAATCATCCAGTAGAATTAATTGCAGTCAAGAACAGTTCTATTAAAATTATTTGCCAGGTGCATTTTGTGAATTTGTTATTTTGCTTAATGATAACGGTGAATCCAAAAATACAGTTTCTGATTTAAAAGTTAAATTCTAAGCTAAAGTTGGCCACCACACATATTCTTTAAAAGCTCTCTGTATGTTAAATATAGTAATAAAAGATGAGGGGGGAAATTTTCAAAGGGTTTAGGGTTTTGGTTTGATTTTTGCTTGTCGACCATCTGAGACATGACTATGGGAGGGGAGGGGTACTCAAGTTAATAAAAATAATCAAACATGAAAGTGAGACACTTATCCATATGCATAACTCATCTTGTAGAGTTGATGGCAGTCAAGAACAGTTCCATAAAAATTATTTGTTAGGTGCATTTTGTGAATTTGCTATTTGGCTTAATAATAACGGTGAATCCAAAAATGACATTCTAAGCTACAGTTGGCAACTTGATATATTTTTGAAACGCTCTGTGTATTTTAAATACTAATATAGTGGATAAAACAATGAGAAAATATTTTCAAAGGGTTTTAGCCTTGTTTTATTTTTTTACTGTTACTCGACTATCTAAGGCAGTATCATAGGGAGGGCTTGGGGTCTCAAGTTTAAACAAATCTCTATAACATGAAAGTATGACACATCACTAGATAGAACTTGCTTTTTAAAATTGATTGTAGTCACTGAAAGTTCAATAAAAAAATATTTATCATGTGTATTTTGTGAATGTTGTTTTGCTTAATCATGAATGCCAAAATAAGTTTATGCTCTAAAATTTTTATTAAAAGCTAAATTTGAGCATCTTTATACTTTCTTTAAAAGCTCTCTGCATACAAAATGAAAATCTAGGATACAAAATGGATTAAAAAAAAGTATTTTTGCACATAGTGTTTTCCTTCACTTGGCTATTTGAAAAATGGTACTTGGGTGTCCCATGCTTAAAGTACTATTAAACCATGGAAGTGCAACACATTCCTAGACAAAACTGAGCTTGAAAAATTCATAATAGTCAAAATTAAAAATTATTTACTTAATTTTAATCAGTTTCATAAAAACATTTACTTTTAAGTGTTTTTAGTTGGAAGTGCTATTTTGATCAATTAACGAGACCATCTATAAATCGATTTCTGTTCCGAAATTTCAATTTTTAGCTAAATTTGAACTATTTATAAATTTTTATATTCCTCTTTGAACACGTTTGAATAATTTTAAAATTAACAAACATGAATGAAAGTGTAGGTTGATTTTTAAGTAATGAGCATTCAACCCTGTAAGATTCGTGGTAGTACTACAATTAAAAAAGGAATTTTGTAAATTTGAAAGTAAATAAATATACCCCAAACTGGAAGTAATCAACTTTTTGAATCATAAATATAAAATAAAAAAACTTTTTACAGAAAAATAACGGGTAGTATTCAAAAATATGCACACGGAGTAATACAATTTTTATTACGATTCGAAGCGTTTTACGGTTTTTGAACTTTTTTAAGCAAAACTTTTGAAATGTTTATCTTTCACATTTTCGATTATTATATTTGTGATTTCAAATATAAAATGTTTTGAATTATAATGCGAAAGTCTTTTTTTTTGTCTCGTTACTTTTCAAAACAAACCGAGACTCAACGCCATAACCAAAAATACAACAACTAACAAGACATGTGACTTTAACGTTTACGGTTAGAGGATAGCGTTAGGCGTTACGCTAAATTTCCGAAATAAGGGAAGCGATTCCCTTAACCTTATCTCTACGCGCACGCTGATTGGTCGAGAGGTTAAGGTTTGGGTTAGCGTTAGCGTTATGGTTCACCGAACCGTATGCAAAATCTCTCTAATACTGAGTTAGTTTAACCTGACATGAGTGGAAACATCCATCACTTACATAAGTTCAAACTAACCAAACAAGACTTATTTTAGTTTTTGTATTTCAATTTCTTATTATATTTAGTGATACTCGTAAAAGCCGAAGCACTCGTTATATTGCATTTACAATGTAAAATCCATCATGCCCAAAGGCTTGTTAGCTGATCCTCTTAATCATACTCAATAAACAAAACAAAACCCAACGTTCAGCTTTAATACACATCGAAAAAATACTGAGGAAATATTAGAGCTTGAAAAGAAGGAGAAATCGTTTCGAAGGATAACGGATAAGGAAAGGATATCAAATGCAAAAAGCGATAAAGCGAATTTTATTTTTCGAGGCTTAATAACCTTCATTAAATCCCTCTCCGCCATTTTATTCCCTATCTTTTTTCCCCTTTTTCTACCAATAACTCGGGCTCTGATGCCACATCTGATAAAAAAGTAAAATACGATGAAAAACGATAATAAGAAAAGGAGGTAGGGAATTTCAGTTATCTTTCTGGAGCGGAGACTTCCACATTCTGCACTGTTACATTTTATGTGCAACAATGTTAATGAAATCTCCAATAATTTAAATTTAATTGAATGGTGCTCTAACCTTCGATGCGTTTAATCCGGCTTTTTTCGTATTTCATGCACCATTCTTTTAAATAATAAACGTAAGTTCAAATAGGTAATCAAAATTTTTAAAATATGAATTTGTATATAGATATTCTACTTTTTTGATTTGGAAAAGATTTTGACATCATTTCTGTACAAATAAAACTAAGTCTCATATTTTTAAACGAATAAGATTTTTTAAAAATCAGATTTAATTTGAAATTTATGCAGAGATAACAACCGTACAGTTTGCACATTCTCAGGCCGCTCAGAATGTAAACAGAACGATGCACACACAAAAAAATGTTTTCTTTGAATAGAGATTTGATCCCGGTAATTAAAATTCTCACACTTTTTTCAAGTTTTCATGCTTATTGAAATCATGTAGTCTACAAATTTAGCATTTAATGAGCGTGCATAAAATATAAAAATTTCTTTTAATAGTTTTGACAAGTTAAAAAGTAAAAAGTTACAAAACTATTCAAAACGAATTTTTTTAATACTTTATTAAATTAACACAATAAACATATTTATAAATGTTTAGGAAGGGGGGGGGGGGGGGGACTGGGTTCACATCAACATTGACAACCTGTGGTTTTTGTTTTGAGTAATTAAAGTAATTTTGTAATTGAGTTTAATTAAAGTTATGAGTTGCTTTAACATTTAGTTTTTACTATTATATCAATTGAAAGCAATATAAATTTTTAGTTTAACTATGTCTAAATTAATTTCAGTGCATAAGGAGTTATTTGGTAAAAAAAGAACACAATATTGGAATAAATAACTAGTGAAAGCAAAGGGCTTGATGCCATTTTAACATCCTTAATACGAAAGGAAAAAAAATAAGAATCTCCGGAAAAAATCCAACGGCAAAAGATTCCCTTCTGGAGAATCTGGCAATGCCAGGACACGCCCACCGGACGCGCTTTGCATTGGTTAAAAAACTCAGACGATACTTTTTTATTCGAGAATAAAAAAAATCCCCCGTTCGTTTCAGAATTAACACACAAAAAAGAACACTGAAACAGAATTGAATTGAGAAAAAAATGGCGCACTACCGTTTTTAAAAGGTTTTCCTCCCTATTTAAGCATTCAAAGCGAGCCTTTTTAACACTAAATAGTAGTTCCACAAGGGGGAAAAGTCGCCATTAAGGCTTGTTTTAATCATGGTGGGGGGAAATTGGAACGCTGGCGGCATGTAAATGAGTACGGCGTTCTTAATTCGATAATTAAAACACTCGGTTATATTTAAAAATAAAGGAAAAGTCACCTGAGACTCTCCTGATTGCGTTTCAATCCATTGTCTAATGAATCAGATTAGCATTTCAATGGCATTTTTAAAACAATTATCTCCTTACGGCGTTTGAACAACGATTGCGTTGCATAAAAGGGGCCGCCTCATCAATTAAAAATCGTCTGCTTTTTTTTAATTATTTATTTGTTCCTTTCTTCGTTATTTTCTGTTCTTGTTTTCTTTTATCTTTTCGGTGATTCGCCGATTGGGTTTATTATCATTTCCTCTTTTATCGTGCGGGTTCGTGCTTTTAATTATCGTGAATGTGACTTCTGAAGTGAAGAGATTTAATTATTGCGGAGTTGTGTCGTTTTGTTGCTGATTTTGAAATTGCGGAATTTCGATATAATTCGTTATTGGATTTTTTTTTATTTCTATAAATGTAGTTGATTTTATTAACATTTCAAAAACTGTATAAGGGTTTCAAAAGTGATTTTCCAGCGATTTATATTGCATTAGATTCGTAAACATAGGACCTCTTATTTTGAACCATGGTTGCTTAGGATATAACCTCTGGAACTGATGTGCTGTTGTTTTGAATATTGTGGTAAAAATAAATCCGTATTAAAAATACGCAATTTTTTTTCAATATGCTTTAGTTAATGTATCTAGTAACACACTACATTAAAAAAAATATTGAAAATTGTACTATTTTTTATATCGTTATGAAAAACCTGACTAAAACACTATATAGCTGCAATGTCGTATTTGCGATATCAATGCATAGTAGGAGTATTGGTGTGGTATAGCTTGTGCAATGTTTGTATACCTAACTGTATTGTACTTGTACTAGTAATTTTAACTCTGCACTTTTGACTGACGCTATAACTGAATTTTGCTAATAATTTTCTTTTATTTTATTGCTCATTTTATATTGATAGATAATATACTAAATACTTTGAAAACTTGTTTATTAATTAGTTACTAAGGTCTTTAAATCATTGATACTTGTTTCTGTATCTGATTAAATAAAAAATGTCAAAAATTTCTATCATTGAGTTACTTATTTTATCGACAAAACTTTAAAAATATATTTAAAAAATAACTTTTCAAGTCAAATATTTCATTCTTACAGAAAAAAGTTACTAAAAAAAACCCTTCGATTTCCCTCAGGCTTGTATTCAATCAAACGCAAAACCCGATTAACAAACACACCAGTATCCTGTCACATACCCCAGAAAGCACCCAACGTAAATCCCGAAACCGGACACCTCTAACCGTTTGCACAAAAACGAACGCCCCGTGTAAAAGTGCTTATTTACCCCCACCAACACATCCCACGAAGCGGTCAATCTGTTTGATGCAACCGGAACACCACACCATTGATGTAAAAGATGATAACATGGTGCTATGTCATTAACTGCTCTCATTTTTCTACTTTTTCTAATTGAAATAGAGTTAGTATATGATATTTATTTAGAACCAAAACAGTTAAAATTTTCGGAGCGTGATTGCACCGGAATACTGGAACTTTCTGGGTGCCAACGTTATTTGTAATGTTATCGTTTCCGGCTGCCCATTTCAAGTCTCATTTAGGAGCTTTAACACAGCCAATTACAACGTTATTTAGAATGTGTGTTTACTAGTTTTGCAGTGCATCGAAGTTAAGGTTTTACAACAAACAAGGTTTGGTTGGTAGACATATATTGTATATTTAGGTTTGTGTGCTTGGTCAGAGACCCGCTTAAAAACCTTCGTCAAGTAAGACAGACACAACACACACATAAGGGATCCATCTAATTTTTAGAGACAGAGGTCAACTAGAGGATCCCCAGAATTGGCTTGTCACCCCCAGAGGTATTGATTTGTTATGGGAACTTGGAGGTCTTTGTGACCACGACGGATTTAACGTGCACCAGTCACCATTAGCGTACACGAGGGTCTTCGGAAGGCAGCGGGACTCGAACTCGCAACCTTAGGGATGCCAGTCCAAGACCTTACCGACCAGGCTATCCAGGCCCCACAAACAAGGTAAAAATGCATTCCGTATTGTGGTGGCAGTTAGAATTCCGGTCCAATATCCCACGAAAATGTTTAATAGTATACTGCAAAAATCACTGTAGGAAATATGAGCAATGTTGCACCGAAAATTGGTCTCAATTTGCTGAGTACAAAATACGGTGCTCAATCATGCCAAATTTTGATGCCAATGTTTAGTCCATATTGGTTCGTTATTTTTTACATTGTATATTTGAAATGAAATATGTTTGGTTCACGATTGTCACTTACAACCAATGCGATACAAGTGCATTCCATTGGTAACCAGATTTAATGAGAAACACAAAAGCTTAAATCTTAAATTGTTTAATTCTTATAATTTGTTCAATAACGAAAGTAGAAGGACTCTATTCAAACGCTTATATAAAAAAACATCTCTATATTCTATTAACGAAAAAAAATTGTTGCTTCTGTGATAAAAAAAATCATTTTAAATCACACAAAAAATATTAAAAACACAAACATAGAATACCTACTCCCGCCAACACAACGCTTCCCTACCAACACCCTCTGAATAGAGAAAAAGCCTCCTCTATTTACGACCCTATTCCCCCAAAGAGCCCTAATTTGCGGTCTCCGATGAAAAGCCCTTGCCCCGTGCGGGGGTGTCATCTTTCGCGCCCTTTTTCGAGGGGTGTGCAGATGGGTGGGTCCTCTGGGGGTGTGGAGTTGAGATGTATCGGCCTATCGATCGTCTGCGTTGTGCCGGGCTGAAGGTGTTGAGGTGGCTAACTATGGACACCCACGTGTTTGGGTGGCGCGGGTGGTCGGCAATAACAGAAATGAGATATGTGGTGGTGCTTTGAGATTAAATCACTACTATTGTTATTATTAGAATAGAATGTATGTTATGTGAATGTTGTTTTCAATATTCGAATGCTATTTTCATTTTTCGAATAATATTTTTATTTTTCAAATGTTGCTTTCGTTATTCGAAAGCTATTTTTATTTTTCGAATAATATTTTCATTTTTCGAATGTTATTTTATTTTTCCGAATGTTATTTTCATTTTTCGAATGTTTTTTTAGTTATTTGAAAGTTATTTTCATTATTCGTATGTTATTTTAATTTTTCGATAGTTTTTTTATTATTGTTATTATTAGAACATTATTTTCATCATTGAGTTTATTAGAACAAATTTTCATTATTTTTCCAATGCAAACATCATTTTCATTAAGGGTATTGTTAGAAAACTATTATCATTTTGGTATTATAAAAACATGATTTTTATTAGTACATTTTCAATATCACTATTATTAGAACAACAATACATTTCAGTATTGTGATTGTTAGAAAATCGTCTTCATAGCTGTTATTATTAGAACACTGTTTTCATTATTGTTATGCTTATGCTTGTTATTATTAAAATACAATTTAAATTTTTTTGCTAATATAACGTATTTTCTTCGTTATTATTTTCATTGTTATCATTGTTATTATATTATGTTTTCGTTATTGAATTTTTGGAACGTTATTTTCATTATTTATTTTTATTATTATCATTATTAATTTTATGTTTCTGTTTTTGTCACAATCGTTTTGAATATAGCCAATAATGAAAATAAAAAAACTTGATAGTTGAAATTGAAATGAGAATCATTTCTACATTCTGATGATGTTAGCACTTACAACTATTATAAAAGCATCAATGGACGAAACCTGCAACCACCATAGCATACTCTTTACACCATACTATCGCTTTATTAGAAAGGGTGCTAAAATCCTCCTCTCCCCCACTCCCTACCGATTATTCGATTACTATTCCATTTTGACAGACGATCGCAACCTAAAAGCCCCCTAATGCGCTCTGAGCACCCTTTATTAGCCCTATTTATGAGGATAGGTGTTCTTTTTTATTTAGTTTTCATGCTCTCGCGTTACGTTTAGAAATACGTTCCTTGTCTATGATTGTATTTAGTATTCATAATATGCACAATATGGTCTTCTCCTGTTATTGGATTGCGAAATAATTGTTTTGGTTGAGGGGGTTCGGAACAAAAAAGTATGTTTGTGAAATTGTGATGGATGTAACTGCAGAAGCGCTTCTGGTGACTATGTAAATATTTTTTAAGCAAAACGCTTAATTTAAATTAAGAAATCTTTACATCAAAAGAAATTTATAAAGAATTTAATTCTGCAAGGAATAAAAAATATGTAGGGGGAACTCTAGGGACGTTTGATCCATAAGGATACATGACCCAATGCCTTTTTCTCAGCATTGGAAAAGTTTTATGAGTTGGAAGTGGCATCACTTTTTCCTTTCATTCAGCTGATCACATGGTGAAAACAACCAGCTGAATCATTGCGTGAGTGTTTTGCTATACGAAGAAATACGTTTTCATGCACTGAAAGTAAATTTTTGGTACCGTAAGATTTTTCGGTCTACTTTTTTTGGTTTAAAGGAAAGAGTTTTTCAATTAGTTACTTGTTTTGTTCATGCTATTAGCTACAATTACGTGCATAATAGTGCTAATATAATTTTTCGCAAATGTCTTTGTTTATTGGTTAATCAAAAATGCAACTTGGGATGCTTGACCCAAACCAATTAGGGATACATGACCCAAGTAAACAACACAAAAGTAGACAGAAGTAGACTAAGTAATTTTTTTTAAAAATCACGAGAGTCCCAAAAGTAAATTAGTGGATTCTTCTGGGAGCACAAGGTTTGTTGGGAAAGTACAAGGGAATTTTTTTTAACGAGCTTACAATTCAGTATGCAGAAAGAATCGATTGAAAATGTTTTAAATGGCCTGAAATGGATAATACATCCCAAGTTGATATTGGTCAAATAGAAGACTCTTCAACCACCTGTACGCGTTTTCTCTGCAAAATAAAAGAATTCCCAGTTTTGTATTTAAACAAGATTTTATGTTTAAATTTGATAAGTTTGTTTATATGAGAATAATTAATGTGATAAAAATAAGAAGTAATAATTTTCTCTTAAAAAACTATAAAATCTATTTAAACTTTATAATATGATGTTAGTTTTGTTATTAGGTAAAAGTATTTTGATAATTTTAAGTCTATATATATACATATATATATACATATATATATATATATATATATATATATATATATATATATATATTATATATATATATATATATATATATATATATATATATATATATATATATATATATATATATATATATATATATATATATATATATATATATATATTATATATATATATATATATTATATATATATATATATATATATATATATATATATATATATATATATTTATTTATATATATAATACTTATAAAGTATAAATTGAGTGCATTTGCACACCCATAAATAGTGTTTCTTAAAGGTTACAACCCAAAAACTACAAGTTGGGTCATGTGTCCCTGGTTACCCCTACTTAATATCCATTGTTTTTTTATAACTGTTATTTGGAACAAATGAATGAATTTAATGTATAAAAAAATCTCATTAATTCGCCATCACGGTAGAATAAAAAGGGTTGCCATTACCATGTGTTGTGAATTATAATTCGCAGTACAAAAAATACACTTATTTACAATTGATTTTTGCCTTCTCAAAAGAATTTTCAAAAATTACTCTTAAAAAACCCCACCTAAACAAACTACTAGCGTCTTTCATGGCTTCTGAAAATAACGTCCCATAAAAAAAATTCTTTCTAAAAACACACTTTCTTGATTTTATCGTGATATGTAGATGCGCAATTAATGTTTGCTTCCTCAAAAGGATTTTCAAAAATTACTCTTAAAAAATCACCTAAACAAACTACAAAAAATACAATGAAAACAAACCAGTAGGCCTAAAAATGACGTCGCATAAAAAAAAATCAAATAGCTCCTGACCTAAATTTTATAGTGATATATAGATTTGCAATTAATTTTTGCCTGATTAAAAGGATTTTTAAAAATTATTCTTAAGAAAAAACCTAAAAATCTACAAAAAATACAATGAAAAAAAATGAGTGCTTAAAAAAAACCGTCGCCTAAAATCTTTCTAGAAACAGCCTTCCTTGATTTTATAGCAATATATAGATTTGCAATTAATTTTTGCCTTTTTACAAGGATTTTCAAAGATTAATCCTAAAAAGAACCTAAAACACTGCAAAACACAATGAAAACAAATCAGTACCCCTGAAAAAAAGTCGTCTCACAAAAAATATTCTTTTTAAAACACCCTATCTTGATTTTATAGCAATACCTATATACAAATGTGCAATTAATTTTTGCCTATTTAAAAGAATTTTCAAAAATAACTCTTTAAAAAAACACCTAAGCAAACTACAAAAAATACAATAAAAACAAATCAGTACCCCTGAAAAAGACGTCTCATAAAAAAAAATCTTTCTGAAACACCCTATCTTGATTTTATAGCAATACATATAGATGTGCAATTAGTTTTTGCCTATTTAAAAGAATTTTCAAAAATAACTCTTTAAAAAAACACCTAAACAAACTACAAAAAATACAAAAAAAAAACAAATCAGTACTCCTGAAAATGACGTCGCATAAATTGGAAATCTTTGTCGAAACAATTTACGGCGTCATTAATGTTTATAAATAAATGCCAAGAGCGAATCCTTTTCGTTGTCAACACTCGACAAAACAATCTTCGATATGACACGCCCTGGAGGCATTTTGCTTTTTATTCGCACTCCATTTGGGGTGGTGTTGAGGTTATTATAGCTGAATAGCTGTTTCCGATTATTTGTATTGAAAGGTTTGCAATGTTTCATGTCTTGAGTGGCAGCAGTTTCACAGGAATGATTCGATTTGTTCATCAATGTACACTGCTCACAACAATTAGGGGAACGCATGGTTTAAACCCTTTCACCCCCAATGATTCCGTTTGGAATCAACAGCTTGCGGTTTTTTTTTTCTCACTAAGTTGAGCTCGCTCTTATTTATCGTTAGATGGAAGAATCATGTCTTTTGAAGAATTAAATAATGTTTGTTTTAATTAAATGAAATTATGAAAAACATGGTAAAATAAATTTCACTCCCAAAAAAATTTTATGAAATAAATTGACACTGGACCTCTTAGATTAAACTACATTGTTAAAAATTTGGAGATTGTTTTCACCGAAAATATGGTTTCTAGTAGTTTCAATGGCTGAGTGCTGAAATGTTTCACCATATTTTCGGTATCCGGTTGAACCATTTTGAAGGTATCCAAAACCTGAAAAATGGTTCAACCGAATACCGAAAATAAAGTGAAACATTTCACCACACAGTTGTTGCAGACACTAGGAAACATTTTTTCGTTGAAATCAAGCAAAAGAAAATTAATAGTTTAAAATTTTACAGTTTATAAGTTTATTGATAATAGTTTAAATTTTTATTTAACTTTTCTCTTTTGAATCCATCGCGAAATTACTCCCCTTTTTCGAATTTGCCGTCTAGACTGCAGCCTACTGCTTAGCCTATAATTAAAAATACAGACCTGTACTATAATAAAACAAGTAGGTTTGTAACAGAATCTGTCACTTAACCCGCTTCCACACAAAAGTTGTGTTAAACAGGTAAAAAGGCGCCAAACACTGCATTAATTCTATATTAAACATTTACATGCTAAAGTTGGCTAGTTTTATTTATTTTATTTCCAAAATTCAATAATTATTACTTATCGTTTGCAAAAATTATATTATATTTCAAAGAATAAATATGTAATATTCCTCGCTTTTAAATAGAATGAAAATATTTCATATCAACATACAAAGAATCTCGTAGTGAAATATATTTGACGTCATTTCGAACTGATCGATGTCGCAAAATTTTTATTTAATTTATTGTCTAAAAGAATTAAGTTTCTCGGGCAATTGTTGCAAATGGCAAAGGTGATTTAATTCTAATAACAAACAGGGTTGTAGTTATTTGTAATTCAAACTTTTAAACGCAAAAATTAACTATTTTCATTAATCTTCTTTCTAAGATTTAATAATTATACTTTATCGTTTGCTAAATTTGTTTGAAGTTCGAAGAATAATGATGTAATCTTTTTTAATAAATATTTTTGTGTCGCCACAATTTCCCATTTACATTTATTTCGAAAATTCACTTATTTATAGTTTGTTAAATTAATTTACAGTTCAAAAAATATATAATTAGTCACAATTGATGCTTTAAAAATAAAAGCGAAACTTAGAATATTTTTTTAATGCCAAGTTAGAATTCTCTATGCATCTTTCTTCATACAAATATAATGAACCATCAAAAGAACTCTATTGTAATAATACAACAATCCAAACTGAATTATATTATTTTTATTTTAAATAAAGTTTCTCGTACGTTTAACGAAATGGCAACAGTGAAAATATTGAATAAAAATGGAATTTGCATGTTATTTCAATGTAGATTAAATTTTTAGTTATTTAAATTTTAAATAAACTTCTAATTAAGATTTTTTAATGAAATTTGGAATATAGCCTAATCTGATTTTTTTGCTTCAAAATGACGTATCCCACTTGTCTGTGGGACTTGTGGATGGCAACAGTGGAAATATGAATAAAAATGGAATTTGCACATGTTATTTCAATGTAGACTTAAAAAAATTTAGTTATTTAAATTTTAAATAAACTTCTAATTTAAATTTTTTAATGAAATTTGGAATGTAGCCTAATCTGATTTTTTGCTTCAAAATGACGTATCCTACTTGTTTGTGGGACATGTGGTTCTTTCTGTGAAAGTGGGTGACAGACGGACAGACAGACGGACAGACGGACTGAACGATTATAAAACCTTCCACTTTTTACGTTATAAACGTAGTGTGGAAGCTAAAAATCTCTCTAATTTACAATCACGTGATGGTAAAAGTGCTATCGTAACCATCTTCCACGAATTAACAGATGATGTAAAATGTATTGTGTGGTATCAGCGAAAACGTTTACTTCGCTGGCAGTGATTGGATTGCAGCACCTTCTCCGTTTAAATACGAAGTGTGAATAAGTTGTTCATGTGACTCTGTACGTTAAGGGGGAATGGGCGCGCTGGACCGGGGGTCTCCAAAACAAAGTGCATCAGTGTTAATCCTATGTAGGAAAAAATATTTTCTCTGCCACATTTCTCCGGCTGTATTGAATATTTTTGCAAGCGGATTTTTTTTGTGTGATAAATGTAGCGGACTTACAGGTCCTGACCTTCCCACTTTTTGAAATTGGTTCGAATATTTTTATTTTTAATTTTCAATAATTAGTTTTACATAAAATATTGGAAGCAATTTCAAAAAGAGGGAAGATAAATACATGTAAGTCAGCTACATTTATCACACAAAAAAAATCCGCTTGCGAAAATATTCAATACAGCCGGAGAAATGTGGCAGAGAAAATAGTTTTTCGCCATTGCATTAACACTGAGGCCATTGAGTTTGGAGACCCGCGGTCCAGCGCGCCCATTCCCCCTTAAGAGCACATTAATATGCTGTAAAACAAATATTACAACACTGTGATGTAACAAAAAATAACCGCAGAATGTGCTGTGATTTTACAGTGTTATCTCACTGCTCAAATTTTCCAACGTAAACATTGTCGAAGTGAAGTTCGCAAGGCTTTTGAGACTTATGTACTTGGAGCCATGTTTAGTACGCCAAGTACTCAAATTTGCGAACGTTAAGTATTCTTACTAAATAAAACTTTAACCGATCATTGCTTAAGTTATGAATTTCTTAGTAAAAACCACAATTTAAATTTTAACTAACTTATTTACCACATAATTCAGCATCAATATTTTATAGTATTTTTTTACAGGGTTGTTCACTTTCAAGAAAGACCAGGTCAAAAATACCAACTCCCCTTTCGCTTTTCCATATCCCGACGGCAATTGATAAAAAGCAAGGGTGACACGCAGATTGCAGCATCGGTGAAAAGAGCCGAAACTGCCGACGGGTTTCAGCTGCAAAGTGGGTAGCGGGGGACGGGTATATTGACGCCGCCCTATACAAATTGTCGGCGAGATTGGAAACGAAAAAAGCCCCGGTTTTTGGCTCTACTGGGGCTTTCTATTCGTAAATAAAAGGGCGGAGTTTGTCGGTGTAAGTCTACTGTTCTCCATTGTAACAAAAAGGCTGTTGTTTGTACAAAAATCTGTCAGTTGGTGGGCCAGAAAAATACCTTAAAGTTTACAGCACTGTTAAAAATTTTGTGCTTGGTTTTACCATGATAATGGTTCCTAGTAGCTGCAACGGCTGTGTGGTGAAACGTTAAACCGTATTTTTGGTATTCGGTTGAACCATTTCTCAGTTTCTTTGTTTCGAAATCCAGAAAAATGGTTCAACCAAACACCGAAAAGAAGGTGAAACATTTCACCACACAGCCGTTGCAGTTACTAGGAACCAATATCATGGTGAAACCTAGCACCAAATTTTTAACAGTGTAGGAATACTAACCACAATACTAAAACGAAGATTAATAAGGTGCTGATCGATCCCGGATTGGAACCATGAACCTTCAGGTATCCAGTCCAATGTCCCCCCAACTCATCTAGTTCGGCACGGCAGCGATTCCTCAATTTTTGAAATGAATTTTTTTTAAATGCTTTTTTACGTGGTAAAAAACAGAAAAACCTTGAATTTTTTTTGTAAATGTGTGGTATTTTTCTGTAAAAAAAATCCCTGTGGTTATTTTTTTGAATTGGTAACCCACACTCTTAAATTGATTAAATTTTTTCTTGGTTAGCATGCAAAAGAAATTTTGCAAAAATTTCCATCCCAACACAAACTTTTGTGCCTTATAAAAAGTACGACATTTATTTCACCCTGTATGCAGTTTTTGCGGCAGCAACACTAAATGCATAAAGAAACTAGTTTTACAGAACTAGATATCGTAAATAAAACTTTATGGGTGTTTTTATTTTGATAAACAAGAAGAAATGCTCTGAATATAGTTATTTCTTTTTTTTTATTTTTCTATATTTATCTCATATTACATTATTAAAAGACAAAACACACAACAAATCAGATTTTTAATTTCATGTATGTTAATTATCAAAATATCAGTTGAATATATATGTTCGTTATTAACAGGAAACTTGTTTGATGAACATATACCATTTGCTTTTTGTGAAAGTTATAAAAACAGTTTTGCTTAAGTATAGGGGGCAAAGTCACATCCTTTCTTTTCATCTCCAGTAAGGCCAAAACACTTTTAGCTTTCTCGACACTTTATAATGTAAAGAACCTGACTTCGTCTAACATTTGAAATTCTAAATATGCAAATGCTTTTTTAAGATATGCATTTATAAGATTTATCTTTAATGGGGTTGTTTCACGGAGGATCTGGCAATAGCTTTGCGGTTTTGTTGGTTGGTTGGTTGGTAGACATATATATTCAGGTTTGTGTGCTTGGTCAGCGACCCGCTTATAAACCTTCGTCAAGTAAGACAGACACAACAGACAACACATACACATAAGTGGATCCATCTAATTTTTAGAGACAGAGACCAACTAGAGGATCCCCAGAATTGGCTTGTCACCCCCAGAGGTATTGATTTGGTATGGGAACTTAGAGGACTTTCGGACCCAACAGATTTAAACGAGCACGTACTCCGCATATACTCGGTAGGTCTTCAGTGGTACCGGGACTCGATCGCAGGACCTTCCGATCCCGAGACCGAGACGCTGACCACTAGGCTCACTACGGCCCGCGGTTTTGTTTGCATGTCTATTTTGATGTTTTCAACAATGTTGCCAGCAGTTTTAGAAGGAAACTACGAAAAAATACCATTTAATTCTAAAATTACGAAAACATACCATAAAAATACTAGCAAAGCGTTTCACGTTTTTTTTTAAGTCACTAAAAAGATTCCAAAATGCAGCTAGTATTTTTACGATATTTTTTTGTAATTTTAGAATTTATTTTAGAATTATTCAAAAATTACAAAAAAATATCGTAAAAATACTAGCTGCATTTTGTAATCATTTTAGTGACTTTAAAAAAACGTGAAACGCTTTGCTAGTATATTTATGGTATGTTTTTGTAATTTTAGAATTAAATGGTATTTTTTCGTAGTTTTTCTTCTAAAACAGCTGGCAACATTGTTGAAAACATCAAAATAGACATGCAAACAAAACCGCAAAGTTATTGCCAAATCCTCCGTGAAACAACCCCATAGTAATGATTGATACATAATTATTTTGGATTAAATTTTTTAATTAAATTTTAAACACATATGAAAATGTCTAAAAATGCACTGCTCAAAACAATTAGGGGAGCACATGTTTTAAACCCTTTCACCCCCAATGATTCCATTTAGAATCATCAGCTTGCGATTTTATTCTCACTAAGTTAAGCTCGCACTTATTTTTCGTTAGATGGAAGAATTGTTTCTTTTGAAGAATTTAACAATGTTTGTTTAAATTAAATGAAAATATATGAAAAACATGGCAAAATAAAATTCACTCTGAAACAATTTTATTAAATAAATGAACCCTAAATTCTTCATGCTTGCGTTTTTAGATGTTTACAAATTGATTTTAACTATTTTTAACAAATAAAGTTTTGAAAAAAATTATCGTTATAATTTATTCAAAAAATATTATTCCAATTTTTTCCTTACTTTTTAAGCAATTTCACTCACTTTAATATCAAATTTAACTAATGAAATATTTCATATATTGTACCAAGAGATAAACATTTGCTTCACATTGCATGTCATGAATTTAAATAATAGTTATATTTTCGAAAAAAGAATATGATAGAAGTAAATGGGAATTTTCTATATATGGATAATAAATGAAAAGAAAACAGTTGTAGGGGTTGATTATTAAGAGTCATAAACTCAAAGTACCATCGCATGTCTCTATTGATTTTCATACTGGTCCTCATAATCCAGTCCAAGGCAATAATAAAAAGCAGTTCCAAAAGAACACAGCTTTGCCTAGTAATGGTTTCCTAAGATAACGGCGCCGTCACCGTAACTCTACCTCTGACGTCACAGATTCGCTCCGCTACCATCCCGTTCGTGATGTTTACGGCGAATGCGGTTTCCTCGAAGAAGTGAAGAAACGTAATCTGCAACCGATCCAAACCGACACAACGGCCTAGTGGTCAGCGTCTCGGGATCGGAAGGTCCTGCGATCGAGTCCCGGTACCACTGAAGACCTACCGAGTATATGCGGAGTACGTGCTCGTTAAATCTGTTGGGTCCGAAAGTCCTTTAAGTTTCCATACCAAATCAATACCTCTGGGGGTGACAAGCCAATTCTGGGGATCCTCTAGTTGGCCTCTGTCTCTAAAAATTAGATGGATCCACTTATGTGTGTGTGTTGTCTGTTGTGTCTGTCTTACTTGACGAAGGTTTATAAGCGGATCGCTGACCAAGCACACAAACTTGAATATATATGTCTACCAACCAACCAACCGACACAACGGGATTTTTTAGCCGTCTCGTAACTTGAATCAATAAAAAATGAGTTTGTGTGGATTAGGAAGATTTAGCTCTGCTAATCCTGATGGAGGATGAGGAATCGGATTTAGAAAGTAGTCTCCAATCTCCATATCATCATTTACGTCGGCATCTAATAACGAACGAAGAAAAATTTAAACAATATTTGCGCCTGACCCCAGAACTCTTTGATTTTTTTAATCATGTGCGTGAAGATCTAGTTTCGAAGGCTTTCCCCCGCAAAAGTAGCCGTTACGTGTCCGAAAAACGTGTGAAGAAGAGTACGGAAAAGCAACAGCGTCCGTGACGACGTTCAAAGAATAAATATATAATATTCCTCTCTTTTAAATAGAACCAAAACATTTCTCTCTCTCTCTCTCTCATATCAACGAAACAAAGAATCTCTTAGTGAAATATATTTGACGTCATTTCAAACTTATTTATGTCGCAAAAATGATTTTTTTTAAAATTTATTATTTGAAATAAAATAGTTTCTCGAGCGATTGTTGCATTGTTGATGCATTGAATTTTTTGACATATCACACTTGTCTGTAGCATTTGTAGTTTGGGCTAAGAAAGTGGGTCACATACAGACGGACTGACCGATTACAATACCTTCCACTTTTTACGTTATAAACGTGGTGTGGAAGCTAAAAAATTAAGTAAGGCCCTACTTTAAGAAAACAGCTTAACAACACAAAATTAAAGTAGGAGAAAAATATTCCTTCAAAAAACGCAACTGCTACACCTTCCCCTAGCTTTTGTTTTTCAGCCTGCTGCCACCGGACGATGAGAAATGTGTATCGTAAAAAGATATCGATGTTGGAGTGACGCGATAGGATGGATGAGAAGTGTCAATCCGACCAACCGGCTGCGAGAGGGGGCGGAGCTAGAGAGATGCTGTCATTTCCGATGTTATGTGAAAAAGGGACCAACTCTCTCATTTAGTTGTATGTTGAGGGATGGAGTGATGGTGAGGAAGGGCTAGAGCAATACCTCACTGTGGTCACTGTTTGTATTGGTCATTGTTTTCACTATAGCTCTAGTATACATATGGCGTTTCTGTTGGGTTGGTTGGTTGGTAGACATATATATTCAGGTTTGTGTGCTTTTCTGTTGGGAAAAGTGTGCTTTTTGCTGATTGTTCCTTACCTATTTCCCTTCTAGCACCCAGAGCTTTAACATAGCCGCATAGAGTAAGATTTATTAAGATAGACTAGTTGGTTGGTTGGTAGACATATATTTTTAGGCTTGTGTAAATAGACTAGAAAATTAATAATAGGGTACTTGACTGTATCGCTAAAATACCTTCCAATATTACTTAAATTATAGTTTAAACCCAAAAATAACAAACCTATATATTTTTTTGCAAAATAAATCTTTAAATAATTAATAAAAATAATTTTAAAATTGATTTTTTCCATCTGTACGTCACGGGATCACAAACACGTCGATTTGGCTGACGTCACTAGTATATATAAACAAGCCGGTGTGATGTTTTTTTGCTTGCAATTAAACTGGATTTAATCTAATTTACTATTAAAATAAGAATTATATAAGTAATGGAAGGAGGTTCTACAGAAGTGGATAGTTCAAATTTGCGTACAGTAGGTGCCAAAATGGTGTATCAAAGTTTGTTTATAGTTACTAGTGACGTCATAGATACCTCGTGACAGCCACAAAGCGTTTTCGTGCGTAATTTTTCTTCCTAATTTTAAAATTCATTTTTCTCCCTTTTTATTGGGTATTTAAAAAAAAGAAAAAATACACGTGTAATATTTTTGGCATAGGAATATTTTAAGCCAGTAAAAATTTTTTAGTAAAATACCCTATTACATTTTAAGACCGGGGTCACTAATAACAAGGCTCTGCAGCACAGACATTTTTGTGATTATTAGAGAGAAACAAAGCGTTTTCTTTCCCTCCTCTTGTAATTTTTAGAGTTCACTGTGTAAATAATTGTGTGACTGGATTGACTTTATTTTAATTTTTCATACAACGTTTTTAAAATGCAGCTCGTAATCTATAAAAATGTGGATTATGTTGCTGACGTTTCAATTTGATAGGGATAAATAGCCCTACATTTTATTGCTAATTTACTAAATATTTGATTGTTCGCGATTAATTTATCTAAAATTTGCCCTTTAAGCCTAGCCTATCCTACATATATTGCTGAAAAACTAAAGGCTTCTGCTGTAGCTCAATTTTTTTTACAAACTATAACCCAACTGTCACTTATGGGTCAGCAGAATATTTTTCAGTCATTTGTAACAATCTCGTTTTGTCAACACGTTTACCACCACAGCTTGCCCCAACTATATTAAGGGGGAATGAGCACGCTGGACCTCGGGTCTCCAAACTCAAGTGCCTCAGTGTTAATAAAATAATCAAATGGCGAAAAATCCTATTTTCTCTGCCACATTTCTCCGGCTGTATTGAATATTTTTACAAACGGTTTTTTTAAATAATAAATGTAGATAACTTACAGGTCTCTATCTTCTCACTTTTTGAAATTGCTTCGAATATTTTGTGTAAAATTATTTATTGAAAATTAAAAAAAATATTCGAACCCATTTCAAAAAGTGGGAAGGTCGGGACCTGTAAGTCAGCTACATTTATCACACAAAAAAAAATTCGCTTGCAAAAATATTTAATACAGCCGGAGAAATGTGGCAGAGAAAATATTTTTTCTCCATAGGATTAACATTGATGCACTTTGCTTTGGAGACCCCCGGTCCAGCGCGCCCATTTCCCCTAAATTCACAGTCATTTACTTTAACGACAGCTGTTCTTTACTTGCAATGGCCATATTGGAGTGGATACCAGAAAAATGTACAACAAGATGGCCAAAACAAAGTTAGTGGGCTCTATATATAGTAAATATATAAATTCCTTTAATAATTATATGAACAACCTGGGGGCCTGAGACTTCCAAAAAAGTGTGTGTGTGTATGTGTGTGTGTGTGTGAATTTGTTAAGGGGACAGGGAACATATATCGAAGCTTCAAAATATCAAATTTTCATTTTAACTTTCAATTACTAAAATGAATATTTACGAAATGTTTTATATAATACGCACCTGAATATGGGGTTGGAGTTCGCAAATTTGGTAGTTAATTTTAAAATAACTTTGTTTCCAGCTTCATACGTCATCATTTTAAAACACCGATTCTTAGCTTTTAGGTACATTTTTCAGAACAACTATTACGTGTATCTAAAAATAATTTTTTATAAAAATAAAAAAAAAGTCTATTCAACGCATTGAAACTTAAGTTCGACGATAAAACATTCATAATTTTAAGTTATTAACATAAATAGAAAAATGTACCTTAAGGCTGAAAATTAATGTTTTGGAATAATGACATTTAAAAGCTGTCAACAAAGTTATATTGAAATTAACTACCAAGTTTGCAAACTCCAGCCCCACATTCAAATGTGCATCATAGAAGTTTTTTCGTAAGGGCACGATTCTTTAACTAAAGATTAAATGAAAATTCGAGATTTTGAGTAGTCGTTTTGCTCCCTGTTACCTTAATGCATTTACTTTTTATTTTACAGTATATTTTTGTCTATTCGTCATTTTACCCACTACGTAAGGTAAGGTGACGAAAACTGCTCCTTATTTTAAATTCATTATATTTCACATTTCAGGGGGGATTTTGATTCAGAACTTTGGTCATGTTATAATGTTGACAGATGATTTGGTATAC
Organism: Oedothorax gibbosus; assembly: GCA_019343175.1. Taxonomy (NCBI): domain Eukaryota; kingdom Metazoa; phylum Arthropoda; class Arachnida; order Araneae; family Linyphiidae; genus Oedothorax; species Oedothorax gibbosus. Next base: position 11,539,788 of record CM033274.1, on the reverse strand, counting down.
CCAACTCAACTTTCTAGCAACGTCGTAAGAAAATGTGGTGTCAAAACATTGATTTCGTTAATTTCACGAGATATTGAATGTATCGCTTGATGTTTTTGCTATTGTGTTGTAACATTAATAAAAAAAAATGTTCTCACAACAGATAATACGTATGACTTTTTGGTATTGCTTAAAATAATCAGCATGGTGACATAAAATATTAAATAGTTAAAAAAAATAATTTGAGGAACGAACTTACACGATGATGTTTATACTTTAATGTGATATGCCAAATGAGAAATGTGTGAGTCAAATGAGATTATTTGTGAAATGAAGGTTTGAAATTCACGCGCTAATAAAAAAAAATCCAAAAATTAAGCTTCGTATCCTTCTATACGCCATATTACGCTCTACTATCTATCTACTATTCAGACCGAATTTCAATTATTATCTTTCGTTGAAAAAAAGTAGATAGTTCTATTCTGCTTGTCGTGTCCATTGCTTTCTCATTTGGCGAGGAACAATTGAGTCTGCCTCGCAGCGGTTATCAGCATTTGCAAACGAAGCCATACGTTGTTCCAACTCTAGTTATTTCTGTTTGGTATTCTGTGGTCGAAAACTATTTGTTACGAGTTCTGCTGCATCCAAATTTGAAGGATTGATATTAAAAGTGGTCTAACTGAACTTGGTCCATGATAATGGATAAATTATAATAGGGTACTTGACTGTATCGCTAAAATACCTTCCAATATTAAATGAATTATAGTTTGAACCCAAAAATAACAAACGTTTATTTTTTTTTGCAAAATAAGTCTTTAAATAATTCATAAAAATCATTTTAAATTGCTTTTTTTTTTCATAGGTACGTCTCGTGATCACAAACACGTCCATTTGGCCGACGTCACTAGTATATATATAAACAAACCGTGTGATGTTTTTTTGCTTGTTATTAAACTGGATTTAATCTAATATACTATTAAAATAAGAATTATATAGATAATGGAAGGACGTTTGGCAGAAGTGGATAGTTCAAATTCGCTTAAAGTAGATTCCGAAATGGTGTTTCAAAGTTTGTTTATAGTTACTATCGACGTCATAGATACCACGTGACAGCCACAAAGCGTTTTCAGGCGTAATTTTCGTCCTAATTTTATAATTCATTTTTATCCTTTTTTATGGGGTATTTGAAAAAAAGAAAAAATACGGGTCTAATATTTTTGGCATAAGAATATTTTAAGCCAATAATAAAATTTAGTCAAATACCCTATTGATCCTCTCTGTACGGACACGCGTTTACAAAGACTGCTGATTGATTCGTTGCTGGGTTAATCCTCTTAATAATCAATCAGTTTTCGTAAAAGTTGTCCATGTCGACGTGAACAGAGACCATGGAATCGAATCCTAAAAGAGGTCGTCATTTTCACAGATTAAATGCAGTATTTTAGAAATCTCAATACTGTTGGTCAAAGTATGTATTTAAAAATGTGTGTTGTTGAATTAACTCTTTAAATAACCAAGTATTGATCTTAAAAGATGTTCTTATTTTCGAATGAAGATAATTAAAACACACGATGGAACTACTCTTCACACCTATAAAAATAACGTTCGCCAGACCGGAGTCTGATCTAGGAAAACTATACGCAAAACAAATTTTGAAAGCACCTTTACGGGAACCGTTGTGTATGTAATTATTGTCCGTAATTATGCTGCTAGTTGGCGTTGCATCATATTTTTTGCTATGTCATTTTATCGCCATCCTAACAACTTCAGTCAAAGCATTCACGCCTGAGTTAAAGTCAAGCTTAAAACAAAGTGAGGTCTTATAATTTTCTTTTAATTTACTGAAATTTTGACGGTCTACGGCATTTAAAATTATAGAAACTGAAATTTAGGGGCCCTGGGCCAGCCTAACGGGTCTTATGGTAAATTAGACCATGTATAGGCCTTATTGTCCCAGGTGAAGAGAAATGAACAAGCTAAGTTAGACCACTGTTCAAATAAACCCTTTCATTCATTCCTAGGTTCACCATCAAAACGAAATCAACTTTGCGCGGGAACACAAGTGGAAAGAGAACGATAACAAAAAATATTCTTTTCCTCTGTATTTTTATTTATTGTTTTTATTGTGGCATCTTCTTTTGGAGAAAACATAGTGGGAATTTATTTCCTTCGAGGAGTTGGTATTTTTTTCTACTTTTGTATAAATATTAGGTGGCAACCTTTCATTCCGGTTTATTTCCTAACGAAGTGGTTCATGGAATTCTCTAAGTGCTCGCAGAAACAATGTTCTGTATTCCATTATTCGAGAAGTGTTCGGGGGCCGGATACTATTTAAACGTGGAATAGAATGGAACATGGAATGTTTATTTTAAAACTATTCTCATAAGGTCAGAAGTAAAGGACTATAAATCAAAAGTCCTAAAATTGGGTACTTAATAATTGAAAAAAGGAATTTGCAAGTTTGCTATGTTTATTGATTTTTGAAAAAAAGAGAGAAATGTGGAAGCACTTTGAAATGGCAGTAAATCAAAGTGTAAACAATTAATGTTGTTGGAATGTTGAACTATATAACCATCATATTATTTACCATTACATTATGTAAACAAAAAAAAATAATAGGAAGTTACATAATAATATCTAACTAAGCGGTCATCACAATAAAAGTAAACTATTTAAAAAGATCAGCAACGTATTCTTCTTGAAAACATATTTCGATTATATATCTACACAGATATTCAAGATTACTAGATTTTCTATACTACACATTCGCTAATGTCTCAATCAATGGCGCACAGTGTTTTAGTTTAATAACGCATGCCTCACATAGTCACGAAAGCCCAAGTGTCAAGTGTGAACAACAGAGTTTATTAAAAATTTATTCCTCAAAATCTACTGACAGTATCCGGATCAGAGGTGAAGAACGAGTAAAGTTCCATAAAAGAAAGAATTTGTTATCCACCAAGTCACTTTGTGAAAGCAAACCTCTTTGTACATCAACGAAAAGACATCTCAAAAACAACGTCGAAATATCCTCCATTCTTTCTTTGTGAAAATTAACGCTTTTTTTTACAAAGGCCGTTGAAATGCCTTTTCAAATTTAAGCTGTCATCGCTTTTAAATGGCTGGCACTTAGCTTAACAAAGTTGTAGGTTTCAAATATTTCGCCAAATGATTTTATAAGGAATTTATGTAAGTTTCATTTTTGCAGGGGCAAGCGATAAATTCGCCAAAATTGCACAACCACCAATAGTAATATTTAACTGCGTATACTGTGCAGTTCTTTAATCATGTATATCGTGTTTTGTCGCCGAGAATTCGCAGAGAATTCCGTTTGTTGACAGAGATTCAGTTTTGGCGAGATTTGCGCCGGCGAAACGGAAAAGTACAGGAATTTAAAGTATTCTATACTCAAATGTTCATTATTAGGAGGCTCGGCGTCAAATGGCCGAGAGGCCAAGAATGGGCGTTGGATAAAGTAAGTAAAATGTTCATACTATCTGATATACATTTCATAGCTTTGCCGGATTAAAATAAGTGGAACATAAAATTATCAAATCAGAATCATTCTTGTTCAGTTACCACTACCTCGAGCCAACACAATAAAATGTATTTTTTTCCTCTTCTCAAACTTGATTGAAAACTTACTTTGGAAAATTGTTCTCTGAATGGCCTTATGTAAAAGCAAACCTTGAAAAATTCCATTGTAGAGCTATCAGTCTTTAATATATCTTCGATCTTATTTGTGTAGCTGCCTCGGTAACCCACAGTCTACCAAAAGGATCCTCAAGGTGGAGATGAGTTACCTCGGCTTATGTACTACTATTAACGTTGTAATGAAGAATAGTGGTAGGAACGAGATGGTAAATCAGCGCCACCTAGTTGTTGATGGCATATTGAGGTTGCGTGTGTGGTGAGCCGCCACACCACTCCCCTCCTAGAAACAGCGAGGTAAGAAACCGTGCGCAGGCTGTTTTTCTGTGCGTTGTGCTGCGGTTGAGTTGTGTGCCAGCGTTGGCCGTTGAGTGCGAGTAGCGTTGAGTTGAGTTGCGTGCAGAGTTGAGTGCATTAACAGCGAGTAGCAACCGTGGTTGAGCGCATCGTAGCAGGAGCTTCGTTGGAGTGGGTGACGATCACGTCCTCGGGTCACCACTGTAGCTGCCTCAGTAACCCACAGTCTACCAACAGGAAGGTGGAGATAAGTTACCTCGGCTTGTATACTACTATTAACGTTGTAATGAAGAATAGTGGTAGGAACGAGATGGTAAATCAGCGCCACCTAGTTTTTGACGGCATATTGAGGGTGCGTGTGTAGTGAACCGCCACATATGTAATCGAGCATAATTACTGGAATATTTTCAATTGTTTGGTACTGTGTGTATCATGATTGAAGTTCACTGAGGTGAATGTTAAAAGTGAATCTTTCCTAAAAAAAATTGAATCACTCTCTTACCAAACTAACCTAATCAACTTTAAAACTTGAATATTTAATGCATACATTTGACATTAGTGTCACAATAAATAAAATTAACCCAAAATGTGAGTACAGATCTTTATTTCTTATTTAATGAGTAAAAATCAAATATCTCCTAGAAAAGGAAGTAAATAAGGGAAGGAAAGTAGGGAAGGCTTTTGGACAAACATATGTAATCTTTTGCGCAATTTATTTGGACATATAGCATAAGAGCATAAGAAGGCGCCAAAAGCATAAGAAGGGGCGCCAAAATATAATATCGCCCTACCTTGAAAACGTCTTAGATCGCTATTGATCAACGCCAAACAAGCCAACAGAAGCCAAATGTAGAAAACCCAAAGCTTAAAAAAACCGAAGGGGGGATCAGAAGAAAATGGACCCACTTAGATCTCATTTGCATGTTCTTTTTTTAAATGGCCGGGGAGTGTCACCGGATTGGCCCGATTCGCACTTATTTGCCCAATAAGAGGAGAGATAATTCAATTCCGATTGGAATAGGGAAAGGGGGAATAAACTGGATTATATACAGAAGAAAGGGACCCGGATGGCCGAGTGGTTTGCATCGCAGACCATTACGCTAGCAGCCTGCGCGCTGTAAGCGGGTTCGATTCCCGCCTTCGCCCTGGGTGTACTTCCTTTCTCTGTGACAGTAAAAATTCTTTCTGTGTCTGTCTTACTTGACAGCTTTTTAAGGCCGGGGTTCCCATCCGATCAATGCCAAAAGCGGATATTATCATGGATACGAACGATAACCTATCCTCATATACAGAAGAGAGAAAACTAACACTGGTGACCCCTTAGTCATTTAATGATCATTTTGAGCTATTTAAATACAATTAAACGTCCTAAACATGTTGTAGAGTATGCCTAGATATGCCTAATTATGATGTACCTCTTTATGTACCTAATAAATTATTTTGTGCAAGATACCGAAAATGTGCATAATACCTAAAAATATGTATGATATACTAAATAAAATGGTCATGAAACTAGAGCGTTTCCATTTGAGTTTTTCCAATACTTCAGTTTTAGCAAAAAGTCCTAGTTCTAATTTTCATATTTCTTATACTTATTTATAAAGAATCTTACAGTGCAGTTTTTAACTTACTTCGGAGACTTAATAGACTTCATAAGTGTAATAAATGTAATTATAAATGCATAGACAAAACACTTCTAAAAGAAACACTGTAATAACTAACAAACGTTGGCTTGTAGAATCATTAATTCAATCATTTCCCAATCCTCGAACAGCAAGCAGTCTTTTAGAACATCCAAACCAAATCAAACATTCCATTTGATGTGACAAGATTCAAGAACAATGACTGATTGTGTTCGAATCTTTTCTCTGGAGGATGGTTATGGCGGCGCTGTGCAACAAACACAAACGAACAATCGCATGTCGCGGCATTTGTTTGATAAAGTTGGTAATGGTATTTTAACACTTTCGCTGATGAAGAATAAGTTGCCGCTTAAAATGTCAGAGGAATATCATAGTTTGTTAGGTGAGCACACATTGAAACTTACATTTAGAGATAAAAAAAATGAAGTAGAACATAAAATAAAGCATATTTTACTAATTCTATAATCAATGAATTACACATTATTCTTACAAACCGTGTAAATTTATTACAGGCAATATTTCGTAGTTAGAGAGTAAATTCACAGCACAGGATGATGGTAGCATTTTTTACAATCACATTATGATGGTAAAGTAGCAAGAAATTTTTCACCATTATAATGTTTAATTTCAGACTCATTTCGTTTAAAATTCATTAAATATCACCATAAATAAAATAATCAGAATCTATACCTAGAAAAACAAGCTCTGAACTGATACTTATCTTTGTAGGCCAAAACAAAAAAAAATAGTCATATAAAATTGAGAAACGGTTCAAACCTTGAGAAGAATGTAGAACATTTGTAAAATCTTTATGCCTAAATTTCAATTCTTATTTACAAAACTGCGTTACTAGAAATTAGACACAGTGCAAAACGAATGGAGTTACTTTATCATGACGTGTAACGTTACACAAATTCTCGAGCTAGCCAATGACTAATTTGAATAGTGGTAAAAAGCTATGCATTTATAATCGAAAGATAGTCTTGCCTTTGTTCAAAGTTTATCTGGGGATATAAAACTACAAAAGTAAAATCGACACAGAAGTTTCACACTGTTTATGTGTAATGTTGTATTCTCAAGCAATAGAAGTGAAATTCATCCACAATCAGAAATACTCGAATTTTTCTCCAATTTTGTGAAAGCTTACTCATTTTTTTGTGCTGAAAAGTTACTTATTTCTATGGTGTAACATTGTATCAAATGTTTTACATTGTATTTCCAGCTTCATCAAACAAACCCTGCCGTGTTTCAAAGCTCGAAAACATTCCAAACTCATTATTCTTACGCCGATTTCATGAAAGCTTATTCATTTTTTGTGCCGAAAGGTTACACATTTTTAGAGTAGTATTTTACATTGCATTTCCACCTTCATCAAACTAACGCTGCCGTGTTTCAAAGTTCAAAAACGTCGTTCCAAACTCATTATTCTTACTCCGATTTCATGAAAGCTTATTCATTTTTTGTGTCGAAAGGTTACACATTTTTAGAGTAACGCTACACCAAATATTTTACATTGCATTTCCACCTTCATCAAACTAACGCTGCCGTGTTTCAAAGTTCGAAAACGTCGTTCCAAACTCATTTTCGATTCCCCTAATTGTCCGCCCATTGTCAAAAGACGTTAATATGCTTATAAGGCGTCGCAACGATTTGCTTATAACCGAATGGGAAAATTGAATGAATACCCTAAAGTGGCGAGCGAAAAGCTTTCCACCATGTTTGAAAACTCGCATTAGCAGGATGTCATGTTTAGTTGTCCACAGAGAATACTTGTCTGCTGTTGTTGTACTTTTCTTTATGTAAGTTCATCAATTATCTGTCGTGTTAATATTCAGCTATTTAAATCAAAACAGACAAAGATAATTGAATCTATAAATGTAAAAAGAAATCGAGTTCTTTTTAGAATATCCCACTGCGCTTCTAACTTTTAACATTTTAGTGAAATAAGTATGTACGAAATTTTTCTGTGGACGTGGGCCCTTTTTAAAGACGCGATTCAATAATTTTTAGCGTATATTTAAATCAAAATAGACAATTGTAATAAGAAAATTGAAAAGGAAGGTGGGAGGAAGGGTGTAAACTAAAATTTGCGTAATTAAAATCAGAAATTAAAAACAGAAATTAGAAATTAATATTCCAACTTCCTGTTTCAAACACAAAAAATATCAGCAAATTAAATTAATTGTTGCAATTAGTGAAACGCTATCGTACTATTTTGTATTAACATCCCGATGAGGTATTATAAGTTTCGCCTATAACAAAAAAGAAATGTTGATTTTCTTAGAATGCATGAACCACTGTTGTTGTTGTTGTTGTCTTGTCTATGGATAGGTTGAGGTATTAGATGTGACCGTGTGTGTTCCACACAGCCTCAGCATGAACCACTATCTTACGAATTAGAGTAATTAACATTCTACTAAAAATATCGACTTTCAAAATGTAAGTTCTTATTGTTACAATGCGAGAATCAATGCTAATTTCACAAATGTAATTTTTGAAATTACAATTTGTACCATAACTATATAAATTTAAATAATTATTACATTTAAAAAAACGCACTATTATTCTCATTAGTATCAAAGTTGAAACTAAATACCAGATTCTACTGTATGAAATATAAATATAGGTCATTATTACAATGCGTGAAATACTATCGTACCAATTAGTATTATCAATCCAAATACCAGTTTTAACTATACAAAAAAAGAGTAAACTATAACAATAAAAGCTTTTAATTATTTATCCAACTGATATAAAGCACTGAATCGTTCTATCTTCACCACCGTGTGTTGACGCAACCGATTTAATTTGTTGAATCTTTGAAGAGCGGGAAGGTAACTGCCATAATTGGCGACTCTGAAAAGGCCTTTAAGCATTTTGACATTTGGCCTCGGCGCTAATGCCATTACAAGGGTAAGTAACACTCTGTCAAGTTGGGCTATTGCGTCTTAAAGGCGTGTTAATTTGTGATAAAAGTGTTTTATGAAGTTGAATTGGAAACATTGTCGCTTTTTGAAAGCTTATTTGATGGTTTCTCGAGCTAAACGTATAATTAACATAATTGTAAGCAATAGAAACGGATAACAACTGAAAAAGTTAATTTTTAGGTAATAAAATATTTGTTAAACTTTTCCACATTTTCATCATCATATGTTTTATAGTCAAGCCAATTTAATTTACTTGGCCTTTTCTTAAAATGAAAGTAAAGAAAGAGCCACGGTAATATAATATCAATTTATCTTTATTCATGTCTTATTCCGAAAGACAATTTAAAACAACAAAAATCAATTAAAAATGCAATTTTCAGGTTTCAATCGATATAAAAGCTAAAAACAATTGGACAAATAATATCAATCGCAATGAACACAGCCAATGACAACTCTCCTTGACATTTATTTCTAAGAATTCTCTAAATTGAAACCAACTTTATTTAAGAAAATAAAAACTAATTCAAACTCAAATGCGACTGTCGGGATATTTGAATTACCCAATTTAACTTTCAATTTATTGTATCGCATTTAATTATGCAATAGAACGAATGTAACTTAGTTTTCAATTTAAATCCGGGAAATTGAAATTTACTGTCGAACGGCTAAGAATGTTTTTTTTTATCTTTCGAATGTTCTAAGCAGCGGGAAATGTTAGAAAATTCCATTACATTTTCGATTTGGAGATGTCTCATAATATATTCTAAAATGTCGGAAAATACAATTTTCATCGCAGTCACATTATAGATTATTTTTTCAATTTGTTCGTTTATTATTTCTCGCAGCTGAAAAAGATTTGCAAATGTTTAAAAAGATAAATTAGGATCCCCATTTACAAATATCAAATGTTTTTCTCGTCATGTTTAAATTCCTGTCTATTTTCCTGTCAGGCTCCTGCCTGACAGGAAAATGATGTATTTAAATGAAAAATGTTATATTTATTTATTATTATTTTGTTTAACTGGTTATTTTATTAAATAATAGCTATTTATTGGATTCTATTGGTCGAGGAAGTAGCGTTCCAACCTCATAATCCTAAGATTTTGGGTTCAAACCCCAACCGATATGGCATATTTTTATAAGGAGAAAATTGTAGACGACCTTTCAAAAAAAATTTGGGGAAGAATTCCAACTGTAACCAAAATTCAGTGCTTAGTTTCACCATTTATTTGTGCTACTAGGGGATCCAACTTTTGGTTCAACGTTGAACCAAAACACGGTGCTGCGAAACCGTCATTTTTGGTTCGACGTCGAACCATAACTTAGTATTTGTAGTAGCACAATTTTGGTGAAACTAATCACCAAACTTTAATTGCAGCTGGAATTAACCAAATTTTGGTGAAAGGTTGAACCATTTTTCACACTTTTTCACTCTGTTAAATCTAGATTTGTTTATCTTTAAGACGAGTATTCAACTCTGCTTTTTTAAATAAAATTAAAGCATTTAAAAAAATAAGTCCTTACCATTAGCAACCTTGATAACGAGTTATGTCCGATTAAACAGTTTTTATATAGTTTGTCTTTATTTTGAAGCTTTTTAGAATGTAAGTATTTGTTGGTGCCTCAAATTTCTCTATACACCAATCAAATTAGAGTAGAGTTTGTCTTAATCGAAATCGTAGAAATCATGAAAATAATTCACAATATTTGTTAAAGATTTAAATAATTTCAACCATCAGCTGATAGGATTTCAAACTTATTCTATGATGTATACCCTCGAATAACAAATATACTATCTCCCATTAATTTACAAAGAACCATATGGTATCACACAAAAAAAAGCTTACATACCACCCTATCACAGCTTTACAATTCCTTTTCCAACACCTATAATAACCTTCACAACTCCCGCCAATCCCATCTCAATTACCGATTCAATTGGACCAATCACCGGCCTAAAAAAAACTGAGAGTCTTCCTGTAATTAGACACAGGGAAAAGGTGATAGGGAAAATTAAATACGAAATCTATTATGAAGAGGGGGCGATTTTTGCTCAACTTGAATCTAATCTGGGGGTGATAGAAAATCAAGCGGCAATTTTGTTGTAAGTGGGTATTGTAGATAAAGGGGCTTAATATGGACAGTTGTTCTTAAAGAACAGTTTCCACTGTTCCTAGTTATTCTTTAAGAGAACGGGCCAATGTACATCCTATATCATTTTAAGGTTGTGGTACACTATTAAAATAAAAGAGTGAAATCCACTCCTATAGGGGAAGTGCATTTTCGGCACCGGAAAGGAGTGGAAATTAACTCAGACTGAGTTAAAACCGCTCGTTTTAAGAGTGTAGGACGTAGATTGTTTTATTTTATTTCTTTTACCCACTCCGCAAAAAGAGTAAAATCCACTCCTATAGGGGAAGTGCATTTTCGGCACCGGAAAGGAGTGGAAATTAACTCAGACTGAGTTAAAACCGCTCGTTTGTTTTAAGAGTGTAACGCGTCGACATCGAGAGTTTATAAAACGCTGTCATGCGTCATTACTTTAAATTAACACTCGTATGAGATCCTTCGATATTTATCCGATATAATTCTGACATTCAGAAGTAGTGTCGGCATCGTAAGGTTATATAACTGTATATAATATGCTTCCAGTATGCATCAAGATTAGATAAAATGATGTCCTATGTCACTATAAGCGTTTTACTTTTCCAATAACACTCGCATGAAGTCCTTCGATTTTAATTCGATATTATTCTGACATTCAGAAGTAATGTCAACATCGAAAGATGATCGTACTGAATATAGTATGCTACTAAGGTTGTTCATTGTTTCTTAGTTATTATTTTTAATGTTTTTTTATTATGGTGTTAGCAAAATATTTAATTTTTTTTTAGAATAAGGTAAGAGCTTTGCAATGTTAGATTTTTTTTTATCGGTATCAATGGCCGAAGATATTTTAATTATCTTATGTTAAAACTTTAAAATATTGATATAGGAAGGAAATTGGTATCAAAATAAAAACTTTTTTCTAGAATTTGAAAGTATTACAAAATGAAGGTTTTAGAGGAGAATGTAAGATTAATTTTTCATGTGTTAATGAATGTCCACGAACAGTTCAAAAGCAACAAAACATTAATTCCTTATCAAACTCCAAAGCAGAGAAAATAGAACACCGGGAGTGAGAGGAGGGGGTGCAAAGTGGTTTACGGTGGCCTTTTCTGGCAAAACGGGTGGAAAATTAGCCACTGCAGTTTTCAATCGGTTCTCTTTTATTTGAGCGCATTTTTATTGGGGGGGGGGGAGGTGATTGTGTGGGGATCTCCCCGGCTCCTCTGTGTCCTTATCGTCTGCTTTTTAAAAGGGGTCTTTTAGAGTGAATTTAGAACTCCCCCTATATTATTTACGGAGCTTTAGCGTTCTTAGGACAATAGTGATTGAAAATCAAATGGTAGCTAATCCCCCCTTTCTTTACCCTGTTTCTATGTAATGGGTATAAGGGTTTTATGGGGATGGTGTTTTTATAGTGTATGAATGCATTTGGAGCTTAAGTTGTGTTTGTATTATTTATAAGGTTGAAATATTTGATCTTATTTCTTTAGTTTTGGTTGTGTTTGTTGACTAAATAAATATAAAATTAATGATACTACTAAATAAAAAATAATTTTACTTTCAACTACTTAAATACGACATTAATGATGCAAATAATAAGTATAAATATCCCCGGAGAAGAGCAAACTGTTAAAATTTTAAATTAATAATTTACAACAACACAAAGCAATATTGTTGACCATAACATGTACCCAAAGTGACGTCATTGCAAAGTTTTGAAGAAAAAAAAACAGTTGTGAACTGCAAATGAATTTTTAAAAAAACGGTTGTAAACTGTAAATGAAATGTTAAAAAAAGGTTTTAACTGTTTACAGTTTTTTAAATCATTTAAATCGGCAGTTTACAACCGTTTACATTTTTTTAAACCGTTAGTTTTTTTAAAGTAGGGTTTTAAACTGATTGCGTTTTTTTTATTGTTTAGAGCTTAATCCGTTAAAAATACGGTTATAAACTGTAAATGAAATGTTTAAAAAATGGTTCAAGATCGTACAGTCAGGTTTTAAACTGTTTACAGTTTTTTTTAAACCATTTACAGTTTACAACTGCTAACAGGTTTTTTTAAGTGTTAGGTTTTTTTTAATTAAGGTTTTAAATCGTTTACGGTTTTTTTTAACCGTTTGACCGTCGAAAGTACATGACATTTTCTTTTTAAAAAAATACATAAGTTGTTGTTTCAGTGTATAATAACAGAGACGAACATCCTCTCCAAAAAAAATACCACACCAAAAACATATCCATTAATCTCCATGACATAAACGATAAACCTCTTTCAGCTAATAACAGTACCCACGCATCTCGTAATAAGGCCACGAGTCCGTCCTTTTCAATCGCATGTTGTCCGGAAATGTTCCTTTCGCATTTCATGGACCCCGCCGTGTGTCCAACTTCTTACTAATCGGTTGTTGACATGCCAGGCTGGTTGGTTGGTTGGTAGACATATATATTCAGGTTTGTGTGCTTGGTCAGAGACCCGCTTATAAACCTTCGTCAAGTAAGACAGACACAACACACACACATAAGTGGATCCATCTAATTTTTAGAGACAGAGGCCAACTAGAGGATCCCCAGAATTGGCTTGTCACCCCCAGAAGTATTGATTTGGTATGGGAACTTGGAGGACTTTCGGACCCAACAGATTTAACGAGCACGTACTCCGCATATACTCGACAAACACAAACATCCATGCCTTACCGGGATTCGAACCCGAACTCCCCAAAGGCTAGCTCCCTAACCGTTGCGCCGCCGAGTCGGCACATGCCAGGCAGTCCGTAACCTTTAATTACTGTGAACCAATATGTCGTCAACAGCCGGAGCGTGCTGTAGGGATAAAAAATGCGAGGCCTTGTGCGATAGATAAGGGGCTCACAAGAAGCACAATATTTACAATTTACTCAGAAATTGTAGACAAATTTTATCATAAATTCTTTGTGTCTCGGATGTAGTAAATCAGAGATTATGCTTCACTATACATTTTTTTCAAATAACAATGATTATGTTTTGTGTCTTTTTAAGTCTTCTCTACGGACAACTGGAACGGCTACACCTACAGTGATGTCATAGTTACGTCAACATTTATCTTAAACCCCACAAACAAACCAGCCCGTCAGCCAATTCGTCTAAACTAGAAAGGTCACGCCTACAGTTTATGCCACGCATTGTCTTCCTTCCCACAAACAAACGACACTCTTCCTCGTTCCAATTGTCCTTTTTGGCAAATTTATTATGTTACACATTTAAAAAAAAACAGTAATAATGAATGTTAATCGTCATGCGTTTCTTAATTTCTAGGCTCTAACCGCGATGCACTATGTGATTGCACTTTTGGTAGATTCCTGTAGGTAGTTGAGTAGGTATATTTTCTTTTCCAGACATGAACCCTTTGTGGGATAAGCAAATAGATAAGTATTAACTTGTTTCCTTTAAATAAGTTTAAATTTACATTTTCCAACTATAATTAATAAAATATTTTTTTTACTAACTGACAACATTATAAAAAACGTAGAAACAATTAATAACGTTCTTTTTTTTAGAAAGTTTATAATTTAATAGCAATAAATATGTGTTTCTTTATTGATAATGTGTAAAGTAAATGTATTCAAAACAGTTTACGTCAATAAATGTTTATTTATTTTATACAATAAGTAGTTGAAAAAAATACTTTATACCCCTTTTTCACATTTAAAAAAAAATATTTTTACAATAACAATAAACTCAAAAACACGTTGTCTCATGCACCGACCTCCCATACATTTGTCACAGCTTGTTGAACATCCTTATAAAAGAACAAAAAAAATCAGTACAGCAGAAACGGTTAATGTACATCGTAAACACGTGTCCCATCACGTGCCTGCTTATGTTTAGCCGGACAGCGTACCTACCGACAGCAAAATGTTATGGCCAAAGGTTTTCATCGGAGACAGCCATAAACAAGATGGTTTGGTGCGATCTGTTTTTTCATGTGATTGGGTTAACAAGGTTCTAAATAATGTTTTGATAATTGTTTATAGTAAGTACACTATGAATTTGAATTATTTTATCATTTATTCGCAGCTGGAACTCAAAATTGAGTTAAAGTTGATAGTGACAAAAACTTTTAAGTGAATTGAAGAGCTTAGTGGAAGAACGTGCTAAGTGACAAAAAGGTGAAAACGAGAAAATGAGCATTAAAGTTTTTAGTTTGCACTTAGATTTGTTAGAAATGGAATTTTCAAACGGTAAAAAATATACTTCACTTTAATATTATGAAAACGGGGACACTTGTTATCTTTTAAGGAGGGGTTAACATGTTCATTGACAAAAAAAACACAATTTTTTTCAAAAAAATGTCACTTAGCACGTTCTTCCACTAAGCTCTTCAATTAATGTTTAAAAAAACTTTATAGTAAAGGTTGACGTTGAAAAAAACATTTCAATGAATTAATTCAAACTTAGCGTAAAAATTTTAAACAGTAACTGACAGACATGAAAATTTACTAAAAATTATGTACTACTGATAATAAATATGTACTACATGATGTTAAATTTGAGGTAACCTTTACATTTGTAATAAAATATCTTTTAACTTTCATATCAACTAGCTAAAATTCATGATGAAAGTTTTGAACTTTAATTAATTATTATATTTTTCAAAATTGAAATGAACATCAGTTAGATATTTTGAAAACGGACGCATAACCCCGTTACCTCACTGTCAGGTTTTCCCGCAACGCGCAATTTTTTTCCGTTAATTTTATAATTTTACTAAATTTTAAAATTTAAAGTATTGATGAATCATTTATAATTGTACAGAATATAATTTTTTAAAAATTAAGAAATTGCATTTCAGTTGAAAATTTAAATTTAAATATCATGCTGTGAAAAAAAATTTGCATCTCAGCCAATTTGTTTATCCTTCAAAGAGAAGGATGGATGAATGGATAAAGAAGAATGATTGTCAGAGTTTAAATAATTGTAGTTCTGCTGTTCCTCCCCATTAAATTTTTATATTCAACCAAAATTTTCCCAAAATAAATTAACTATCACTTAGAATTTTGTCATGCCAATAGCAGGTATATGTAAGGATGGCGTGATTTCAGGATATCGTGATATGAGACCGTCCGTCAAAAGTTATTGACTTCGATGTCCTGTTGAGTTTTTGGACATTTTTGTTAATGTTTTCGGAGATGTAGAAAAGGGCTTCATAATAATGTCATCAGTTTGCAGCATACTCGAAAATATCCAGATTTTGATGACAAAATATTTTATTTTTGCTCCTTTACTTAATATAGATTGTAGTCATTGTTTTTTTTAAAAAGGTACCAAACTAATGTGATCCGTGTATACACTGTTGAAAATATTTTACTTAGTTTTACTGAAAAAAGTTTCTAGTAGCTGCAAAGACCGCTTGATGGAACGATTTTTCATTATTTCGAAAACCAAAGCCTGAGAAATGGTTCAGCCGAACTCCAAAATATGGTGAAACAATTCACCGCACAGCCGTTGCAGCTTCTATTTCTTTGCTCGTGTAGCTGGAGTTCGGACAGTCGGAGGTTCGGATAAGGAATATTTGGATAGTTTGAGTTCGGATATTTGGAGTTCTATTGCATTCACAAACTTAACATGGTATTACTATGGAAGCCAAAGCAAATTCGTGTTGGTGGAATTCGAATCAAAGTTCTGATAAATTCGGAAAAGAATAATTCTTTGGAGTTCGGATAATTGGTGTTCGGATAGTCGCAAATTAGATATTTAGAGTCCTACAGCATTTACAAACTCAACATGGTTCTACTATACTTATAAACTCAACATAGAATCCAAATCGCATCGCGTTCCCAAAACTCCCATTTTCCACACCACTTCATTTTCAATCAAAAAGCCCACCCAATAACCGGATCAGAAATAGCACACACTCCCCTCCTAAACAGGCCCTATACCTCTAAAACAAATCCCTCGCGTGCCCTCTTAACCGGACGAGGGCCCCGGACATCCGGCACCCTGTCAACCGGCAAATGAAGATCCCTCTTCCTACAGAGACCAAACAATGGGACACGGCATATATCGTCCCCAAAATGTCGTCCCGGAAAAATTGGAGGGATATAATGACTTTCGCTCTGTCTTTTGAAAACTGTTGTACTCTCGAAAATAAGGGATCTCTTTCGGCTTCCTGCGGGGGATGAGAAAGATGGATTGAGAGGGTATTTTTGAGTGGTTTCTTAGGAAAATGAGAACAGTACATTGCCAAAAAAAACTTTTGAAAATCTTAAATTTCTCTTACATTTGATGGTTTCAAACCAATATTTTTTTGTGGTATTTTTTCGAGTAAAGCTCTTCTCTGTTATAATACACTGAGAAAGCAAACACGTCTCCTTTGCGGAAATTTCACGTACTTTTGACGGTTTGAAACCGTTTGCTTACATTATGGTTTTTAACCATTTTCTTAAACTCGTTTACAGTTTAGAAAAAAATTTCAAAAAATTTTCGAAATTATGTTGACGTCACTTTGACTATAAGGTAAGGTCAACATTGCTTCTATTAGCTTCAATTTCTCTAGAGATTGGGTGGCCTAGTTAGTGGGACACATTCCTTGTAACTCAAAGATTGTGGGTTCGAATTCCACCTGACTCGCAATCTTTTCTGCATTTTAAAAAGTATGAATATTTAACGGAGAAAAATGTATAACAACTGGAATTTATCGTATTTAATATCAAAAGATTTTTTATGTTTTGTTCTGACATCTCAGCTGGCAGTTTAAAACTGTTAATTTAATGTTGTTTTGTGTTTTGCAGCATTTTTTTTCACTTTTACCCATTACAGTTTCTATTAAATGCGACACGATAAATTAAAAAAAAACATATTCACCTTATTTGAGGGTACGAAACACTTTGCATATCAACTCGATTTTGACTTTGTGTCCAGAATTCAAAATTATTAAAATACATACTATTGCTTTGTTGCAAAAAACAAGGTTGGACAACAGCAACCGTAAAGACTTTGAAATTATTACGTTTTGGTTTATGATAGTTTGAAGATAATTGTCAGTTTCTAAAGTTGAAAGAGACGAATTGTTATTCTAATACATATTATATGCTGAGTTACATAAATTCCCATCTTTAATTAATTATTAAAACATTGAAGACTGAAGATACTTTTAAAAGATATTTCAACAAAGCCTTTTCAATTAAACTAATGTATTAAATATTTAATTAAAATATCGTGCATTTAAAACAAGTTAATTTTCTTGTTCATTTACCTGTAATTACCTGATTTTTCTATAAGATTTATTTTCGGTCAAGTAAAATGTGACCCTAAAATGTTAGTTATCTGCCTGTAAACAATTGTCTTAGTGAAACAGGTTTTACGGTAGTTTTAAACCTATAAATTGCATCTTATCCCAATTTATTTTTTATTTTTTTTCACTCTTTTGTCCCTTTATTTATAGTTAAAGCTTACCCTAAATGTTTGTTTATCTATCGGTAAACAATTATTGTTGTAAAAGAGGTTTTACGGTATTTTTAAATCGAAGAATTATACCCTAAATGTTTGTTTATCTGTCGGTAAACAATTATCGTTGTAAAACAGGTTTTACGGTATTTTTAAATCGAAGAATTATACCCTAAATGTTTGTTTATCTGTCGGTAAACAATATCGTTGTAAACAGGTTTTCGGTATTTTTAAATGAAGAATTATACCCTAAATTTTGTTTATCTGTCGGTAACAATATCGTGTAAACAGGTTTTACGTATTTTTATTTATATTTGTTTATTTAACATTTATAAAATTTTACTTTTTATCTTTTATCACGCTTTATTTTATTTTATTTATTTTATTTTATTTTATTTTATTTTATTATTTATTTTATTTTATTTTATTTTATTTTATTTTATTTTATTTTATTTTATTTTATTTTATTTTATTTTATTTTATTTTATTTTATTTTATTTTTTTATTTTATTTTATTTTATTTTATTTATTTATTTTATTTTATATTTATTTTATTTTATTAACAACAACCTACTCTCGAAAAATAACACAAATACCCCGAACACGACTTCCTGTGGTTGTTACGATGGAATTCCGATTCCCAGAAACTTTGGGAAAAGAGGGAATTCGGGATAGAATATTATTCCCGAAACGGGAAATAGTTCTCCCGAGATTTTCGGGATCGGGATCATTATGATCCAGTGTTCTCTTCCTGGGCCGTGTAGTACTCCTCATTAAATACTAGAAACGGTTGTGATATGAACGATATTGTTAAAGTCTTCATTTCTCATATATTTTAAAAGATGGTCAATGAGTCTTGGTAAATGAAGATAAAAATGAAAAAGTTAGAATAATTGTGAAAGTTGGCTTAAAGTTACAAAAGACTGTCTGTTCTTGAAAAGTGGATGTAGTATATTTTGCAAACTTGACATAAAAATTCGTCTGACATTCGAAAACTATAGCATTTTATTCTAATGAATTTTTGCATAATTTTACAACTTGCTAAATATTTGATCTCGTGTCTCTAAAATTTCCAGAAAACGTTGCTTTATTTATATTGTTTAATTTTAGGGAAAGTTACTTAGATATTTTATGAACATTACTGGTCAAAATTGGGCTGCTCAACGGCCCAAAATTTCCAGTAACGTTTCTAATTTTTAAGTGAAGTACAGCGCTGAAAGTTTTAATTTCTTTAGAATTATTTTGTTATATAGTGTTTGAAAACGTGTCCTTAAAATTAAAAGTTAAGAATTACAGTTTATAGAGGTTTTTACGAAATGTTATGGAACGCAAAGAAATGTGGCAAATCGATTTTTTTTTATTTCTTAGCAAATATGTGTACAATTAAAATATATAGTTATTTGTTTGAATTTTTTTACCCCCCTTATACGTAATAGAGAATCTGTCATTTAAATGATTTTGAATAAAAAATATAGCAAAAGATTTCAAAGTCACAATATTTTTTAATTCTTAAAATTTTAAATTTTATGACATAACTATTTTCACATCAAAGACTTTCTCTGTAAGTCATTTGCGTCAAATAAATTTTTATGTGCAAAACTATATGCTGTGGTCCTGGAAAACAAAAGAATCCTATAATAATTACAATCTTACAAAATTTATTTTCTCTGCACAAGATATAAATTGAAATTTTAAACTGTAAATATTTCGTTATTAAATAGGTCATTCTCAATAAAAAAAATTTCAATGTCCACTCCGTTACCGATAGTGTAATGAAAAAATATCTTAAGGGGGAATGGGAGCGCTGGACCGGGGGTCTCCAAAGCAAAGTGTATCAGTGTTAATCCTATGGCGAAAGAAATATTTTCTCTGCCACATTTCTCCGGTTGTATTGAATATTTTTACAAGCGGATTTTTTTATGTGATAAATGTAGCTGACTTACAGGTCCCGACTTTTCCACTTTTTGAAATGGGTTAGAATATATTTTTTTTTAATTTTCAATAAATAATTTTACACAAAATATTCAAAGCCATTTCAAAAAGTGGGAAGATAGAGACCTGTAAGTTATCATTTATTATTTTAAAAAAACCGCTTGTAAAAACATTCAATGCAGCCGGAGAAATGTGGCAGAGAAAATAGTTTTTTTGCCATTGGATTAACACTGAGGCACTTGAGTTTGGAGACCCGCGGTCCAGCGCGCCCATTCCCCCTTCAGATAGATCTGTCCGCATGATTAGATAATAGACTTGTGTTGGGACATGGTGCACACATCAGTTGCGTAATCCGGGGTCTAGGGAAATCAGAGACGACGACTGATCATCCGCCGATCCTTGATAATCCTGCCACCAGATTGGTCTGGTAATCCGACGGGTTCTAATAACAGATACGGACTCAAAACTGGAAGATGGGTTGACATAGCTGTAACAAACTATAGAAAATACATGGGAGCCAAAGCTAAAGTCAAGGCTGGAGACAAAACCAAATGGTTTTCTCAAATCAATCGTGTTTTTTTTTTCAGAAACCCGCTCTAAGTCTACGAACCATAGTTTTCGAAAAATTAACTGTTTTAACAGCAACCTTACATTGAAATTTCTGATCAAAAATTTAATAACAATCTTTTTGGGATGCTTCATTACAACTTGAAAGAGTATAAAAATGGCATTATTTAAAATTAAAAATTAATTCATTTGAGAAAACCAACAGTTTTATCTGTGTTTCGTGTAGCAAATCGACAATATCTGTGATTTATAGGGTTTCTCCGAAAAACGCAATATTAGGTTGCTTACCATGGCTGTACAAACTACTTGTTTTACATGATTTCTTCACAAAATGTGTGTTTGCATAGGATGAATTGAATAACATATAAAAGTCAATTTATAAAAAATTGCAACTTATGAAATTTCTGAATAAATGGATTAAAATGTGTTTGACATCATTCGTGTTTTCTTAACATTACGAACAAGCCATCCCGTTATCATTTATACACTCTTAAAACAAAAGAGTGAAATTCACTCCTATAGGAGAAGTGCATTTTCGGCACCGGAAAGGAGTGGAAATTAACTCAGACTGAGTTAAAACCGCTCGTTTTAAGAGTGTAGGACGCAGATTGTTTTCTTTTATTTCTTTTACCCACTCCGAAAAAGAGTGAAATTCACTCCTATAGGAGAAGTGCATTTTCGGCACGGAAAGGAGTGGAAATTAACTCAGACTGAGTTAAAACCGCTCGTTTGTTTTAAGAGTGTAGATCGTTTACAGAACCAAACACTTATTGATATCTAGTAAGATTTAAGCCTCTATTCAGAGATTTAATGCAAATATATTATACGCCGCGTACAGTTACAGCTGCGTCCAACCAATGTAGCCCTAAACCGATTTTGGTTTTGGGGTTGAGGATTAGGCTTAGAGTGTGGAATCATAATAGAGATGTAATATGATGGAGGTGGGGATTTATGGGAAGAACTACTGAAAGTGTGACTTGCTTTATCGGGGTTTCTTTGATGAATATAAATATTTCAATGCGTGTTTCTTTCACCAGAATGGGGTTTCGAATATAAATGCTTTTGCAACAAGTGTCACAAATATTTTAGCACGTTTGCGAACACAGTTTCATCGGCAAGCTACGCGTATCTGAAAAAACATCATAAGTTAATTTGGTTGAATTGAAGACAAGTTAAATATATATTAGACAAACTTTTAATGCTTTTTAGGTCCTAATTTAATATTAAAATTTTACAACCACTCTTAACATATTTTTCCATCCCCAAAATACCTATTGAATAAATATTAAAAAGTAAAAAATTTATTCTTGTATCTGCCAGCAATCCCAGCAATTTTTCCATCATTACAACCCATTTATAGCTATAGTCAAATTTTTAGCTGTAGTCAAGATTTCCCTGTTTAGGTTTCTTAATGCTCTGACCAACCTTTTTTTCAGAAGTTTTGGTATAAACGATATAAAGACATCGTTTACTTACAATTCTGTACTTGGGTTGCTTACTAGCCAACTTGAAGTGAAATATTTAGAGAAAATACTTCAAAGATTCCTTCTAAGTATCCTGTTTACAAGGTACTCGACTGCACAACAACGTGGAATAACACGCATACCACACAGCTTTGAGCCAGATCAGCCGCATTGTCAACAGTTTTGGCACCCACAAAAAAAGAAACGAAGTCCAACATAAATAACTTCGCACCCTTTATCGGTGGTCGCTTTTCATCCAACACGTGTTTGTAACTTGTAAATGCGGGTTCTCCATTGTGAGGCGTCTTACAATCACTACTCGCCCCCGAATCAATGGGGCAGTCGTAGATTCAGGTGTTGCGATTTTATGGTTTTGATGCAGTCGACTTTAAGCAAACGCAACGCCCCCGACAGAATGTTCGGGGACCAACTAAAAAAGTAGGTTTATAACAGAATCTGTCACTTAACCCGCTTCAACACAACAGTTATGTTTAACAGGTAAAAAGGCGCCAAACCCAGCATTAATTTTATATTAAACATTTACATGCCAAATTTGGCTACTTTCGTTTATTTTATTTCGAAAATTCAATAATTATTACTTATCGTTTGCAAACAATAATTTATATTTCAAAGAATAAATATGTAATATTCCTAGCTTTTAAATAGAATGAAAACATTTCATATCAACGTACGAAGAATCTCGTAGTGAAATATATTTGACGTCATTTCAAACTGATCGATGTCGCAAAAATAATTTTTTTTTAATTTATTGTCTAAAAGAATTAAAGTTTCTCGAGAGATTGTTGCGAATGGCAATGGTAATTTAATTCTAATAAAAATGGCTTCCTATGCTTTTTAAATGAGCATTCAATTTTGCAGTTTTTTACATAATTGAAGTACTTCGAATTCGAATTATTTTCTGAAATTTTCAATGTATTCTAATTTCGATGCGCTGAATTTTTTGACGTATCACACTTGTCCGTAGCATTTGTAGTTTGGGCTATGAAAGTGGGTGACGGACAGACGGACAGACAGACGGACTGAACGATTATAATACCTTCCACTTTTTACGTTATAAACGTAGTGTGGAAGCTAAAATTACCAGATTTGAGTTACAGTAAACACCCTTTTGAACGGCTTAAATGGAACTGAAGATAGGCCGGTTCATGATATTTGCCTTATAAATATAGAAAAGTGAAGTAAATTATGTTTTAGAATCTATAGAGTATAGTTTAACAGATAATGACGAAGACATCGTGTTTTAAATAACTGTTGGGGTACCTAGGTTATAATACCTCACCTCCTAAATTAAGGTTGAAAGAACTATCTTTTTAGCTTCCACACTACGTTTATAACGTAAAAAGTGGAAGGTATTATAATCGTTCAGTCCGTCTGTCTGTCTGTCCGTCTGTCTGTCTGTATGTCCATCTGTCTGTCCGTCACCCACTTTCATATCCCAAACTACAAATGCTACGAACAAGTGTGATACGTCAAAAAATTCAGCGCATCGAAATTAGAATACATTGAAAATTTCAGAAAAGTATTCCAATTCGAAGTACTTCAATTATTTAAAATACTGCAAAATTTAATGCTCATTTAAAAAGCATAGGAAGCCATTTTTTATTAGAATTGAATCACCATTGCCATTCGCAACAATCTCTCGAGAAACTTTAATTCTTTTAGACAATAAATTAAAATAAATTTATTTTTGCGACATCGATCAGTTTGAAATGACGTCAAATATATTTCATTACGAGATTCTTTGTACGTTGATATGAAATGTTTTCATTCTATTTAAAAGCGAGGAATATTACATATTTATTCTTTGAAATATAAATTAATTTTTGCAAACGATAAGTAATACTTGTTGAATTTTCGAAATAAAATAAATGAAACTAGCCAAATTTAGCATGTAAATGTTTAATATAGAAGTAATGCTGTGTTTGGAGCCTTTTTACCTGTTAAACACAACTGTTATGTGGAAGCGGGTTAAGTTACAGATTCTGTTACAAACCTACTTGTTGATTTACATTCTCCATCTTACAGCATTCAATGACAGACGCATGCGTTAGTGAATGTATACAAGTATGCAGTGTAAATTGGGTCTGAATTAGTTGAAACCCAAAATAAATAAATGAGGTATTGAAAAAAACCCTGCTTACTGAGCTAAGTAACGTCACATAAATAGAACCTTACAATTTTAAAATGTTTACAAATGATCGTTTTGGACGTAATATCATCGCTCTCTTCAGGTTAGTAGATGTAAGAGATCATTGTTCAAAACCTTTAAATTTATACACAAATAGACATCCTCAGTTGAAAGAGTCCTTGCGATATTGGATGGCAGTTGTTCACGGTTCAAACGTGTTAATACTTTTTTAATTCCAGCTGGAATCTTGATTTAATGACTGCCAGTCACCATGATAAATAAATATTTTAGCAATATGCGGTTTCGTGTTCTAGTACACATTGATCCAATACCTATGCTACTACTATTTGAGTTTCTAGTGGTCCGAGATAGTCCAAAACTTTCAATTGGTATTAAATTGACTTTGCTTTTTATGTTTTAGAAAATGAAAATGAAGACTACTTTTAAACAACTCAACAACGAAACACATGACATTTTGTGGTAAGTCCCCGATTCATCCTTGGGCGATCTGCGACAGTACGTGGAGGGTCATAAGTAGCTCTTCAATTCCAAAAGGGGGGCAGCAGCCCAGAGTGTCAAAAAGTGATTTCTTTAAACTCCCCCCTCGTTAAATGCAGCTGGGGACTACCAGCTCACGAAATCGGAAGTAATCTTCCATTCTGTGGAGGAGGACATTTGTCCTGTTTGCTTTGCGGAGGGCCCTTTACCATTCTTAATAGCCCGGATTACTCTCGCTGGCTCTGTCTGCTCGGCCACCGAGCGGAAAATTCGGACTGAATAGATCCTTAGCGGTAACTGTAACTAAACCAGGGGCCTTTGTTGGGACTTCATTTTCTGTTTTGATGAGCAACTTGAATGGTTCGGCGGGGTGCGATGTCGGGTTCTGGATAGGGCTTTTGTAAACGATGCAGTGTTCCATGAAGTGGTTAATTTATTTGAATTGGTTAGTTTGGGTGAATTAACACTATGCTCTTACAATGGGCCCTTTGGTATTGGTGCCGGATATAATCTGTGCTGAAGTCGTGTCTTCACCTGATTGCAACTGGAGTTGAAGTTTAAAGCCACTAGTTTTAATTGTTGTTCATACACTGTTTGTATGTGTGAATATCTCATATTGTTTCATTTACACTTTCGCAGTAGGTTTAATTAGATAGACACATTATCAAGATTAGTAAAAATAAGTCTGTTTAAAGGTTTAGTATATAAAAAAAGCGTTTAATTTATTTGAATCGGTTAGTTTGGGTGAATTAACACTATGCCCTCACAATGGACACATTGGTATTTATTCGGTTATATTCGCGCAGTGGAAAAAATATGCCAGAGTTGAAACATATTAGATTTATTTATTCTAAGCAAAACAACTCGTTTTCAAAGTCCATAAATTATAACGTCACAAGTAAACTACACAAAGTAATATTGATCTGATAGCAATAATATCTCATAATATAAAACCACAAAATCAACCAAAGCCGAAGCTTATAAAAAAGACAGGGTGACGCCCACCACGGCGCTGTCCCGCACACAATCAAATCCAGTCCATGACATCATGGGCAGCGCCGCAGCGAGATAACGTAACACCACGTAGTTTAACAATTTGCATGAAAAGGTAATGCCAACAGTATTGGTGCCGGATATAATCTGTGCTGCCGTTGCT
This sequence comes from Oedothorax gibbosus, assembly GCA_019343175.1. Taxonomy (NCBI): domain Eukaryota; kingdom Metazoa; phylum Arthropoda; class Arachnida; order Araneae; family Linyphiidae; genus Oedothorax; species Oedothorax gibbosus. The sequence continues at coordinate 11,513,998 of CM033274.1, read as the reverse complement.
GAGAGCAGAAGTCAAGTCTTCTGCTGATTGAAGCTGGAGATGAAGTTTATAATCTCTAATTTTAGTTGTTATAAATACGTACACTGTTGGTGTACTTGGTTATCTTGTATTATTTCGCTTCCACACTTTTGCATTTAAGTAGATTAATTATATCGATCCATACTCAGAAAATATTTCCAACATTGCGCATGATGCATGAGAAGATTCACGAAGAATACAACGCAGATTATTGGCGCAAATGAATGTCCGACAGAAGAAGATCAGAAAATCAGTTTTCAGCCTTTGATTACAGGTATCTGTCATTTATTTCTATAAAAAAGGAAGTTGAACGAGGGTCAATACGATATTAGAGTTCTTAAAAAAATAACTTTAAACTAGTTCTTTCTTTAAACTTTTCAAAAAGTTCTTTTATTACTTTATTTTAAAGGTATTTTGCATTAAAAACAATGTTAAAATGAAATGTTAAGTACATATAAGTTAAGCTACATATACGTTATACGGCTTATTTTGCATTTACAGCACAAAAAAATTTGTATTTTTAGAGCTTAAGGCGGGTCTCTCAGTAACTATCTATAATAATAAAAGAAAGAGTCTGTCTGTCTGTGTGTGTGTGTGTCTGTTATCGGATCGTAAAAGACCTACTTATACTGCCCACAGGAATTCGAAATTTAAAGATAGATTCCTTTAATATGAACTGTGCCACTGAGGCCTTGATTGTCATATTTGTTCCTTTTTAGAGAAAAATCGAATTTTCTGGAAAATACACCACTTTGGTCAATCGATCATTTTTTCTCCTTTCCATGAGCCATTCGCTGAAAAATTAATCAAATTTTAAATAACGAAAAGTTTAAAATAAAAAGGTTTATTTTATTACTTTGCATTCTTATATAAAACTAAATCATTATTTGAAAATAATTGAGTTTTCATTACGTAATTCCGCCAGTCTTTATTCCAGATTTTATTGTGGTTTATTTTATGATTTTTTCATTGATTTTTCTGTTGACTGCATGTATACATATTTAAGCAATAAAGTATAGTTAAGCTATTACTGAACTATGATGGTTAATAAAGGCCATCGCACATAGAGCTATAGTGTTTTATGTCTTTAATTTTCGCCAAATACGTTGCCAAACTCGCCAAATTTAAGCATAAAATTCGCCAAATAGGCAATTCTTTATAATCATTTATAAGCTGGTCGGTTGTTCGAAGGTTCATTGTGTTAGGCTGTATATGGGTGTGGGTAGCTTATCTATTTTCTCCGCCAAATATTTCCAAAACGCGCCAATGAGCTAAAGTTTGATGTATTTATGAGGAATTGTGAGGGACATTTATGAGTGTTTTTTATAGCGTATTTTTATCTTGGAATTTTAAGGCAATGAAAGGATTTTATAAATTTTAACAGTCGGAAACATAATAAGTTTATGATCCTATAAAGGGTATATGGTAAACACATGTTTGGAATCTATTTGATATTTTTTTTTCATTCCGGCAAGAAAACGGTATAGAGTTTGCCTAGTTTAAAAATAAATTTTTTAAAAATTACTTTGAAAAACATACACTTTTTAGTATATATTTGTATGAAAAGTATATGTTTAGATGAAGAAAATATACGTGTAGGATTTTGCTGGGGTCTTAAGAGGTTGAGCACTAAGTAGGCAAGTATTACAATTCAAGTTCAGTATTTACAATTTGCTTTCTATAATGTGAGTAGAGGAATTGGGCAAATATATTTCTAAGTTTTTGGCATTGGAGACCTTTTTAAAATTGAACAGCCTATTCAGCAGTATTGCCATCATTTGTAATTTAGGTTCTGAACCAACGGTACCGGTAAAGCACCCCTCTACCTATTAAGCCAACTCATGAACTTTGAATTTCAAATAACGAGTATTTTCTGCAATAGAAGTAGAATCCGTTTTTCGTTCCTAACTAATCCGCAATGAACTTGGAAACGGAGTTCTTAAGGTGACGGTAACTTCCCAAAAGTATTCGATTTCGTCTGCACTTAGCCGAGGTACCATCTCTTGGGGTTGACTTTGCGGTACAAAAGAACACCTCGCAATTCCAGTAAAATCCACCCCCCACTTAGACAGCAGCAAACGATTTTAAATGCGAAAAAGTTTTAAAATTCGTTCGGAAATGAAAATCCGACTCTTCCCCTTCGCTTCACTTCAATCGTGGTGGAATTTTTAAATGGCGCTCTGTAAGTAGCGCGTTCCATTCATTTTCCCGATTTCCTGAATCTCCAGTTTCTTTTTACTTTTTCCTCCTGGATTGGGAGAAGGTGATTTCTACGGAAAAATTCAGTGGAACGTTCAGTGGATTAGAGAACGTGTACTTCAGAAGCCCAATGGATTAGCCTGAAGTGAATGTTACACTTCTTTGCCTCTAAAAATACAACTGTGTTTCTAATGCTTTAAGCATCTAACATCTTAGAAGCAGAGTGGTGTGAGTTTCCTTATAGGTTACTACATGAGATCTCGATCGAAAATTCCTGACGTGCAAGGGGTATAAGCATATGGTAATTGGAGGGTGCTAGAAAGAGTTGAGAAGTTTAAATGGGGTCGCTTCCCCACAGACGATCACAAATTGTTGCCACTTATCGAGAGTTGAAAAGACAGTTTTTGTTTCGGGGACTTTGAGTGATGGTTGGATGAATTAACGAACGCTTTCTGCAAAGAAGGTCTTTAGATAGGACGTGATAAATTTACTTGCACCACATCATACTTTAAACAAGATTTTTCTACGATACTTCGGAATTTAAGTAGATTTTTTTTCTATCTTTCAAAATAAATAATAAAAACTTAACTAATCTCGAAGCAACAGCCCGTTAGTAAGCCAAGGCCTGCCGTGCCCATTTCAGCTTTCATGACCAAGGGCTCTGGGGTACTAGGCATATGATCTGGTTAGGTGGTCAACCTCACGCGTAACCTCCAGTGTTTAGTTCCCCAGCAAGCTTGCTCCTCATTTTATCGACACACTTAAGAGATGAAAGGATGTGAGTCAACCTCACTCAAACCGGGACTTGATCCCCGGACCTGTGGCATGGTAATGCGAAGCACTACCACTAAGCCACTTGGCCACAAATAATAAAAACACGGGGTAAAAAATGACAACAAATTAATTAAAAGTTTGTAGAGCAAGATTATAGTTTAATCCTGGAACTTTTTAGCGGCCACTACTATTTGGAGCGTTGATTTACCACTTTGGGTGTGAATCAAAATTATGGTTTTACCACAAAATTCGTAAATTCACACTCCAATTAGTGGTGGCAGCTAGGAAGTTCTAGGATTCCAGTGAAATGTTGCACCAAAACTATTTTAAAGTGTAGAATTATATTCTTAACTGAACTATCATGCGTAGCAAAATTAATTTCTAAAAAATCCTCAACCAAACACAATTATGACGTCCCATATTAAAGATAATAATTTTTGCCTTAATTTTCATAAGTGATTGTAAATTGATATTAACTGTTACTAACCTTCTTGTTTTCAATAACAATTTCAATAAGTATTTTAGTAAACAGAAAGTAGGCTATTATACTTTTTTTTAGAACTTCTTGTTTTGTACAAAATGCATATTCCAAATACTGGTGGCAGCTAGAAAGTTCCAGGATTCCGGTGTAATGTTGCAACAAACTTTCTAACAGTGACGAAGCATTCTCTTCAACTGAACTATCATGCTTGGCAAAAATAAGTACTAAACAATCCTCAATCAAACACAATCATGACGTCCCATAACAAAGGTTATAATATATTTTTGTATAAAAATGCTCAATGGCACTTGCTTTCCAAATTTCCGGTGAAATGTTGCACCAAAACTTTCTAACAGTGTATAATTATTCTTGTTAACTGATCTGTCATGCGTGGCAAAAATAAATACTAGAAAATCCTCAATCATACACAATCATGACGTCCCATAACAAAGATTATAATTTCGTTTTGTTCCAAAAGCTTTCCCAAAGAATCCTGGTATGAAAACTTGAAAAAGTTATCTTTATACTTCGGAAAACATTCCTTGGTACATTTTTCAGGCCACTCCATTGTGAACAGTAGTGATGTCAAAAAGGTGCCGACAGAAACACTTTGAGACGGAGTGTTCTATGGGATGCAGTAAATAACACCGCAGGGGTTCGGGGGCGAGTCCTTTGAGTGACCCTAAAGTGACTTGTTCAACTTCGTGTTTGTTCTTTTTTCGAATGTTTCTGTTCTGTTCCGTACGCCCCTTTCATCACCGACAAGAACGCGGATCTAGAGACAAAGTTCTTGAAAATCTTTTATTGCTTCTTTTTTTTATTTATTTGAGTTGTCGACTTTCCCTATGTTGAAGTGCATTTATTTTAACTTTTCAACTTAGAATTTAAATACAATTCCGAAACAATGATGTTCAATAAATTGTACTAATTAAAATTCGTCAATTTTCGTTAATGCAACACATTCGAAAAGTAAAACTTTTTGAAACGAGAGGATTCATGTTTATTTGACAACAGCAGCATGAGTCATGTCAAAAATGATCTTTACGTGATTTTTTTAGTTTTATTTTTATTTTTTATTTTTTGACATTTCTTAAAACCCACTTTGAGGCATTTAATTTTCTGTTGAAGAGTTATATCACTCTTAGCAACTCAGATAGTTAATGTCTCGATTGCAATTAGGCGGTACGCAGAATAGGAGCAAAAAAATATATGTTTTGGACTACCTTAATGTTCAAAATCTATAAAATGATTATTTTCAGGAAGTATTAATCTCAGTATAAGAAAAAAATTCTATGAATATACTAACATTTATCTAGAATACTTAAAAATATGTGAATATTAAAAGAAATGTAACAATCCAATTATAGCGTTTACTATATGCTCATAAAATCTCAATCTAATAAAGCAAACCAAATATCTGGACATATGGCAAACTATGTAAAGTATATTTCATACGAATTTAAATAAAATGTTGATTTAAAAAGTCGTTATGGGTATTAGTATGAGTTATTGGTGATTAAGCATTTTTGGCGCATGTGTAAGAAATTTTTCATTTTTTACATGATCATATTTCAAATAATATTGAAATATAAGCAACGAATTCAAATTCATAAATTTGTAGACTATGCAGCTATTTAAGACAGTCGTTTTTCAGTTATATGTTCTAAAAATCATCAAGTAGTAGAACAGTCATCCTATGGCTATGTCCTGACTACGCCACAAAGGCAACAAATGCCACAAAGGCAACAAAAATTGGCGACTTGGCAGAGTCAACCACCATGCTATTGCATTGCTTGGCGCGCTTGGCAGTCGCCAAATTTTGTTGCTTTTGTTGCCTTTGTGGCGTTTGTTGTCGTAGTGAGGACATAGCCTTTAGTATTAATATAAATCAATAAATAATTCGTTATTTACAATAACAAGGTTCGTTAATACAATACAAGAACTAATTTATGCCAAATTAAAAGGCCAAAATTCAAACAACAAATATTACTTCAAACAAATACTCATAATATTTTATAAAATACCAAATCATTAAAACCCATATGATAGAAAATACGAAAACAATATCACTCCAACTAAAAACGAACAAAAAATGCATCAAAATTCCTTTATGTTTCCCATTTCATCTCTATATTTTTTTTTACACATTATTTGAACAAAATATTATTTTTGCTGTGTTTCCATCTTGGAGAAAAACGAAAAGGAAAAATAAGAGCAATCTCTTTTGTGCCCTTCGGCAATTCGATTTGGCGGGCAAAAATAGAGGACCACTTCGAACGCAGGGAATAAAAGTGTGAGATTGGGAACGAGATTACCGTCCCCCGCAAGGAGGTGTTGGATTATGGATGGGTAAGAAAGAACGTTGGGTTTAGGGTTACGTCAGGGCCTGATCTACCATAAGGCCCGTTAAGTCCAGGCTTCGGATCCCAAATTTTACTTTCTATAGTTAAACTCATAGTGTTTCCTTGCACAGAAGCCACGACCACGGGCGGAGCTATAAAACGCGCGGAGCAATCAGCTGGAGACGAAATAAGAAGTTTTTGAAAATTTAAGGGGCCCTCAAAATTTTCTTTGCCTACAATTCATAAATTACAATATCAAGTGGTTCTAAATTATTACGCCCGTCGCCAATAGCCTTCGTGTTGTTCTGGTGCGACAATAATTCAACCTCATCTAACTTGAGGTAAGGTAATCGTTTCCAGCTGCCTATTTCTAGCCTCCTTTAGGAGCTTTAACACGGCCAAATAACGCCTCGTAATTTAGAATCCTGGTCAAGTGACGATCTAACTTGATCAAGTCACTGTTTGATTGCGCAAACTTGCAGAGAGATGAGCTTGCATGTATGTTCCAGTCATTATGGAATAAATTTTACAATTATGTTGGGCATATTTTATTCTTAATATGGAGGGGCATACTTTCAATGTACTTCCTTACCTTTAGCCATATCTATCGATGAAAGACATACGGACCAAAGTTCAAAAGCCACTTTTTCAGATTAAGCACCCTGCAAAATTTGTAGAAAGCACAATCTCTATTTATGATTTTTAGACCTATCGCAATACTTTCATTACCTTGCATTTCATATTAAGAAATTAAAATTGAAAATACCTGGATTTTATAAAAGGCAATAGAAGTCCTGCTTTATACTTGAGGATTGCCATCTAAGTCGATTAGTTAGATTTTTTGACTCGGCAAATTTACTTGTTTGTGCCGCTGAGCCGTCTGTATCAATAACATAGATATCATAGTTAAAGTATTAGATTGGCTGATCACGGGACCTCCAATGCTAATGACGGGACGAGTATGGAGGCCTTTTAAGAGGGCAAAATTGTCAGTGTTGCTGCCACTTTAAGGAGAAAAATACTACGAAAATATACCATTTATTTCTAAAATTACAAAAAAAAATACTAGAAAAGGATTTAAAGTCACTAAAACGATTCCACTAAACGATTTAGAATAATTCTAAAATACTAATATCCTCCTTAAAAATATCGTAAAAATACTAGCTGCATTTTGGAATCTTTTTAGTGACTTTAAATCCTGTTCTAGTATTTTTTTGTTGTTGTAATTTTAGAACTAAATGGTATGTTTTCGTAGTATTTTTCTCCTTAAAGTGGCAGCAACACTGGCCATTTTGCCCTCTTATTTGGCCTCCATGCGCGTCCCTTCGTTAGAATTGGAGGTCACGTGATCCGCCAATCTAATACTTTGACTATGATATATATGCATAATACCGACAAAAAATAAAGATCTTTGAACATTGATGCAAAATAAAGATCTAATAAAAAGGAACGATTATAATTTTAGGCATATTACTTGTTGTTGTCGTGTCCATGATGTGTGCAAAAACTAGATGGATCCGAAGCTGTCGTAGACAGCTTTCGCTATTTCTTCTGCATCTTCGGAGAAAATTAAAATTTCTGGAGGCACATTACTATGTATTGCATATGTAGTTACAAAATACTAATGTTTTTGTCAAAAAAAAAAATGTTTGATTGTTTTTTTCTCAGTTTCATATTCACAGTAGAGTGTTTGTACGCATGTGTGGAGTGTATATTGCTTATAATTAAGTGTTTGGATAAGAAAATTGTTGGCACGCATGTCATATGATTATGTGGCATGTAAAAGAACCCTTTAGGACCCCTTTAGCTGGGGTTCGTTCGGCAAAATTAAATCTCGGCAAACTTTAACATCCACCGAGAGCTCTGATTCATTGCATCTGAGCGTCAAAATTAGTAGCGAAAGCCGCTTAGATGGTACCACAAAAAAAATGGCTTTCAGTTCTAGGGAATATGTCGAGTCTGCAAAAGGCTTAATCCGCCAAAAAGCAGCCCCGTTGCCAAAACAAAAATAAAGGTTCTGTAAAACTATCTACCTTACACATGCAGTTACCGCACAGTGAAGAAATCTGAGCGGAAAATACAGGATGTCCGTAAAAGAATGTCCGAGTTTCAAATTGTGACCTGACATCACGCCTTGTGATTTTTTCCTTTGGGGCTTCGTAAAAGATCGGGTCTACATTCCACCCCTACCCCACTATTTACCAACCTTGAAAGGTAGAATTGCACAGGCTGTTGCTTCCATTACTCCGGACTTGCTGCAGACAGTATAGCAAGAATTGCATTTTCGTTTGGATGTGTGCCGTATCACTAAAGGCGCACACATTGAGCACTTATAGGAAAAACTAGGTCAGTTTTCCTTCAATGTCATGTATGATTTGTTATATTTAGTATAAAATAAACTCCTGTAATATACCTTTAAAACTCAGACATTCTTTTACTGACACCCTGTATAATCTGTATTCAGAAAGTATATCGATTTATTCAAACGGATATAACTTATGTTTAAAAATCCCCCTTTAAAAAGCGATTCAAAATTGTTTGTTTACAAACAATTGTACATTTATTAGTAACATTTTTTTTATTCGTTAAGTCGCAATTGTTATTGATTCATTTATTACCAGCATTTATTGCTTCATTTATTAGCAACTTATGTAACTGGTGACATAGTGGACACAAAAAAATTTCAATTCGGTGAGACGAAATATATTAAGCCGCAAAAGAATTTTTTTTGTTAAATGATAACTTAAAGCTTAGTTGAAGACAGAGCTGTCTTCAAATAAGCTACTCAGCTGTTACTATGCTCAACAATATTACTGAATATTTATTTTAAGATAAATTATCTTCTTTTGTTCTTCCATTTTTTTTCTCATGGGTTAAGTAAATTTTACAAGATTTAATTTTTAAAAAAAATTATCTTTTAATTTAGTAATTTTTTTTAAATAATAGATCAATGACTTAAAAAACGTGTTCTTTTTTGGAGTTAAAGTGAAAATTCCTTAAAAATAAAATAAAAACCTGAGGGAAATTTAAATAACCTGAGGGAAATTTAAGGTTTGATAATTTAATTTTTTTAAATAACCCATATATCTTCCGATCGAAATTCTCCCGTTAAAAAGCGATTCAAAATTATTTAATTTTACAAACTTATAACATTCTGAACGTTAGAACCAGCTTTTTCCGTAATTTGTATACCATACTTTCTAGCAATAATCATAAATGTTGAAATTTTATAAATAATAAAATTTCATTAATATTCAACTTTGGAAATAAGTTTTAAGATTTGTTCAAATCTGCACTAAATTCTGATTTTCTAAATAAATAGGGTATTGAATTAATAAGTTTAAAATTTATGCAGAGAAAAAAACTATACATTTTTGTCCATTTCTCGGCCATTCGGAATGTTAATGAACCTTCAAACCGCAGACAAACAGTATGCAGAAAAACGCCAAAATCACCAGCATTTGTTCTTCTAGAACTAACAATTATGCAGAGAAAAAAAGCTATACATTTTTGTCCATTTCTCGGCCATTCGGAATGTTAATGAACCTTCAAACCGCAGACAAACAGTATGCAGAAAAACGCCAAAATCACCAGCATTTGTTCTTCTAGAACTAACAATTATGCAGAGAAAAAAAGCTATACATTTTTGTCCATTTCTCGGCCATTCGGAATGTTAATGAACCTTCAAACCGCAGACAAACAGTATGCAGAAAAACGCCAAAATCACCAGCATTTGTTCTTCTAAAAATAACCCTTATCTTCCATGTTATGCGACGTGTGTCTAGCAACATTTGTCGGCCGTTTATTTAAATATCGAGAAAGCCCCAAGAACCGTGGACCTTTCTATATGGTAATGCACGACTATATCCTTATAACAGTATGACACCTTGAGTGGGTAGCACTCAAGCCTTGCAATCTTATTCGTCATAACGTTGTTATTAGGGGAAAGTGGATGTGATTGTATAGTTAATGTAGGTTTGTATATTGTTTCGTGTGAAGTAACAGGATTTGGATGTTAGTAGAAAAATCAATGAAGGATTTTTTTTATAAAAGAAATATTTCCATGGTTAATATAGATTTGTAGGGAAGTTACGTAACATCAGGATTTGGATGTTAGTAGAAAAATAAATGAAGGATTTTTTCGTAAAGAAATATTTCCATGGTTAATGTAGGTTTTGTATTGTTTCGTGTGAAGCTCCGTAACAGGATTTGGATGTTAGTAGAAAAATAAATAGAGGTTTTTTTTCATGGAGAAATATTTCCATGGTTAATATAGGTTTGGATATTGTTTTGAGCAAAAGTTGCCTAACATGGTTTGTATGTTAGGAGAAAAATAAATGAGTTATTTTTTTAGAAAGAAATATTTCCATGATTAATGCAGGTTTGTACATATTGTTTCGTGTGAAGTTACGTAAGAGGATTTGGATGTTAGTAGAAAAATAAATGAAGGATTTTTTTGTAAAGAAATATTTCCATAGTTAATATGGGTTTGTATATTGTTTCGTGAGAAGTTACGTAACAGGATTTAGTTGTTAGTAGAAAAATAAATGATGGATTTTCTATATAAAGAAATAATTCCATGGTTAATATAAGTTTGTATATTGTTTCGTGTGAAGTTACGTAACATAATTTGGTTGTTAATAGAAAATAAATAAAGGATGATTTTTTTATAAAGATATATTTTTTCTTTTTTTAAATCAAAATTTACTTTGTTACTCATTATAAAACTTTGACATGAGTTTTATTGAAATATGTGAGGACAAGGTAAAGTAAACATGCCTTTTCATTGCTGGAATTAAAAGTTAAAATCGATATGAATTATTGACAAGAATCACTTAGTTAAATCTTATTTAAAAAATATGTCAATCGAGAAGTCATTAAGGCTGTTAGATCCCTTCAACTAACGCTGTTAGAGCAACAGCAAATGCCTCAGATCATTTCCAAAACACTACAAAAAATAAATTTCTAACAAAGTTAAAATTACCCTCAATTTGCTCAAGTGCGCCGTTAATTACTCAAATAAGATTATGTGAAAGCAACTCAAATACATCATTGCTCTACAATTCTAATATGTAAAAGTAGCCTTTTATATAAGGTTTTAAAATTGGCAAAATGCTTCTAAATCTTAACATTTATAACTTACCACCAGATTATTCAAATCTATCTAAAAGGAAGATAAATAGAATTAAATGTATCTGCATGTTTATATTTTGAAACCAAGGAACTGTTTTAGTAAGTAACTTTAAAGCAAACGAAGAAAATTAATCTGTTCGCCTTCCATATTTCTTAAATCGTACCAAATTTGAATAAATTTTCACAAAAACGTAAAACCGAATTACTTGAGAATTTACTCAATTTTAAAATCTCTTGTAAATTTCTGCCTTCATCTTAAGTTTAACAAAAATACGTCATAATCTAAAACAGTAAATCTGACGCATTTAAATATTTTACTAAAATTCAATTTCTTTACGGCATTTTTCAAGGAAAAAAAAACAGCCAGCATCCATTTCAATTGGAATTTTCGAATGTCATTTTGATTTTTCCAAAGATAAAAGCCAAATAAAAAACGGAATCTCAAATCCACAAGGAATTCTAGTGTTTTATTAGATTGTCTGCCGTTTTGCTGTGATATTTTTTTACTCATTTGAAGCTAAGTGAAATAATTTGTTCCATTTATTCTTCGATGACGATGTCATTTATTTTTCGAATTCCGACCGGAATGCTCTTAATTCGATTCAAACGATTTAAAATGTCTTCGAGTTTTTTTTTATTTCTGTAACGACAAAGTAAATTAAATTATGTTCCTTATTTCTTATTCAGCTTTTGGTGACACTTGTTTTGTGTTCCATTTATTATATTCTCTTTTCTCTCAAAAATGTTCCAAACGAAACACGCAAATAACTTCCCCTGGTCAAAAAAGACAAGTAAGAGTTTGTATTTTGTTTTTGGCGGCACTTCGAGAGTGAAATTGATTGATTTTGTTGCTGTTTTGTAATCGAAAGCATTGCATGTTTATTACGTGAAGACAAAAGGAATTTGTTAATGTAAATCGTAAAATTGGAGGATATGCTATTTTAATCTGGTAAACTTAAATGAGAAACGTATACATTTTATATAAATATTATTAAATTTTAGAAGAGTGCTTAAATATAGACATTTACTTTGACTGAAAACAGATAACACTTTTTAGAATATTGCAAGAAATTTATGAGTGGTGCTCAAATCCATAGAACTAATGCATTATAGTTTTGAAATCCCGTAGCTTCTACGAAAGCATTACTTTGCCATGTAAGCATTTTTTTCCACCAGTAATGAGGAATTGCCATAACAGCAAAATAAAAGGAAAATATCATAGGGATTTAATTATTAGTTTTTAAGTTTATATTACCCCAAAATCTTGTGAAGATGGCGACACTATTTTAAAACTTTATCAATGGACATGTTTCACATATTGAGTAGCAACCGAAATGCGAAATGAAAAGATTTCTTTCTCGATCTTCGATGGGTGAGTCCATGTCAAGTGGGCACGGAGCACTAATCGAAGAAAAGAAAGAATTTATTTTCATTCAGAGTTTCTGATGCCACTTAAGACGCTATACCTGGTGAAAAAAAATGTTTAGATGGGCAAAACAATACATTCTCAGAAGTTCAAAGTTGAAGGTTTTTCAAAACTAATGCATTAGCTCTATGGGTCTGACTATCCCTCTTAAATTTCTTTTAATATTCTCAAATGTGTTACCTGTTTTGAGTTATTAAATTAACTTTGAGTTATTAAATTAACTTTGAGTTATTAAATTAACTAGATATCTATCTTAAATTTATATGTTTCTCAATTTTAAAAAATTGTGACTGATCATCCTTCTTAATACTTATTAAAAAAGGTGAATTTTTATGTACAGCTGTTTTTGTACTTTTAGGAAACAGAATAACAGCTTATTTATCTTATTTATTTTATCTGTTTTTTTTACTCTTTTAATCAACGTAAGGTCGGTAACACATAAAATAAAGAAGCTTATAGGAGTAAGGAAACGAAACAAATATCCAAAAATACACCTATTGTGAAGTAGAAGGCAAAAAATATATTATACTTTTATTACTTTGAGGACGGGTTTCAATTATTTTATCTGCACCGAGTGGAAAATTTACAAGTACTGCCAAACAAATCAATGAACTGTATGAACTTTTTTTATTAATGTACTTAAGGGGGAATGGGCGCGCTGGACCGTGGGTCTCCAAACTTAAGTGCCTCAGTGTTAATCCAATGAGAAAAAAACTATTTTCTCTGCCACATTTATCCGGCTGTATTGAATATTTTTACAAACAGGTTTTTTTTTAAATAATAAATGTAGATAACTTACAGGTCTCTATCTTCCCACTTATTGAAATTGCTTCGAATAGTTTGTGTAAAATTATTTATTGAAAATTAAAAAAAAAATATTCGAACCGATTTCTAAAAGTGGGAAGGTCGGGACCTGTAAGTCAGCTACATTTATCACACACAAAAAAATTCGCTTGCAAAAATTTTTAATACAGCCGGAGAAATGTGGCAGAGAAAATATTTTTTCTCCATAGGATTAACACTGATGCACTTTACTTTGGAGACCCCCAGTCCGGCGCCCCCATTCCCCTCAAAGGAAATTGAAATTTATCCACATGTATAAAAAATATCGATCATTTATAAGAACTTCATGCAAATATAAAAAAAATTCTAACTAATGGGGGTATGAACATTTTCTCTAATTACTCATAACTCATAAGTAAACTATTTTATTCACGGAAATTTGCATATTATGTATTTCATACAGTTGCCAAAAAAAGATCCAAAAGTCTCGGGGATTACCCCAGAAAATTAATTATTTTATGGACAGTAACAGCCACTAAGAATTGAGTAATATACACCTTTTAAAATTACAGATGAGTTTCTGTAAATTCTTGTAAATACAGAACAAAACTCTGAAATTTTCATAGATATCATAGTTAAAGTATTAGATTGGCAGATCACGTGACCTCCAATGCTAACGACGGGACGCGCATGGAGACCTTTTAAGAGGGCAAAATGGCCAGTGTTGGAGCCACTTTAAGGAGAAAAATACTACGAAAAAATACCATTTAATTCTAAAATTCCAAAAAAAAATACTAGAAAAGGATTTAAAGTCACTAAGAAGATTCCAAAATGCAGCTAGTATTTTTACGATATTTTTTTGTAATTTTAGAATTAAATGGTATTTTTTCGTAGTATTTTTCTCCTTAAAGTGGCAGCAACACTGGCCATTTTGCCCTCTTAAAAGGCCTCCATGCGCGGCCCGTCGTTAGCATTGGAGGTCACATGATCTGCCAAACTAATACTTTAACTATGATATCTATGGAAATTTTAAAATTCTCTCGTGTATTCATGTATAATCTCAATTATAGTAAACCAAACTGTTTTGGATACACATAGTAATAATACAATAGAAACACACGGTAGAGAATGTGTTGAGATATTCGATTTGAAAATCATAAAACATGCGAAAATTTAACTAGCAATACCTAGAAATTACTATTTAATTTGTTAAAAATACGAAATTTGGTGTGCATTTTGAAAACTTCGAATTTGCCTCTGTAAATGTAGAGTGTGAATAAAAGATATTTTTTGCAGAGAATTTTCAAAAAGTATTATTTAACATTTTGCAAAACGTATTTTATCAAATATTTTTTCTACATGCAATAATTTTGATAAGACTATTAGTTCAATATGTTTATTTACAGATGCAGTTCAGTATGGTATGATATACAACATTTAAAAACATATATCCATAATGTTTCACAATATGTAAGGTAGAATTTTGAAAATCTAATTTTTAAAATCTTATATAATGAATATATTCCATCAAAAAACCCAAATAATAATTTCTATTTTTTTTTAAATATTCAATTTTTTAAGTTAATGTGTGTGCTAATATAAATGAAATCAAAAATATTAGGATTTTTTTTAATAAAAACATTCTCACCTGAAAAACATGTAAAACAATATATCAAAATCATTTAATTATAATAGTTTTTGTATTAAGTATTTTGTGGTTTATATATATACACAAAAAAAAATTCCGTCTCTTAAACTACAACTGTTACGAAACGTTAAGTAATGGTTGTAGTGCCGCCATCTATTAGGTATTGTTGAAGTTATAATATATGTACAATAGATATTTATATTTGTTTACTTTATTTATATTTGTTTGCTTATTTATATTTGTTTACTTTTTACAGGAATCAGAGGCTTGTGAAAATGTAAAAAATAAATTAGTTAACTTTTGCAATAATAAACAAAAATATTAAACTATTCTGAAAGCAACAGTAAAAGTTTTTAATAAAACTAAACTAGAATATTTTTAATATAATTCCAAAAAATAGAATTTTAATAAACTTCCAGTCAGATTTCTAAGGGTTTTAAGTTTTATTTTTATTAAATTCTAACAAAATCACAAAAATTCTAATAATCACCTTATGTAAACATAACATTCTCTCCCTAATAATACTACGTATAAGTAAATTTCTATTCTTTTAAAGATACTAAATCATGATACGGGAAAATACCAAGCCCTTCCCTAATTACTAGTAATGACTACAGATCTACAAAGAACTAAGCTAACTCAAAATAGATACTTAATAATATTTTTAAAAATGCAAATGATTCAACAGCTATGAAGCTACATAAATGATCAAATTTTTATGCCAAGTGAGAAGTACTATCTGAACTGCCCATGCTTGAAGAATCAGCACCTAAAACAATAATAATGTACTTATTTTAGTTCATTATTTTAATAGTTTAACTTTACTTAGATAACTTATAACGTTTAAAAAGGTTATTTACATTTTCTTCAAATACACAGTAAAGCAACCAATTATACAAATGCCAAATATGTTCCCTGTTTACTAAGATCCATTGGTTAACATGAAAGTCATAAATGTATAAAATTTGCTGCAACATTTTTTAAATAATTAACAACCTTTCATAACAATTGAAGAGTTTAGTGGAAGAACGTGCTAATTGACATTTTTGAAAAATTGAGAATTTTGTACATAGATATCATAGTTAAAGTATTAGATTAGCAGATCACGCGCATGGAGGACCAGAATAAGAGGGCAAACAGGCCAGTGTTGCCATCTCTTAAAGGAGAAAAATGCTACGGCGTCATCGAAAATATACTAGTTTATACTAAAATTGCAACAAAAAATACCATAAAAATACTAGCTGCATTATGGACTATTTTTAGTAACTTGAAACGCTTTTCTAGTATTTTTTGATAAATTTTTTGCAATTTTAGAATTAAATGGTATTTTTCCGATGATGCCGTAGCATTTTTCTCCTTAAAGTGGTGGCAACACTTGCCCCATTGCCCTCTTATTCTGGTCCTCCATGCACGTCCCGTCGTTAGCATTGGAGGTCACGTGATCTGTCAATCTAATACTTTAACTATGATATCTATGATTTTGTATCAATGAACATATTATTCCCTCCTTTCAAGATAAAAAGATCGAATCTAAGTGCAGGACGAAAAACTTTGAAAGCTCATTTTCTCGTTTTTACCTTTTTTTGTCGCTTAGCACGTTCTTCCACTAAGCTCGTAGAGACATTTTTTTTTTTGCTGTTGGTACTATTTTCATTCCTGGTGGAAAAATAATGCTTGTGTATCAAATTCAAGCTTTAAAAGATCGTAGGATTTCCCAATGCATTTAATTTGAAAATCTAATGCATTAGGTCCATGAGCTGACCAACCCTCTTTATCCAGATATGTAAACTGTAAAAGGGGTGTGAAATATAGATTAGGCTGTTACTTACTTTTGAAATAGAGAAGATGCTTTATTTTCTTTAATCTGAAATGAAAAAAAAAATGAAAGTGAAAATATTATGTAGAAATGGCTTTTATATAATTTAGTATACATCAAGAGATTATTTTCCCAACAACAGTATTACATTTTGTGAAATAATGTAATGATGATGATGTCGTGTCCATGGATAGAGACTATAAAGGACCAAAGGTCTCATAGACCGCCCCAGCGATCTGCAGACAGTGGTCCTCATAAGGATTGCCAGGATGGCTGGACAAGAGAAAATATGTTTGGGATCCAGTTCCGAGTCGGGGCAGTTTCTGCAGCTGGAGTATTTTCTAGTTCCATCTTTTTGGATTTCCATACCTTTGAAGTGGCCTGTCCTTAATCTAGTTAGGGTGGTCGCAGTTACCCTATTGGTGTTTAACTCACAAATTTGGTGTTTAATTTTAACACTTCTGCTACAAATAATGTAATAAAATAAATATAAAGCGGAAAAATGCAAAAATCTCGAGACTTTTTCGGCAATCCCATAAAAGAATAAAATTAAGAACTGCATGGGAAAGGGGAATACATTATGAATAAAAAACAACCTTATATCTAAAAATTGGTTAAAAAATTGGAAACCCTCTAGAACATTTAGTTTATTTCAAACAAGAAGTTCATTTTTTTTAATTAAATGCAAGGAAGCATACAGTAAGGAAGTGCGTCTTTGATACAATTATGCAAAATCAGGAAACTTTTAAATAACGGTTTATACTGTAATTAACATTAAAGTGACCATATGCTTTTTTAAAGTTTAGGAAGAGTGCAATTTCAGAATACTCTAGCTGTAACATTTAAACATAATGAAACGAATTTCGTCAAAGTGAACTCTTTTAAAGTGAAATGTTACTTAAGACGAATTGAAGGTAATTTCTTATCATATAAAGCTTGGTACAAATGAGGAAAAAAATCTGTTAGCGCGAAATACCTACCATGAAATTCCACATAACATGCACTAAAACTTGTGTTAAATCTGATATCAACATTTTATGGAATACCTGATCGTTTCAAAGTATGAAATCAGCATGGGTGAATAACATGAGCTTCTTACTTTGGAAATTATACATTCTATATATAAATGAATCCTGTACATTATTTTTACACTTTTACACTATTATATTTTTACACTTTTACACTATTATATTTTTACACTTTTACACTATTATATTTTTACACTTTTACACTATTATATTTTTACACTTTTACACTATTATATTTTTACACTTTTTAAACTTTTTCTACATATTATATAGACAAAGTGCAAACTATTAACGCAAGTTAATTTCATCTGTCGAATTCAGTTCTTCCAATGTAACATCTACCTACATACTCTAAATTCTCGATTACTCAATTCTTGTCAGCACGGACATGGACAGCTTTTACAAAGACTGATTGGTAAGTTGGTGAGTTTATCTTTTAACTAACCAGTCAGTGGTTGCTAAAGCTGGCCGTGTCAGTAGACACAGGACACGTGGAATAAAAACTTAACAGTTACACATAATTCCTATTAAATGAAAATACCATCTGCATAGTTATTCAATGGTAGAACCAGTTTACCTTTTAAGGTAGTAGGTGATGCCAGCTATGAAGGAAATGATTCCTAAACCACCGCCTATCCCTCCACATATGTATGCAACATTTCGCTTGGAAACTTTCTTCTTATCTATTTCTGAAATATTAGAAAAATTGTTGACGAGGTAGTTAAAATATTTGATAATGCACAAATTATTATTTTACTGAAAACAAATAAAGGGCTTCTTTTCATTAGAACAAAACCTCATTTCAATCGTCATAAACAAAACCTATGTACTTACAATGTAGCAAGAGCAAGGCATATTTCTTGAAATATTTGGAAAATATGTTTCTACTCGCATATTGTTTATAAAAAAAGGGCCATGCATATTTAACACCTATATTTTAATATGGTATAGTCCATGTATAACTCTTCAAACCAACTTCCTTTTTAAATTTTAAAGTCTAAAAATGTTTTTAAAAAATATATTATTTATTAAAAGATATATAAAAAAGTAATAAACTTTTCCTACAATTTTTTTTTAATTCCCAAAACATTACACCATGACTTTGTATAACATACCGATTAGATCTTTGAAAAAAATGCTAACTTTTACTTCAGTCAAAAACAGTAATAAAAATAATATATATAATTCTCTTACCAACTTCCGTTACAGTATCATCCGTATTAGTAGAAGCAATTGATTGTGTAGTCTCTGAAGTCAAGGAATCTGGGGTAGTATTGTCTTCTTTTCTAGTTGTTGAATATATATTTTCAGTAATGATGTTCGAATTATCGGTTGTTGTTCCATAGGAACTTGGTCTATTTGAAGTAATTATGTCGTCAGAAGTTATATCTGGACTTGTTGAAGACGTGTTTTCAGTAGTCGCCTTCGAATCGGCAGTAGTTGTCCCAACCGAGCTTGTTTCATTTGAACTAATTGATTCATCAGAAGTGGTATCTGGACTTGGGAACCCTCTAGTGGTAACTTCTTCATTGTCACTTGTTGAAGCCGTGATTTCAGTAGTCGTCTTCGAATTTGCAGTTGTTGTCCCAACCGAGCTTGTATCATTTGAACTAATTGATTCATCAGAAGTTGTATCTGGACTTTGGGACCCTATGGTTGTAAGTTTTTCATTATCACTTGTTGAAGCAGTGTTTTCAGTGGTCGTCTTCAAGTCATCAGTAAATGTCTCGACGGAGCTCGATCCATTTGAACTAATTAGGTCTTCAGAAGTGGTCTCGGTACTTTGAGGTTCAGTGGTGGCATTGTATTTGCTGTCATTTGTTGATTCACTGTTTTCCGTTTTCGTTTTGAATTGGTCCGTGGTAGTCGGTAAATGTGTTGAAGTAGCTGAAACGGTTGTTGAAATTTCTAAAGAGAAAAACAATACAAAAACCATTAGTAATTGCATTTTTATTTTACAAAATAAAAGTAACAACAAAGTTTTATAATACCTTTTCCACAAATTGGGCCAGTATAGAACTCGGTACAATCACATTTTGCTTTACCGGATATCTTTTTACAGATCCCTCCGTTACGGCAAAATACTTCTTGACACACATCTATACCTGCTAAGACAATAAAGCAATTAACAAGATTCGTTAATTACTCTCAATTAGTCCACAGCCAATATGTTGTCCAAACATTAGCACCTCAAAATAATCGTAGGCCAATCTTGCCCAAAAAATCGTTTTTTTTAAGCAAAAAAAATTGACCGGAGCTTGTAAAACTCTATATCTTTTATAGTTGTTTTGTTTCACCTAATAACAAGACACATCCTAACAATGAAATTTTCAAATATAACGTTATTGCTAGGAAAATCCTACAATTAAAAAAACGTTTTAAATACTTTTGATATTATTAGTCTTTTTTTGTATCCCTCAAAAAGAGTGACCTTTAAGTACTAGGTAAACATTTAATACTTACCAACTTCCGTTGAAATATCATCTGAAACATTGGAAACATCTGATTCTGTGGGCAACTTGTTTAATTCGTCAAATGATATATTAGTTATATTTGGAAAAATTGTGCTGGTTGCGTTTTCGTAGCTAATTACATCAGTTGCAACAACTAAGTTGACCGTTGAATTTACTTGAGAAGAATTGGAAAGATATTCTTCCGTAATATCACTATACTCGTCTGATTCCGTATTCGGGGTTGAATCATTTGCCCTCTTTGTGAAAGTTGGTTCATTTGAGCTTTGTGTTTCAATATCAGTGTTGTCTTCGTTGCCAGTTGTTGATGATTCACTATTTTCTTTAGTCGTTTTGGGTTCATCTGGTGTGGTTGCTGGTAATTTTTCCGTGGTAGATAAAGTAGTTGATGAAGTTGAAATTTCTATGGGAAAACACAAATGCCAAATATTTCAAGTGTTGTTAATATCATTAGACAAATAAAAATAACAACGAAAGCCAAATTTAAATACCTTGAAAACAAATTGGTTCGCTGGATACAATTTTACAAGTCTCTCCACTGGGGCATGTTGTAGAATCACATAAGTCTAAAACTTCATTATAACAAAAATAATATATATGCACATTGAATAGAATCAATATTGAAATCAAACAATGCAATATAATCCAATGTAATTATTATATTAAACCGGAATTATTAATTATAATGCTAAATAAAACAAATTTTCTACAATACATAAAACTGTACATATGTAAAAGCTCATTGTAAATGAAATTTTTCGTTGTTCACCTGCATATTAACATTTTACTGAAGTTAGAATATTGAAATGTCTCTTATGTGTACTATTTCCTCAAGAAATAATTTAGTTTATACCCTCAAACTATATACCTAATTGATTATTTAGACAAAAAATTAACCACTACAAAAAAATATATATTAATTTGTTAGCAGGAGCTATTGAGTATTATAGACATTTGAAACGAAAGAGTGATGAGTTTTAGTTTTTATTTTTATAATTTTATGTAAGTTTCTGTCAACTATTTTTAGAAAATATTCAAATAAAACATAAAATTCTAATTTCTCACCTTGTTCACAGAATTTACCAGAATAGCTATCATTGCAGTCGCAGTTAAAACTTTCTCTTGTTAAACTGCAGCTCTGATTGTTTTCACAAGGGTTAGGATGGCAAGGATCTGAAACAACAAAAACAAAATATTTTATGAACTATGTAGGGTTTTGAAAAAAAACTACATAGTCCATAAAATAATTAGTAAAACACTGTTTAAACCTATTTTTAACCCCTTGTGTTAAGGATAAGATAAAATAAGATTAAAAAAAAATTAAGAAAGTAACGCGTTACTGTAACAAAGGTTTCTTTCTCGAAAATTTATCTAACAAATTACCTGTAAAAGTAATGGGTTTTCAAATGTAACGAATTACCTATAATATTACTGTAAAAAGTAATTATTACAAGTAACGTGTTACCGCCCAGGCCTGGTATTTTCGTGTCTTTTTTAAGATTATCTTCAATAAAAGCTTCTTTTTGCATTTAGTAAGTTCAAATTATCAATTGTTTGCGATGTTTTGTAAATTTGCTAATGATTTGTAAGAAAGAAATATTCTAAATTCTCTCTCTCTCTCTACTTCAGACAAAAATTAGTTAATTGAAATATTAGTTACAAATAATACACACACTTTTAAGGATGAGAAACGTCATATTATTTCAATGAAGTCATCAAAAAGTTACAATATCAAGATGTTAGCGAACAAAAAAACTGTTGGAAGGATTAAAAAAAATCAATTCTACTGAATTAAAGGCCAGTTGTTGGTCTTCATTGATTTTTTTTTATATTTCATATCGTAATACTAGTCAGTCAATAATGGGCTAAAATTTCACAAAGTTTCAAAAAGAAGGGGGTTTGGAATATCTTATTTTGCTTTGATTTCAATTTTGATGTTAGCAAAACAAATACTATAGTGACTAAGTTTTAAATGTAATAACTAGTAGTGTTTCTATTAGCTTTGTAATATATTTGTATTTTTATGAACTTTTATTTATCACCCTCCTGTCCCCTAAAAAATAGTGTTTCGGAATAATGTTTTCATAGTAGTAATTTTATTGGTATCTTTTAAACGAGGTTTTTATTACTTTTATTACCGCCATATCACAATTTTATCTTTTGTTTTTATTGATATCATTACCAAAAAGAGAATGATTGTGTTAAAAAATTATTGGAGGAAGAAAATTTTCCGTTGAACCGATGTGATGTTCGTTTGGCAATAGCATTTGGAAAAAAATACTTGAAAGAAGTTCTTAGAGATGTTTCTGAGATGACGAAGTAAAAAAAAGGAATTGGAACATGATACTCTTCTCTAGCTAAAAATTTCACTTACCTTCTTCACAGGTAGGTCCTTCATAAGGCGGTTCGCAAGAACATGACTCATATATACATTGTCCGCCATTTTTACAATTGCAATCATAATCTAGAAGCACAAATATACGAAAAAGTCAGCCTGTAACAATCAATTAATCTCATCAGACGCGCAACCACGGGGGGCCCCCAGAACCCGTATTATAGTCAAATTTTATTATTTTATTAACAATAAAAATAATGCCAAAGTGGAAAAAAAACCATAGGGAAATGCCATAGAGATAGTAAAACCGTGCTCATTCACCCACTATCACCCCTATACTGGACGATAGCGCACGGTTTTACTATCTCTATTTGAAATAACACTTCGCATTTGCTAAATCTGTGTAAAAGAAATTCTAACTCTTGTAATGTGGAGGAAGGGGGGGGGGGGGTCCAAAAAAAAGCGCGCGGATTCTGGTAAAGATGTCTGGCGCCGATCTTTTTCTATTTTTGCCGTTTTTTTATGAGTTGCTTTAATATGGTGTATTCACAAATCGGTAATAACTATCATACTCTCAACTCTCATCGGTAATAACTCGCACGATATTGCGCAATTTTACAGGAAATGAATTATTTCTTTGTTAATAAACTGTGGTGGGGTGGAGCCTTTATGTCGACGATTTTACTCTGAAATCAAAGAAATTCTACTGGCACGTGCCATCTAAAGATGATTTTTTTCCATCTCTTATTTTTAAGATTATTATGCTAATAAAATAAGTGTTGGCAGGAGGTTTTCGCGCTTTTTTTCTCAGGAAAACATTGTACGATCATGTTTCATTAGAGGAGGATGTCAAAAGATAAAGATATTGGTTTCTAGTTTCTACATTTAATCAATAAGTAAGTTATCATTTATAACATTTACTGGCAATCGCCTCAATGATATTAAACAATATATGTAAAACGTTAAAATTTTGTGTGAAGTTGCTGAACTTACAATATTTATAAAGGTGGTATTTTAACGACTGGCGCGGAGGGAATAAATATTGAGAGAGATGTATGAGATAGATGATAAATTTAATTTCTATAATTCCAGCATCCATTCCGGTTGATGAGATGAGAACTTTACTGATAATTTAATTATGACTTGTATATTTAGATAGCGATACTTTTCTATAATATAACCTTCAAGGTCTCAGGTTCGGGTCCGGGCATCGCCAAAATAACTGCGACCTATAAACGGCCCGTGCAGCCAAAAATGTCCGGCGAATAATACCCCGTGTAGAGGGAGTGCACGTTAAATATGCTTCAAAGTCCCGACGTTCCGTACGATGTCGCACTTAACGAACGGTTACGTTGGGTGCCTATTCATATGCCGGCTCATCATCCGACTGTGTTTTTTTTTAAATTACGACGCCCGTCGCCAATAACCCTCGCGTAGCTTTAGTGCGATGATATTTCAAACTAAACTAAACTATAATAACCTTCATTTTATAATGTTGATCGTCACTTGACCAGGGTTCTAAAATACGAGGCGTTATTGGCTGTGTTAAAGCTCCTGAAGGAGGCTAGAAATAGGCAGCCGGAAACGATTACCTTACCTATAATGTTGAGATATATATATATTTGTCTTGTATTGAGTTTTAGAAAAGATGCTTGTTTAATATCTTGTCCTTTTAATTTATTTCTTGTTGTACACTTTTTGCTGGCTTCTCTGTTTTATCCATATTTTATAATTGACCTTACTTACTGGCTTTTTTGTATTTTAATATTTTTATTCCTCGTTTTTTTGTGTCCCCTTTTAGTTTTTTTTTCTATTTGTGATCTGTCTTGTTTTTGTCCTCTACCTGTAAATGGACTTGTTCTGTATGGTAGTAGTAAATAAATAATGATTTGCAATATTTTGATGTAATATTTTCAGTTTAAAAATATATTTAGAATGGTTACATGTAGGCTTTCATGTCAAATGCTTTTTTTAATATCTATTTTTTATTCTTAAAACTACAAAAAAGTATCTGAAGATATGATAGTTTGCAGGGCGGCAATAACTGGGGCGATTATTTTCTCCTTTTTTTACTGTTTTTTTCTGAATGCTAAATATAAATCCAGGAATGGCTGCTTTGTTCTGTTTTCATTAGATTTTAATTGTTTTTTAATATGTAAAACATGTTTTACATAAATTGGTTGCTATTTTATATAACGTCATAAATGCAATTTTTTTTTACTTATTTCACTTCGGAGATTCGCCTGTACGACGTCGTAAATTAAATTAAAAATAGGAAATAGCTCCGTTGGAGTTTGAAATATTAAATCATTTAATTATTTTATTGTTGAGCTTTAACTTTTAAATGTCGTCCAATTAAAATTCATAATTTTTGTTTCTACAAATTACTATGCAATTAGTTTTATATTCAGAATATTTTTATTTAAATTTTTACAAATTAAATAAATGTTAAATTTATCTTTACACTAATCTATTCTTAAAATGATATATAATATTTGGAACTTATCATTTAATTTCTGTACAACAAATCAGGAGATTTAAATTATCCAAGCAATTAAATTTTCAATAATTATATTCTATAATTGATGGGAATGTTTTTTATGATGTCACGCTCTCCGTACAACGAGTTCATTGAATGCTTCGTTTTCTTTCCGTACTACGATTTCATTGGTTGTTTCGGTTTCAATTCACGATCAGAATGCTGAAAAAGAAACTTTTATTTCTATGCAAGTTTTCTTTAATAAATGATTAACACATCCAACAGCAAAGCAAGAAGTTGACATTAAAAAAAAATAACAACTAAAATATTCTTAGAAAACTCACGTTCGAATACCAAAACAAAAGAAATTCGAGAAAATGAAAACAAAACAGCGGAGGCTATGGCCAGGTCCGAAGTGAAACGACCCCATTGATTTGTTCCTATTACACTAATTTTCTATTTAAAAAATAAAACATTAATTTTCTATTAAATAATACAATCATTAGTTTTGTAAAATGAAAACTAAATTAGTAATAATAAATTAATAGTAAAACACCGTATTACCATGAAATATTTTAAAATAATTTTAATCAAAATAAATTGTAATTAGAATTTTTTTTAATTAATCAATTTTAATTAAATATTTAATTTTAATTAAATAATTAATTTTAATTAAATAATTAATTTTAATTAAATAATTAATTTTAATTAAATAATTAATTTTAATTAAATAATTAATTTTAATTAAATAATTAATTTTAATTAAATAATTAATTTTAATTAAATAATTAATTTTAATTAAAAACTAATTTTAATTTAAAATTAATTTTAATTAAATAATTAGTTTAATTAAAAAAATTTAACTGAAAAATAATATTGAAAAATTGAACCCCCCCCCCCCCCCCCCCCATAATTTTTTTCTAGTTGCGCCCCAGAATCTCATACATTACAAATGAAGCTTATATGCACATTAGTTCATAAATCTTTTTATTTGAAAGTCAAGTGGGCTCATAACTGTGATACAGTTCTTTTACATATATTAGTTTTTCAGAGAGAATTTTAAGGGGGGGGGGGGACTTCAACAAAAAAATTCGACATCTTATTTTCAATTTTTGTTACATAACAAAAACTATCAAATCTTTTGAAAAAAAAATCCTTGCACTTGACTAGGTGTTCAGACATTGGGAGTCAGTCTTTTGCAATCAACAAAAAGATAAAGAATTCATTTATTTTCATGCAATTTTAGCAGAAATATAATCATTCTAAACAACCAAAACAACATAGGCAAAAATGAAATAGTTGTGATACCAAGTAAATCTAACTAATAACATAATAATGGTGTGAGGAGAATAAAAGGTTATCTCTGTTATCCCTTGAATGAACTACCTTTCTTTTATATATATATTTATTCCTATGATTGCTCGCTTTTATCGCTAGAGGTAACAATGAAAGATAACATGCAATTAAGAAACGTACAACATTCAAAATCACTAATTTCGAAATGTAAACATTTTCAAATTCTTAATTACGAATAGGGTAACGAGTACAGTGATTTTCACCCTCACAGTGATTGGCCCCCTCATTCATTATTGAAAATAATAAGATGTTAAAGCTCAAAATGTTGTTGCCAACATGACAAACGTTAATGGCGGGAATTTTAAAAACCTTTGTCTCACCTATTTTGGGCTTTAACATCTTATTATTTTCAATACTGAATGAGGGGGAGAATCACTGTGAGGGTGCCAATCACTGTACTCGTTACCCTATATATTATTTTCCTTTTATAATAAAATCGTTTGCTTTTTATAAAGATATAAAGTATTTAATAAGTTAATTTTCCCAATATTAAAATTGAAGTTTACATTTCTTCTATAAACGAAGTCCAATCGTTTTATTCGTAGTGCATTGTCATTCTACGTTGAAATGCAATGCAAATGTTAAGTTATAAACCATTTTTAAAAACTTAATAATTTTATCCTTTTTATGTTTATACATTTTAATATTGCTATTTAATTCTATAACGCAGCTCATAAGGATGGTAAAAGGTAGGTTTGTTATGTATTTCATGCTTGGACCACCTAACCGGTTCTAATTTTTTAAACTAACACCATTTTTTGTTAAATTTATAAAATTTAATGAAATTGCTTTCAAATTCTTCAGGCGAAACTGCTTCAAGTTCAATTCTTAAAATGCATGCTAATTTCAAAATGCTTAAATAGTTTTTGTTGCTTAATTTTTTCTTCTCTTGTAAAAACTAGGATTTTGGACCAAAGTTACTCGCATTGACGGTATTATTGTTCCGTTTCACCTAATAGCAACACACATCATAAGGAAGACATTTTTAAATATAACGTTATTACTTGGAAAATCCTAAAATTAAAAAAACTCTTAAATACTTTTAATATTATTAGTCGTTTTTGTATCTCTCAAAAAAAAAGGGAACATATAAGTACTCGGCAAAAATTTAATACTTACCACCTTCCGTTGAAATGTCATCCGTAACACTGGAAGCTTCCGATTCTGTAGCTAACTTGTTAAGTTCATCAAATGTTGTATTAGTTATACTAGTTACTAGAGAAGAATTGGAAAGATATTCTTCCGTAATACTTTGGGTTTCAGTATCAGAATTATCTTTGTTGCCAATTGTTGATTCACTATTTTCTTCAGTCGTTCTGGATTCATTTTGTGGGTTGGTTGATAATTTTTCCGTCGTTGATAAAGTTGACATTTCTATGGGAAAATAGAATGCCAAATATTTCAAGTAAGCGATGTTAACATAATTAGAAAAATAAAAATTTCAACTAAAGCCAAATTTAAATACCTTGAAAACAAGTAGGTACGCCATATACAGTTTTACAAGTCTCTCCAAAGCGACATGTTTTTGATGGACATAAGTCTACAGCTGCATGATAAAAAATAATATATATATGAACATTGAATCGCATCAATATTGAAATCAAACAATGATATGCAATATAATCATATGTAAATATAATCCTAAACCATAATTATTATTATAATGCTAAATAAAACAAATTTTCTAATACATCAAAGTGTACGTATGTAATTGTAAAAGCCCATTGTAAATGTAATTTTTCTTTGTTCACTAACATATCAACATTTGACTAAAGTAAGAATTTAGAAGGGGCTCTGAAATGTACTGTTTCCTCAAGAAATAATTTAGCTTTTACTTCTTCTATTGGCACGACAACCCAATGTGGGCCAACTCTCAAGAACTCGCTTCCATTCCGCTCTCTTCTTAGCGAGATGGTTTGCCAATTCGTTATCTTCAAAATTTAAAAAAAAAATAGCTCATACCCTCAAACTAGATTCTTAACTGATTATTTATGCAAAAAATTAACAACTACAAAATAAAATTAACTTCTGAGCATGAGCTAATGAACATTTACATTTGAAACAAAAGGGTGATAGGTTTTAGCTTTTATTATTTTTTTGCTAGTTTCTTATATATAAATTTAAATATATATAAATTTTTTAGGAAGTATTCAAATGAAACATAAAATTACAATTTCTCACCTCCATCACAGAGTAGCCCAGAATAGCTCTCATTGCAGTTGCAGCTAAAACTTTCTCTTGTTAAACTGCAGCTTTGATTATTTTTACAGGGGTTAGGATGGCAAGGATCTGGAACAACAAAAACAAAATATTTTATGGACTATCTAGGGTTTTCGGGGGGAAAAATTACATAGTCCATAAAATACGCAGTAAAAAACTGTTTAACCCTATTTTTAACACCATGTGTTAAGGATAAGATAAAATTAATAAAAGTAACGCGTTACTGTAACAAAGATTACTTTTTCGAAAATTATTTAACGAATTACCTGTAAAATTACTGGGTTCTCAAACGTAAAGATTTACCTGTAAGATAACTGTAAAAAGTAATTATTACAAGTAACGCGTCACCGCCTAGGCCTGGTATTTTGTTTCTTTTTGAGATTATCTTCAATAAAACCTTATTTTTGCATTTAGTAAATTTTACAAGTTTAAATTATCAATTGTTTGAAATATTTTGTATATTTGCTAATGATTTGTAAGAAATAAATATTCTAAATTCTATCTCTCTCTACTTCAGCTGACAAAATATAGTCAATTGAATTATTAGTTACAAATAATACAATTGGAGGATATAAAGTTAGAATGAGGAACTCACACACACTTTAAAAGATAAGAAACAGTCATATTATTTCAATGAAGTCATCAATAAGTTACACACCTTATCAGCGATTGATGTTGATTCTCAAAATGTTAACGAATTCAAAATTAATTAAGATATTGTCAAAAAAAACTGTATTGGACGGATGAAAAATGCATCATAATGCTTAGTCTTCGTTAATTGTATGTTTATCTGCAATCTGAGCATTGAAATTGGTAGCGAGAGTCACCTAGATAGTGCAACAAAAATAGCTCTCACTTCTGGTTAATATGCCGAGTCTGCAAAAGCTTAGCCGCCAATAAAGTAGCCCGTTGGGGGAAAATTGTATTTATATTCCATATTTTAATACCAGTCAGTCATAATGGGCTCAAATTTCATAAAATTTCAAAAAGAAGAGGGTTTGGAATATCTTATTGTGTTTTGATTTCAATTTTGATGTTAGCAAAACAAATACTGTAGTGACTGGGTTTTAAATATAATAACTAGTTGCGTTTTTATTAGCTTAGTAATTAATACATTTGTATTTTTATGAACTTTTATTTATCACCATCCTATCCCAAAAAAATGCAAACGCTTCGTAATAACGTTTTCATAGTAGTAATTTTATTAGTATCTTTTAAACAACATGTTTATAGCTTTTATTACAGCCTGATCACCTTTCTATCTTCTATTTCTATTGATATTAACCACGAGAGTGATTGTGTTAAGAAATTATTGGGGGGGGGAGAGAAAATTTTCCGTTGAACCGATGTTCGTTTCGAAATAGCGTTTGAAAAAAAAATATTTGAAAGAAGTTCTTAAAGATGTTTCTGGGATAACGCCATAACGGTAAAGTATAATAAGGTATAATAAGGAATAAGGAACCCGATACTCTTCTCAAGATAAAAATTGCGCTTACCTTCTTCACAGGTAGGTCCGTCATAAGGTGGTTTGCAATTACATGACTCTGTTCCCCTCATAAACATACATTCTCCACCATTTTTACATTTACACGAACCTAGAAGAACAAATATGAGACAAAGTCGGTCCATGACCATCAATTAATGTCATACATTACAAACGAAGCTTATATGTACGTAAGTACATAAATCTCCTTATTTGTTAGTAAGTCAAGTGGGTGGCTTATAACTATGCAGTTCCTTTATATATATATTAGAAACGCTCATGAAGAAAAAAAAAACATCATTAATACTCTTAGTCCCTCAGACAATTTATAAGGGGTAAAAAGCATCAAGAAAAAATAAAACAACTTATTTTCAAATTTTGTTAGATAACAAAAACTATCAAATCTTTTGAAAAAAATACATGCACTTGACTAGAAAAGGATAAAGAATTCATTTATTTTGATGCAATTTTAACAGAAATATAATCATTCTAAACAACTAAAACATTGGCAAATCTGAAATAGTTGTGGTACCAAAAAATCTAACTATCCACACAAATTTTAGTTTCTAACCCAATTTTATAATTTTTAAAATGAAATTTTATAAACCCGATAATACATTTGCACCAAACGAAAATATTTTCTATCAAAATTTTAATTTGTAATACATATAAGATATTTTATTAGGGAATAAAAAAAATTAAGTCATCCCTTACCGACAAACAATTTTTTGGCCCCTGAGAAAAAAAAATCAATGGCATCTTACACGCCTAAAAAAATTACATCGATTTAGTATAATTTACCAGCACAAAAAATTGATATTCAACCTTTATATTTTTAAGGCCAGTGAAATACTACGAACCAGAAAGATTTTTTTTCTTAAATATAAGGTTAACAGAAATTTTAAGGTAATACGAAATGTAAGCATATTAAAATAATATGAAAGGTAAGTATATTTTTAAAAAATATGTATGTATGTAAGTATATGAATTATATATATTTTTTAATCTGCTCAGTAGTTGTGCATAATCATTTCGTACACAAAAATCCGTCAACCAAACGATGAGTTTATTATTCAGAAGAAAAATTTATAGTTCTATGAATAAAACTCATGTTTGGCAAATCCGCTTATGGTAATCTGCTTAACATCGATCTATTCTTACATTTGCAAATAAAAACACAAATAATAATAAAATTAATAATCATTAAGACTTACTTTCATCTTCAGTCGAATGCGTTCTACCGAAACACAACAACAACAAAAACGCCCAATAAACATTAACGATATCCATTGCATCTCATATTAAACTAAGCCACTCCATTCACTAATTTAACTGAAAGATAAACAAATTTCCACCTCAGACCCTGATAAGCGGCATCTATCTTTTGTACTCAGGTTTTCTTTTCATTGTTTGCTTTGGAAGAATTAAAAGGGAAATCCCCTCTTTTTTTATTACA
This sequence comes from Oedothorax gibbosus, assembly GCA_019343175.1. NCBI lineage: Eukaryota > Metazoa > Arthropoda > Arachnida > Araneae > Linyphiidae > Oedothorax > Oedothorax gibbosus. The sequence goes on along the minus strand of CM033274.1, from coordinate 11,482,550 downwards.
ATATTGCAAATATGTTTTATTGAGGTGTTTTACGTTATGAAGGCCATGGCAGGAAAAAAAATGATTTTCTAAGCCACATTTCTCCGGCTGAATTGAATATTTTAACAAACGGGGGTTTTTTTAATGTGATAAATGTAACGGCTTACAGGTCTCTATTATACCACTTTTTGAAATTGGTTCAAATATATTTTAATTTTCAATAAATAATTTTACACAAAATATTCTAACCAATATACAAAAGTGGGATTATGGAGACTTGTAAGTCAGCCACATTTATCATATAAATTACCGTTTGTAAAAATATTCAATACAGCCGGAGAAACCGGAGAGATATAATTTAGAAAATATTTTTTTCATTGGATTAACACTGAGGCACTTTGGTTTGGAGACCCGCGGTCGATCGGGCTCATTCGCCCTTAAGATGAGCCCAACTGAATTTCACATCTTGGAAATCGTAATAGTATTCCTATGGAGAATATTCTAAAATAAATTGTAACCACAATTTTAATAAAAGGTCACTAGTTCTTGTCTCATCTCATTGTAAAGTAGTCAAATTTTTAAAACAAATTTGTTTTGTGCAAACCACATATTCAGTATTTTGAATAATTTTTTTAGGTTTGTAAACGGTGGAAAATGCATAAAGTTCTTGCCTTAATGTAACACGTTTTTCTTTCGAATAAAGATAAAGTAAAAATTAAAATACGGATAGATAGAAACACATTTCCATATCAATTTGTCTGTTATCAAAAAATTTATTGCAAATACTTGTATTTTTAAAATGGCTGTATCCATAAGTTACACAGTAACGAAAATATATGTATAGAAACACTGTGACCTGTTATCTGTTCCATCTGCATGTGATCAATTAGCATTGTCAAGCGGTGGTTCTGTTAAAGATTAAAAACTGAACATTTTTCCTAATTTCTGGTTTAAAAAAAAGCATCTTGTCATGTCGTTTCACCAATTTATATTTTCTCTATTTATATTTGTATACTTTCGACTTGTACAAACACTATCGGAAGAATTTGTATCTTTATACACTAAATATGCTGTGCACTCAAATAGAAATAGTTTTCTACACATAAAAATACCTATACCCCTGGTAATTACATTATCTTTCCTTAATTAGATTGTTATTTATAGTTATGGACGTCTTAAAAACAACGTTTCTTGTTAAAGTTTTATACATGTTAATAGAAATTTTCATGGAGGCATATCCACACAGGGCATCATATTCACGTCTTTTTTGACAGTATATATACTTTTAAACAGACATCTCTACGAGTGGTTTTTATTTCTGCCGTGGGCAGGTAAACTGCAGTAACCGAAACAATGAATTATCTCATTTTTGCTCTGAAATAATCTGTCTTTCAATATACTTTCTTGAAGGTAAGAGTTATTGAGTGCTTGCAACAATGGTCCAAGTCATTTGTCTAGATACTGAAATGTACCTGCCCACGGCAGGTGTACCTGGGAAAACTTTTAAGAAATCCTCTTTTTACGGAAAAATAGATATGGAGGAAATTCGATAAGTGTTTGTTCAGGTGTTATCATCTTTTGGGAGGCCCAAAAAAGGTATTTTTGTTGACAAAAAAATAAATTGAAGTTTTATAAAGTAAGGACATCCTCCACTTTATTTCTATAAAAAGACATTTTTAACAGACCAACGAAAGTGGTTGATAAGCTTCTGCTAGTCATATATCTGTGCCACATTCTGAAGGGGTGTGCTTTTTTTAGAGAATCAAGCTGTTGCAGATTAGACATATTCCCCAGAACAGAGAGCCGTTGTGGTACCATCTAGAATGGCTCTCGCTACCAATTTCGACGATCAGATTACAATGAGTCTAAGCTCTCTGTCGATGTTAAAATATGTCTAGATTTAATTTTGCAGAGAGAACTCATTCGAAATGGGTAATCATGGGATCTTTTACATGGCCACACACATAATCATATAACATGCGTGCTAACGATTTTCCCATATGAATTACTATTTTATATGTGATGTAAGAATTACTACTCCACTTTTATCGATCTTTACTTCATTTATAAAGCTGGCAATCCATTTATTTGTAGCAGGTTGATAAGCCTACTTCAGTGGTCGGCAACCTTTTTCATTTAAAGAGCCAAAATGCTATTTTTGGAGAAATTTTGGAGATATTGCAAGCCTCGCATTTTTTTCAGGTGAGGGAAGGAGAGAGAGAGAGATTTAAGTAGTATTTATGATCATAAAAAGTTATATTTTAAATATTTTAAACAAAAAAAATTTAAAAAAATTGTTTGGAATATATAGATTGCTAAAAAAACAATAAAAATAGGTTTCTCAGACTTGTTTTTAACAGAAAAAATCATGAAAGGTACAGGTTTTTTTTTATTAAAAAAATATCAACTCAGCCACACATAATTAAAAACTGAAACGCTTAATTTATAACCACATATTTGGGGTTAAAATCAAAATGAGAATATAATTCATCATACCAAAGTTGTTCAAAAGCGATATTCAAATAAATAAATCATTATTTGAAGATTAAACAGTTTTGGAACTATAGAAATAAGCTAGAACATTTTGAAAATTATGATTCGTAACTCCCTTCAGTCTCAGCTACCTTGCGATAACTTTTTATTTAAGTGATTTAACAACAACTGGAAATATGAGTATATAATTATTCATAAGAAAAATAAATACAAGGAAAAGTTTTATAGGTAACATTTTGTGTATTAAAAGCGTTATGTTTTTGAGTTTTAAAGAATTTTACAGTTTTTGGGTTTTTGAAAAGTGCAAAAGGCTAAAAAAAATCGTCAAATGGCCGCATGTGGCCCACGACCGCAGATTGCCAATGGAGGTCTTCAACGCCATTATTTGAGTGTAGAGAAGAAGTCTTGAAACACATATGGGGGTAGCAAACACATATTTCAACCATTTTTAATTATTTAAAATAATTAATTATCTATTGCAATTAGTTAAAATACATAATTTATCCGTTATTAATTAAAATGTAAATCTTAACAAGTATTTTTTTAATAAAAATAATGTATGATTGAAAGAAGTGTTTAAAATAGTAGCGAGTTCGATAATCGCTTCCATATAAATCCAACAGATGACAGCACCACAGTTAATTTCCTTTTACTTTTTAGTAATAACGGAGTGAGGAGAATAAAAGGTTATCTGTTATCACTTGAATGAACTACCTTTCTTTTATATATATTTATTCCTATCCTATGATTGCTCGCTTTTATCACTAGATGGAAAAATTAAAGACAGTAACTTTCCATTTAACATTTCTTTAAATTCAAACACTTGAACTTTGCAAAAACCTGTCGAATATTTTTCTTGGAATATAATGCTCTTTATATATTTATTCCAGTGATTTCTCCCTTTTATCGCTAGATGCTAAAGTTCAAGACAGTAACTTTCTATTTATCACTTCCTTAAATTCAAAATGCTATTTTAAAAATATATATATTATTGGCGAGTTAAAATCTACCTAACTTGTTAAAAAAAAATCATAAAACTCTTATTTAGTTTATATATTTCTTTTTATTACTTGTTCTCAGAATAAATGTTTTTATAATAAAGAGGAAAAGAAAATAGTTTGCATATTAGTTAATACTTCTCCCCTAAAATATTAATATAGTTACCCCTATTAATATATTAACTGCTGACTAATAAACAATATAGTAATTCAGTTAGCCAATAATTAGGCACTAAATGAAATTGTTTAAAGAAATTTAATTAATGCCGTCCCCGGTCATATACGAGGGCTGTTTTTTTTCAACCTCCGATGGGCTGTAACAAAAAGACGGGTCAAGATACAAAAAAGATTTTTTTACCAAAAGTAAAGTACAATACTGCTTTTTTTTCCATATAATCACCTAGATGATTAAAGCATTTGTCATATCTGTAAACAAGCTTTGAAATATCCTCTTCATAAAATGAAGCCGCCAATGATTTGAAGGGAGTTGTGACGGTTTCTTTCAGCTCCACGTCAACTTGGAAACACTACAATCCAAGCCCTTATGCTTATCAAATCAATAATTCACTTAAGGTAAACCTTCGAGTTTCCCTAAACACTTGGTCGACTCGCTGAACAATACTGATGTTCATGAAGAAGGGGACCAAGGAAGCAAGTCTGCCATTTCAGACGGTATTGTTCAGCGAGTTGACCAAGTATTTAGGGAAACTCAAAGGTTCACCGTAAGTGAATTATGGACTAGCAGTGGCTTGGATGACAGAAAAAAATTGACGTAAAGCTTCCAAATTTACTTTTTTTAAACGTCACAACAAAAATTAGGAATCATGCAGAGATCAAACAAGCAAAAGCTAATATTTCTGATTGAAAATAGAAGCAAAAAGCTAAAATTATCATCTGGAAAAACATTAAATCCGCTAAGTAGTTTATTCAAACTTATGTGACTTGGGGATAGATGCCTTTTTTGTCATTCTATTCTTCTATTTTTCAGGCGTGGGCGACCTCTGATATATAACCTTACGTTTTGCATCCAGTTTCGTAATAGTAGGTGGCATCAAGTTGATAAGTTATTGAATATAGGGAAGGTTAGTTTTGGTTTTGATAGTAGAAAATTAAATACAGTGAAATAAAATTGAAATGGATCCCTCTGAAAAAAATATTGGTGAAATTTAAAATATAGTCATTTAAATTTTATTCCTTTTCGTTTAAATATTTTTAAAATTCTTGAGGGCGCCATTTTGATCACCTAACACAGGATACTGTTAAATATTGGAGGAGGGGGCTCTCTCTTTAAAGTTACAACCCTACAAGGAAGGCCGGTACAAATTAGGTATCCTCTTCTTGCCTCTGCAGTGATTTCGATCTCATTTTTTCACTACAAAAACAGTTAAAGCCTGTTTGTCCAATTAAGAATGAGACTTTCTGGACAGTTTAATGTTGTATTCTGTCACAAAATTCCTATTTTCTTCTTAGTTAAAAAAATAATAATAATTTTAAAAAAAATTTACAAGAAAACATAATTCAACATATTTTACAACCAGATATGGAGCGGCACTGTGCTTTCGGTAAACAAAATATGTTTTGCATAAAAAATAAACCCAAGTGCAATAGAGGAATTTTAAGGATCAGTTTTCTGGTGATTTGAATACCACATAGTTGAGCTTTTGAAGTAGGCACATACTTTTTTTAAAAAAACTTATGCAGATGTTGAAAATAAACAGATTTTTAATATTGTACATAAATACAGTACGCAAACTAATTTGACAAAACTTTAGTCATAATTTTCTCAAAGCAACACAGAAAAATCTGGTTCTTGTATTCTAGCAAATAAGAGCTTAGAGAAGAGTCTCGAAAACGTGTTTGTATAGCTTATCAAACTGCTGTTGATCTGCGGAAAAAGCAATTTTTCAGGATAATCGTCCGAAGATTTAGGATAACGAGTACAGTGATTGGCCCCCTCATTCATTATTGAAAATAATAAGATAAGTAAGATGTTAAAGCCCAAAATGTTGTTTCCAACACATGACAAACGTTAATGGCGGGAATTTTAAAAACCTTTGTCACACCTATATTGGGCTTTAACATCTTATTATTTTCAATAATGAATGAGGGAGCCAATCACTGTGAGGGTGCCAATCACTGTACTCGTTACCCTACGTTAAAGTGGAATGGGAACGGGTCCCAAAACTGAAGTGTCTGTGGTAATCCAATGAAAGAATAATGATTTTTTAAGTCACATTCCTCCGACTGTATTGAAAAATTTTATAAAATGGGTTTTATTATAAAAAATTACATTTAAAAAAAATTTTAATAGCTTACAGGGGGTTCTATAATCCCACTTTTTGAAATTGGTTTGAATATTTTGTTGCGAAATTATTAATTGAAAATTAAGTAAGCAAGCTACATTTATCATATAAAAAACAGTTTGTAAAAATATTCAATACAATCAGAATAATTAGAAGAAAAAAACTTTCACTGGGTTAACATAGAGAAACTTGGTTTGGAAATCCAATACCATTACCACTACCAAGAATAAAAAATCAGTTTATTGTAGCCCAGCTGTTGTACTGATTGTTTACATAATGATATCAACTAACAGATTTCCAAGTTTAGTTATATTTTAGCAATTTTTACTCAAAAAATCTAATTTCTCAGTAAGTAAAGTTTACTCAGTTGAAGTCACTTTTCAGCACATGGTGTGATACTATAGGACTAGTTGCCAATCGGTCACAATTCGATCACCGATTATTTTATTTAAAATATAATTGTATGATTTTTTTAGACACACTCAACCTGTAAACCAGTACTTCAGTTGCCAAAATACAAGACAAACTACAAATATTTTTACTTTTTTTTTAGAAATATTATCACAATAATAACAAGTTCAAGGGGTAACAATTGAATTGCATAGGTAATTGATGATAAATCAGAAAATTGGAAATATATTCTTTTTATAACTACGAAATCTATAGCTATAGTTGTTTATTTCAAGTCCAGGGTACTTATTTTCAGAAATTTAGAAATCTATTGGTAATGGTATTAAAACATGCAGTCAGTGTTGAACTTTGTATGCAATTACAAAATAAAAACATTCTTAAACTTACAGGATCACAAATAATTTGCCTTTAAAGTCTGATATTTATATATACTATAAAGTCCACAATTATATAAGGAATTTCGTAACATTATGCTACGAAGCTACAATGTTCTATAGGGTCACAGTAACTGTTGCTTCAAGTGACTATGAGCACATGAATCTACAGCACATAGAAGAGGTCATTTATTTGTGTAGACAGCGAAAAATATAGTCTGTGTTTGCACTTTAGCGAAAACTTAGAATCAACATAACATAAGTGTATCACCAAAACTATAACTAATTCAAAGTTGAATTGGTGCAATTTAGCCTCCAAAATCAATGTTTTGAGGTCGCCAAACTATCAAACAAATGCATTTCTAGCGAGAAAGTGAGGCATACGTTTGATAAATTTATTTAACAAACCCTTCACACAGTCCTGTAAAGAGTCATTTCATGTAACTACACTGTAAGTAAAGCAAAAGCCATTAACAAGCTTTTACATTCAGGATCATGGTTTACAATAATATGTTCATGTTCACTCATTAACGTAGCCCTAGCTGGAGTTTAAGTGGAAAATACTTTACAAACAACAGACTTAACAACCTAAACTAACAAACCTAACTTTCTGTTATTGCAAGCTGTTCTCCAAAATTATACTCTGGTTCAACCATGTTATCTACAGGTTCCTCATAGGTATCATAAGTCAGGTGTTTTTCAAGGTGACGGGTCAAACGGAACCTAGATATGAATCCTGTGTTACAAACCCCACAGACATAAGGTCTATCGCCACGATGCCACATCAAATGTCTCTTCAAGTGACTACTGTACGTAAACCCACGACCACAGAGGTCGCATTTATATGGACGCTCATTTGTATGAACCAAGAAATGAAGTCCAAGTTTGAGTTTGGTAGTAAATACCTTACCGCAGATATCACAAGCACTGCGCTGTCCTGGTATATGCTCCATACCATGTCTTTTAAGGTTGCGGCGACTCGTGAAACGACGGTCACAAACGAAACATGAATACGGTTTCTCTCCGGTATGGTTGAGACAGTGGAGTTCTAGGCTTGATTTGGTAGAGAAGGCCTTGCTGCAGATCTCACAGTTGTAGGGTTTGATGTTATCGTGTACGAAGTAGTGTTTCTTGAGGCTGATCTTTTGGGTGAAGCCTGCATGACATACCTCGCACTGGAAAGGTTTTTGTTCGCCGTGGATCAGCTGATGGCGGGTGAGGCTGCTCTTGAGGTTGAAGTACTTCTTGCAGATGAGGCATTGGAACGCCTTGCGGTTGTGGAGTTTGCGATGCTCGCGCTGGTCCGACTCCGAGTCGAAGCCCTCTCCGCATAGTTCGCAGACAAACAGCGAGGACGACACTTTGTGCAGCTGTTGATGGTACTCGAATTCCTGCTTGTCGAAGAAGACTTCGTCGCAGGTGAAGCACTCGAACTCTTCTTCGATGCAGTGCTGGGCGAAATGGTCGGCGAAGTCGCCGCCGTTGAAGAAACTCTCGCCGCAGATCTCGCACACTTTGGGTTTCTCTTGGGAGTGGCACACGTAGTGCATGCTCAGGCAGCTTTTGGTGGAGAACTGCTTGCGGCACACGTCGCATGTGTAAGAGGATGCAGATGCGGTCGCTTGAATTTCGCTTTCGTCAGCTGTTTCGGCGACGTCGTCTAAGATGGCGAGATCTTGGTCGCATATGGCTTTGATCAAGTCCAGGTCTAGAACGGGTTCTGTTTCTTCCTCCATATTGGCAGAAATTACGGAAGACATTTCAAAATACTCGATGATAAACAAACAACATCGTGATGCAACTGGAGTGGAGATAATGGCAGTAGAAGTTCTGCATTCTGTCTGTACTCTGTAATAAGCCTGCGTCGCTCTATCATCAGCGCTGAGCATGCTGTGTATAAATATTTTATTATTACCTCCAAAGTCGGAAAAAATTCACTTGTAACCAAATTAAATGAATAAAAATTATTTGTTTTGCGTTTTTCACATTAAAAGGTTTTACTACAAAAGTTATTTTAAAAATTAAAACTTGTCAAAATAAATTTGTAAATATTTGTTATAAAACCAAACCAAACTATACGATACTTTGGTAGGCAAATGTACTTTTTAAATATTTGATTGAAAATTCGCAATAAATGTAATTCGGATTTCGGTTAAAGAAATGCAAACTTTAACTACATGAGCGGCCATGGAAAATAGAAAACGGTGCTAGTAATTTTAAAACAAGGTTAAGGTCAACATATCAGTGGTATGCTATATGAGAAAAGTGGGAGGGGGGGGGGAGGCAGAGAAAGATAAAATATATGCACTGCCTCAGATATAAAAGAGTTTTAGTTGCTTTAAAATCCTAGATACTAATAAATTTGTCGAGATCTGGTCTGATACTCTCTGTAGTTTGACCTTGGCTTTGCACCCCAGAGCCATTGAAAAAAGGGGAGCTGAAATGATCATAACAGGAACTGGCACTTGGCCTAAAACAAGGCATATATACGAAGTAGGGGCAGATCCAGAAAAATTCGACAGCGAGAGTCAAAAAAATTTAATAGAGTAAGTAATTGGTAATAATAAAAATTGCAAATAAAATTCATCAACTACTATAATGTGTGCATTCGTTATTCAGTATCAAACTTTATTAAATAAGATTCAAAACATTAGAATTTAACATATCTCTGAAACTTATTTAATTAAATACACTTGTAGTTAATAAACATATTTAATTAAATGGTCATTAATAATCAATATCATATTTAAATTAAAAACCTTTTTGATTTGCATGGGAAATTTATGAATCCATTTTTAATAACGAAGGCAGAACATAAAAAAAAAATCAAATGATTTTGCCTCCAAAAAAATACTGTAAAACTATACACTGCACAAAATTTTACTCAATATCAGGGGGAAAATTAGTGTTCTAAAACCCCGCGTAGTACGTATGCACAAAAAAGCTTGGTGTCGCTGGCTCATATAAGATCACTGGCATTATCACTGGACAATCAAGGAGAGTCTAATATTTCGTCATACTATACAGGTATTTTAAAAAAAGTTCTTTCCTTTAAAAGTCAAGAATACAAATAAAACAAACTTTGATAATCATTGTTTTGTAAGCCATGTGACAGAACTGACAAAATGATACACAGACAATGAACCAGACTTTTAAATTTAAGTGGAAACAAATCTTCAATAATAGACGCCAGCTTGAACAAACATGTCTATGTGTCAAAGAAGGGATGTCGGGAGGGTTTATGGAATCTGAAAATTCAACACGAAGAAGCAGACAACCGTTCATGGTCTCGAACTTCTCGGAGCTTTGAGTAGGGTTATGGTTAGTTTGAATTATCGTTGCACTAGAACTACATGAGGACTATTGGCAACAGACGTCATAAATTAGAACCACAGTCAAGTGACGAACCGACATCCGAGTAGCCACACAACTCAAATTATAAGGTTAACTTTATACGCAGGGTCAGGACTTTGGAGGATATTTAAGCTGTGAGTAGGAAGGGGTTAAAAGAGAAAACTTCTTTTGTCAAAGAAACACGACATGAAGATCACCGGACCTCTTGACCTCCCTCCATAGATCCACGCCTGACACAAATGGACAGGACCAGAGACAACACATGTGAACCCTTGTCACTGTTTGTCCAGGACATAACCGAAAGCATTTTCACTCATTAGTGATAGGTTTTATATTTCTACCAGCATGCCAAACCAATCTCTGATGAGCAAAACTAGTAAAATACTTTTGCTAACTTCTTGGAGAAAGAGTGTCAACAGTTCACATATCCGGTCCCTGGTCCTATCTATCAGTGTATGCTTAATGGTATATGCTGCTTCACTGAGTATAATAGTAGAAGTAGAAATTTTAATTAATATCCAAGTGAAATACGTGAAAATATGAATAATTTATTATAATGTTCAACGTCAAGTATTACTCATACATATCTCTTGTAGATATTGATATGCTTCTGAACTTGTATGAAAACAATATGAAATGCTGGCAACAACTTATTTATTACAAATATATAACAGAAATAAATATCATCAGAAAAAAATACTAAGTTTTTTTAATTGGCTTACATACAATTCAAGTAAACTAAGAAAACACAAAACATAATTTTTTATTAAAAAAATTTCATTTATAAAGATTGTGTACAGATTATGTATAAGAGACTTTTTTTGTTTGGACTTCTTGAAATTTTCAAAAATAGCTATTGAATTTGACTGAATGAACCTAAGCACAAGACTTTTGTATTATGTAAGAAATAGAATGATCTAGTTGATCTTTAACTGAAAAAGAAACATAATATCTCTCTCATTCTTGTAAATTAACCTTTAAACTTAAACAAAAATCAGTCACGAATAGGTTTATATGAAGAGTACATGGGAACAACCCCTTACTTGCTACCAATCTGTCTGCATCAGACCTCTTTGGCGACAATAGTGAGTTATTGCCTTAACTAGTGCAAGGAGACAGGTTTCTCACTGTTTTTCTCTAGCGGCAACCCTGATTGACGAGAGAGATCAATGGACACGAGGCCTACGTTTGTACCGTGAAAAAAAAACCAAGAGAGAAACTGGTATCCTGCCATCAATGTCTGTCAAGCAGACCAGAATACAGGTAGATTCTTATGCAATGAAGGGGTTTTTCCTACTCTTCATTTATGAAATTGAATACTTCAAGGATTTATCATAAACCATTATTTTTCTGATGACACAATAAGTGTCGCTTTAAATGGCTGCTGTACGTAAACCCTCGATCACACAATTCACACCTATAAGGTCGTTCATCCGTGTGAATTAGGAAATGCATTCCTAGCTTCGTTTCTGTGGAAAAAGCTTTTCCACAAATTCCACATGGATTATGCGTTCCTTTTTGATGTACTCTGCCATGTCGCTTTAGATTCCGCAAGCTTGTAAAACTGTTATTACATACAAGACAAGGAAAAGGCTTTTCGCCACTATGGTTCCGCAAATGAACATTCAAGTCAGTTTTTTCTGAAAATTTACGGCCACAAATGTCACATGTATGTGGTTTTATTTTGTTATGCTGAATCTGGATGTGTTTCTTAAGTGCGCTTGGCTGTGTAAATCCGCCATTGCATATCTTGCATTGATATGGTTTATGCTTATTATGGGTTAGTTCATGTCTGTTAAGGCTGCATTGGTGTGCGAATAATTTTTTACATGTAGGGCACTGATAGGACTCCTTGCAGCAGAGTTTCTGGTGGGTTTTTAAGGCATCAGACGATTTGAAGATTTCATAGCACTTTCCACAACTAAAATATACACTGGAGATGTTATGTGGTTCTAACTTGACTTTGTCGCATTCTTGGTGTTCAGAAACAATTGAAAATTCTTCATCGTTTGCGGAAGATTCGTCACAAATGTTATTTGTGTGCTCGTGGTGAGAGGTGTTGTGGATGGTAAATGCCTTATTTGAAGAAAACTTTTCCTTACACAGTTCGCAAGAGTGTTTTTCTTTGTTTTCTGAAATTTCTTGGATGTCTAGATCGGGAATTTCTTCTTTGATTAGATGATTATCCAGCAGCGTTTGCGATTTTTCGTTTACTGGTTCTAATTTTAGTTTTTCTGTTTCACAAACTGGTTCCTCCATGATTGAGTACATGGAAGACAAAATTATAATTTTTTTTCTGCTTTCTCTTCTTTTTTTTCTTCACAGTTCGCAAGAGTGTTTTTCTTTGTTTTCTGAAATTTCTTGGATGTCTAGATCGGAATTTCTTCTTTGATTAGATGATTATCCAGCAGCGTTTGCGATTTTTCGTTTACTGGTTCTAATTTTAGTTTTTCTGTTTCACAAACTGGTTCCTCCATGATTGAGTACATGGAAGACAAAATTATAATTTAAAAAAAACAGTTTTGCGCATAATAAAATTTAAAAACGTATTTATAGGCAGTTATAGTCAATATTGACGGCGAAATGCTCTCATTGCGTCATTGTCGAAATCGAAAAGTAAATAAATAGAAGGAACAGTAGAAGTTGTTATTCTGCCGTAAAAAGCAAAAACTAAAAATACAAAACAGTAGATATAAAACATAGAAAATCCGATTTTGACTGGAAACAAAAAGACTAAGTGAAAATAAACTTCTTTCTGAAGCCTCAATTGGTGAATCAATGTAACGTGGGTACAGAGCACCAATTGGTGCAGTGATCGAAGAAAAAGCTGGAAGGAATACGTCACCGATATAAACTAATTAAACTTATGTACAATACAAGTTAGTTTTAGTTAGTAATTTTTTGTTATACTTAGTTATAGTTGTTTTTTGTAACTTTTTGAGAAAAATTCATAACAATCAAATAAGCACATTTTTGATAGGTGCGGTTCATAGAAATCCCGTTAAGAACAAGCAACCAACTGAAATGAAGAGAACATTTCTGTCGGAAAAAAAAGCGAAATTAACAACAAACGCATTTTTATGTTACTAAAGTCAAAACTTGTAACAGATTCTAAAGAATTTTCTGATAAAAAAAATCGTTTACTTCAATCATGCTAGTTTCAAATATTCTCAGGATAGAGAACGGCATCACGAGTCTAACAGTCATCCCCCACTTGTGTCACCTATGTCGCAAAGCCTTCACCAAAAACTCCGATCTGTCGGAACACCTCCAAACCCACAGCTACGAGGTGAAGCAAGAGACACCAACCGACGACGGCTGCACTTCGGACTCCGAACTCAAGCCCTTCGTGTGCCAGGTGTGCCTCAAACGCTTCACCAGCAAAGCCTACTTACTCAAACACGTAGCTCTGCACGACGGCGAGAAACCCTTCTCCTGCGACGCTTGTGACAAGTCCTTCAGCCACAAAAGCAACCTCCACAAACACTACCTGACCCACGACCCTGAGAAGGCCAAGAGATACATGTGCACCGTCTGCGGCAAGGACTTCACATCGAAAGCCTACCTCAAGAAGCATGACCTGATCCACCAAGGAGCCAAGCCCCATGTGTGCAACCTCTGCAACAAGGCCTTCACCCTCAAGACCAACCTCCAGAAGCACTATCTGATCCACTCGGACAACAAACCCTTGCATTTCTGCGACCTCTGCGATAAAGGGTTTACTTCGAAGGGCTACCTCGAAAAGCACCGTCTCATACACATTGACGAAAGGCCTCATGTATGTGGGGTTTGCTTCAAGGCCTTCACGCTAAAGACGAACCTTCACAAGCATTATGCAACTCATTCCTCCAACAGGCCTTATGGTTGTGAGGAGTGTGGAAAGAGTTTCAAGGCCAAAGTTGGCCTCGAACAGCATATGTCGGTGCATTCAAGCGAGAAGCCGTTTTGCTGTGGTGCCTGCCCGAAGTCCTTTAAGAACAAGAATGCCTTAGAGAGACACGAAAGATCCCACTTGTTGGGATAGTACTAGAATAGTTGCTTTAAAAATATTTTAAAAACCTGTGTTTTCAGAGGTGAATTGTGACCAGTTGGTCATTGCTAAAATAATCGAAAAGCTTAGTGAAAGGACATACTAAGTGACATTTTTTAAAAAATTTTAATTTTGTATTTAAATTTCAATATTACTAATTACTTTAATGATAACAAGTTTCCTCATTTTCATAAAATTTAAGTTTAGTAAATTTTTTATGGTTTGCAAGTACCGTTTGCAACAGGTCTGAATGCAAACTAAAAACTTTTGAGCCCATTTTCTTGTTTTCAACTTTTTGTCACTTAGCGTGTTCTTCCACTAAGCTCTTTAATTGTAATATAGTTATGTGCGCCTTCTGCGAAAGTACTTGTTCAGTTATTAACTACATGCTTTTACAAGATCATCAGGGCCTTGAAGAAAATATAATTTATAAGAAGTATTTTCAACGTAATGAGCACATGAAATTGTAGCGATGGCCAAATGGCCAGGTCACACTTTGCCACTCTGCTGTGGCAGGTAAACTGCAGTAACCACAACAATGAATTGGACCATTTTTCCTGATATAATTTAGTTTTCTTGCTTTTAGGTTACAGTTATTGAGTTCTTACAGAAATGGTCTAAGTCAGTAGTCTAGATACTGCAGTTTACCTGCTCACAGCAGCACTGTGTGTTGTATTTCTTTGTTGTTAAGAAGCTTTTTTTTTGTTAAGTTTGATTCCCTGTAAAAGTGTTTAAATTCATGTTTTAGCAATGTAATAACTTAACAAAGCAGTGTGGATCAGATTTACTGTACGGTCCCCCTTGGCGCGATTTTTCGGATTTGGCGATAAATATTTTTTCTGGCAACCTGTCTGACTTCGGCTGAAGATTCGAATTCTATGACTTCGCAACGATAACGTTTTCCGGCAGCCCTATCAGACCGTTGGTTGAGTTTTCATAAGAAATATTCCCATACGATCTTTTCTTTGAATCGTGGTTTATAAAAAAAGTCGCCAAAATACAGACTTTTGGCGTGATTTTGGAAAGTTTGCCAAGGGGGACCGTACAGTAAATCTCTACCAGCAGTGGTTTTGCTACATAGAATTCACACTATAAACGGACAATATTAACTTAGCATTTCCAATTTAAGCAGCAAATCGGAATAGCATAATGAAATAAAGTAGTGCAAATACAAATTGTATTGATCACTTGGTACTATTATCATACTGACTGGCATATTCAAAACTCTTTAGTATAATTTTGTGCTTCCTTAGTCTTGCTATCACACTGAAAGAGAGGAATTGGGGATTTGCAAAAACAATTGATTTCCAGAAATGGCTTTTATTTTATCATCCTAAAGTTGCTATTTGAAGTTTGAAAATCACTTGTTCAACTCAACTATCTAAATAATAGCCTTAAGGGGGAATGGGAGCCCGTAACCAGGTCTCCAAACTGAAGTGCTCTCTATGGCAATCCAATGGGAACAAATTATTAAGCCAAATTACTTCAACTCATAGATATCATTGTTAAAGTATTAGATTGGCTGATCACGTGACCTGCAATGCTAACGACGGGACGCGCATGGAGGCCTTTTAAGAGGGCAAAATTGCCAGTGTTGCTGCCACTTTAAGGAGAAAAATACTACGAAAAAAAAACCATTTATTTCTAAAATTAAAATTATAGAAAAGGATTTAAAGATTAATACTAGACAAGGATTTAAAGTCACTAAAAAGATTCCAAAATGCAGCTAGTATTTTTACGATATTTTTAAGGAGGATATTAGCATTTTAGAATAATTCTAAAATTACAAAAAAATATCGTAAAAATACTAGCTGCATGTTGGAATCATTTTAGTGACTTTAAATCCTTTTCTAGTTTTTTTTTTTTTTTGTAATTTTAGAATTAAATGGTATTTTTTGTAGTATTTTTCTACTTAAAGTAGCAGCAACACTGGCCACTTTGGCCCGCGTCCCGTCGTTAGCATTTTAGGACACGTGATCTGCCAATCTAATACTTTAACTATGATTATTACATAGAGGAGATTTCAGGTTTGGAGACCCGGCTAACTCTCTCCTTCCTCCTTAAGATATTCGACTTCGGAACAGGATATAACGGAACACTACACTAGGTTCACAAAAAATTGCAGTATCAGGGTAATGTCAGGAGGAAATGCACAACTGATTAGTTGCCCAATGCATGGCAGAATGAACAATTGCCTTTTTACTTGCTCCTAACATTGTAATGTGTAATGTATAGTCTTTCTATGTATTCACATTTGTGGTTAATTATTTTGAAGTGTCTAAGCTTAATTGGTTTAAGGGATTAAATTGAGTGGGTTTGTTAAATTTAAAAACAAGACATTACTGTGGAAGTATAAAAGATGTAAAGGAACCAAAGTAACCTTACCATTGCAGTTCTATCTATGCAAATATAGTTGATTCATTCTACTTTGATGTAAAATGAGAAATCAAACAAATAAAAGAAAATTTAGTAAATAAGAGCTTGCATATATATTTTTTTGCACTTGTCAGCACTTTTTAACCATTTCAGTCCCAATGACAATTTGGCATCATCATTTTAGAATTTTTTTTCTGATCGTCTATAGCCATTTATGATATCAAAAAGCACATCATTCGATTCTTCAAACACTTTTCTATTAGAAAATATTTTTCATTAATCCCAATCGATGTCAGCCCTATTATTTTTTTAAAATTATGATCAGAAACATGATGGTGCCAAATGGCATCACTGGGACTAAAGGGTTAATGATTAGCTTAAACCTTCTAATTTCTGTGTAAATATATAAGAATGTCTACTTAAAAGGAAACGATTGATCCGATTCACGAATTAAGAAAATATGAAAGATTGTGTTTTTTTAAATCCATAATTTATTAATGTTTTATAATTTGAATTTCATTCTTTTTAACAAACTGCCCTTATTATGAAAAAAAAAAACACTCAAAGTTGTAAAAAAGAATTCGCTAAGATTTTTTTCCCAACAAAATTTATAAAGTGTTATACATTGGTAGGAATTTCTTATTACGACCATATAACCTGAAGAAGTGAAAACAACAGTTAAGATGTCTCATTTATATTTTAATTTTTTAAATAATTAATATAAAGTAGTTTGTTAAGATGCTTTTGCCTCTATGATACCTGAGCTACAAAGTTATCTGTATTGTTGAATGGTGTATATTTTTCTGCTGTGGGGTCGATGAACCTCTGCAAAAATTAATAGGACTATTTTTTTAAACACTTCATAACTGCAACTAATAAGAAAGTACAGTTATGATTGATTATTTCAAGACAAAAAAATACATAATATTAACTCTACTACAATAGAATTTTAACAATATTTTTTATACAACATTTTATATTAAACATTTACATGCTAAATTTGGCTAGTTTCTTTTATTTTATTTCGAAAATTCAATAATTATTACTTATCGTTTGCAAAAATTAATTTATATTTCAAAGAATAAATATGTAATATTCCTCGCTTTTAAATAGAATGAAAATATTTCATATCAACATGCAAAGAATCTCGTAGTGAAATATATTTGACGTCATTTCGAACTGATCGATGTAGCAAATAGTTATTTATGCAACAAGTGTGAAAAGTAACACTTTTTAAAACTAGTGGATTTTATTTCACGAGCGAGTGAAATAATGACACGTGTTTTAAAAAGTTTACTTTTCACACGTGTTTCATACACTATTTTTTATAATTACGTGAAAAAAATCAAATCTCATTGGTTCAAAAATAATTCACGTGCTAATTTTTTACGTAAAGAAGATCGGCATCGATAAATTTCTGGAACTACAAAAGGCAAACTTATTTTTTAGTTTAAAGTCAAATATTTAAACATGGATACTGATTCAAAAATAATAAAATTCACGCGCATAATATTTATAAATAAAGCAGATCAATATAAATTTCTGGATTTTATGAAATAGAAATTTTACTTGAAATGTTGGCATCTTATGAAAAGAGTGAAAAAAAGTACTTTTTTTCACTGCTTTTGGGTGGAAAAAAATAATATTTTTATCACTGTTTCTAAAAAGTATAACTTTTCGCACGCGTCTGATATTAAAATTATAGTGTAAAAACCGGATTTTTTTCACGCAATTATAAAAAATAAATTTATCTTAATTTATTGTCTAAAAGAATTAAAGTTTCTCGAGCGATTGTTGCTAATGAGAATGGTGATTTAATTCTAATAAAAATGGCTTCCTATGCTTTTTAAATGAGCATTAAATTTTGCAGTTTTTTAAATAATTGAAGTACTTCGAATGCTTTTCTGAAATTTTCCGTGTATTCTAATTTCGATGCGCTGAATTTTTTGACGCATCGCACTTGTCCGTAGCATTTGTAGTTTGGGCTATGAAAGTGGGTGACGGACAGACGGACGGACTGAACGATTATAATACTTTCCACTTTTTACGTTATAAACGTAGTGTGAAAGCTAATAAGAAATATTCCCTTTAATTTATTTTTGTCGATATTATGGTTTTTTCTTGCTGACAGAAGCATGGTCTATTCACTGAACTGATTTTTGTGCAGTTATGTACAGTAGACACCCTCTTAACCGGCCTAAATGCGACAATAAGCTGGTCAAGTTAAAGTTTGGTTATATATCGTAGAAGTGGAAACTAAGGTTTGGATGTATACATTTGTGTGCGAATGTATATATTTATATTTGCCAAATAAATAAGTACACAATCAAAATAAAGCACCATGTTATTCAATGTATTTGATTATTACAAGTTACATATGATTTAAAATATCAATTACCTTTTTTGGGTGGGAGGGGGATTTTGCCACACAGTTTCGTTTTTTTTTTGCATCAGCATCACATCTTTGGGGATTGCTAACAAACCGGACTGCTTTAAACATCATAACAGCAACTTAAAACAAAATTAAAAAGAAAATAACATCCGGTTATTTAATTATTAATTGATAAAGTTTTAAAACAGTGTCGCCATCTGCTGTATATTTTTGGCATTTTAAAACTTCAAAAATATATAATTAAATAACTAGATAACATTTTCATTTCAAATTTGTTTTATTTCGATGTTAAGTTGATTCCCTTACCTGGGGAAAAATTGCTAACATGGCAAAGCAATACTTCTGCGGAAGTTGTGATTCCAAAGCTAATGCATTAGCTCTACGTGACTGACAATCCCTCTTAACTAATAAAAACTGTCTACATAAAGAAAATTATTTAAACTATTTTATATTATCTTGTCTTCTTCATTAACTTTAAAACTTGTATTGGTTGTTCTATATGAAATTTACAATACATATGTAATAAAAATCTGCCAAACATATTGCACAATTAAAATAGGTAGACGAAATTCGTTTTTAAGAATTCCTCAGATGAATTTAGTCAAAATTCTTAGTTGATGTGTATTATCCATGACCTAGCAATTGATGCAACTTTTTTTTCCGTGTAACCAAAGTTTGTGAATTAAAATAATAAATAATTGTCGTATAAGCTTGTTATCTCATCATTTATTATTAGAACTAAATGTTTTTTCCACTTTTATGAAATCTCATTTGCTGTAGAAAATACAATACAATTAGTAAGTAATTTTTTTGCAATTTATTATAATGAATCCAATTTAATTTGCCTATTAGTAACATTTCCCTACCTCATATATTATTGTTACACCAATATTTTTATTTCTAAGTAAAGTATAATTTTTTTATCATAATTAATTATAACGTGTTTGAAACTTTCTAAAAAAATGAAAATAAGTTATTTCTCGATCCCCCATTGGTGAAACAATGTCACGTAGTAACAGAAACCGATTGAACGAAAAGCAGGAATGAAAGCTGTAAGGAATATGTCACCTGAAACCAGTCAATTATGGGACTATTTTCATGCTCGGTAAAAATTAAAAATAATCTTCTGACCAATGATAAAATAACTAGACAAAGGAATTTTTAGTTTGTTCATTTCTTAACTTTCCTTTTATACTATTGGATTTAAATTTATTTGTTTTTTTACTTAGTTGTGAAAAACTTGCCGTCTAAACCACATGACTTGTTACCACGTCACGTGACTATCCGGGGGAGGGGGGTCGCTTTTATGTGTGATAATACGCAATGTCTTCTACATTTATCTCTGATCTTATTGTACTTTTTCTATAGATGAAGGCGAAACATCTTTTACTTGATAAAAATTGATTTACTCTTCGGGCAAGTGTTTAGTTTATAACTCTTGTACTAGATGGCAGCACCACAAATGTATGATAAGCCTTGTTTTTTGTTTACTTGGGAATAGCCAAGACCTTATTGTTTCATAATAAACACCATATAATAATTATTTATAAATTATTATTGTTTATTTTAAACTGAGTAATTGAAGCCAAATAACATACTGAAAGTTTACTCTGCCTCATAAGCGGCTGTTTTTGGCCATATTAATTAATGCATCCTACCAGTCGATGGGGAAAAAAGAAAAAGAGTCCACTATAACTGGTGGTCTGTGTTTAGCAGTCTAAAAATATATAAAATCGCAGGCACATTTCGTTATGGGTGTATTTTAAAATCGCAATCAGCCTGCGACGTAAAGCACCTTTTAGACAGTAACGCATTTCGCTAGGAAGCTTTTGAACAGTCGAAAAAGCCAGATGTTTCATCAAATATACATGTCCTGGCTAATAATAGCCCAAGATTCAGAAATTTACCTGTTATAGAACAAGTTCGGTTAAATTACAGTACCGCTCAGCAATTTTGAACCACGATTAAGTGATGAGGCTGGTTCGGTCATCCAACGCAACTTGAAACGGGATCGAACGCAGCCTGCGAATTTGGTACCACGTCATATTTAACGTGCTCCAGCCCCATATACACAACGTTATTTTTTATTAGTGGTATTTTATCACGCTACGATGCATTTATAGGGTTGCTAAAAGGGGTGCAGTACCTGCGAAGGTAAACTCAGTAGCATAACGCTTCAAGAAGCCGGTCAATACGGAAATCAACTAACTGATCTTTAAGGGCGAATAAGCCCGATCGACTCCGGGTCTCCAAACCAAAGTGCCTCTGTGTTAATCCAATGGGGGGAAATATTTACTAAAGCCATATTTCTTCGGCTGTTTTGAATATTTTTACAAGTGGGTTTTTTATATGATAAATGTTGCTGACTTACAGGTCTCCATAATCCCACTTTTTGAAGTTAGTTCGAATATTTTGTGAAAATATTGATAGAAAATGTTTTAAAAAAATTATTCGAACCAATTTTAAAAAGAGGGATTTTAGAGACATGCAAGTCAGGCACATTTATCATATAAAAAAAAACATTTATAAAAATATTCAATGCAGCCAGGGGAATGAAAATATTTTTCCTTTGGATTAACACAGTGGCACTTTGCTTTGGAGACCCGCGGTTGATCGGGCTCATTCGCCCTTAAATAAAAGTTACCCAAGTCCAATCACTAAAAATAGTCTTCAAGAATTAATAAACGCCATCTTATTATGAGAACAAGAGGTCAAGCGTGGGATGACCAATTTCGCTCAAAGCAAGAAAGTGGGCAGAAGACGGAACACATGATGGAACATTATCAAACGCCCCGTCACATATGCAGACTATTCCAAATGGAACATTTTTTGAAAAGATAAGCAAGGGCGGATGCAGCAGACGATACTCTTGCAGAATAACTCATTTGTGAAATGATAATATGGATAATCAGCTTAGAAAGAGGAAAATAGAACATGACTCCTGTGTGGTTTGTTTCGGTTTCTGATTCGAATGTTGTTGACACTTTGTCGGTCTTATATGTTTTTTCAGAAGTTTCACTGTTGCTCTTGCTGTTTCATATTTTGTTAATTCTAAATATTTCGAAAAAAGTGTTGTTGTTTTTTATGTTGACACTTATTCAAGAATGTGACGCTCGCGTCATTTAAGACTTTGGCGACATTTTCCAACGAGCCAAATATCGCCGGAAGGGATGCTAGGATTTGATCAATTTTACAGAATTAATCTTCGAACTGCAAATAAATTTTGCAAACGATGAAGAATATTAATTTAATTTGAGAAAGAAAATTATTAAGAATTTCACTAAGTGTTTAAGTAACAGAAAAGTAGGCTATTTCAGTTTTTTTAGAACGTCTTATTCAACATAAAACTTTATTCGTAAACACGTAACGTCAATTAAATATGGTTTCATAATGGGGTTGTTTTACGGAGGATCTGGCAATAGCTATGCGGTTTTGTTTGCATGTCTATTTTGAAGTCTTCCAACAGTATTGCCACCAGTTTTAGGAGAAAAACTACGAAAAAATACCAATTAATTCTAAAATTACAAAAACATTCCATAAAAATACTAGCGAAGCGTTTCACGTTTTTTTAAAGTCACTAAAAAGATTCCAAAATGCAGATAGTATTTTTAAAATATTTTTTTTGTAATTTTAGAATAATTCTAAAATAAATTATAAAATTACAAAAAAATATCGTAAAAATACTAGCTGCATTTTGGAATCTTTTTAGTGACTTTAAAAAAACGTGAAACGCTTTGCGAGTATTTTTATGGAATGTTTTTGTAATTTTAGAATTAAATGGTATTTTTTCGTAGTTTTTCTCCTAAAACTGGTGGCAACACTGTTGGAAGACATCAAAATAGGCATGCAAACAAAACCGCATAGCTATTGCCAGATCCTCCGTGAAACAAGCCCATTGAATTTTTATTCCAATCAAAGTTTACAAGTAAATGTTTTAACAAAATTAAAATTTAGAATTTTTTAAAGCTACTATCACTTTGAGCAATATTTAAACCATAGATATCGTAGATATCATAGTTAAAGTATTAGATTGACTGATCACGTGACCTCCAATGCTAACGACGGGACGCGCATGGAGGCTTTTTAAGGGGGCATAATGGCCAGTGTTGCTGCCACTTTAAGGAGAAAAATTCTTCGAAATAATACCATTTATTTCTAAAATTACAAAAAAATACTAGAAAGGATTTAAAGTCATTAAAAATATTCCAAAATGCAGCTAGTATTTTTACGATATTTTTTTGTAATTTTAGAATAATTCTAAAATTAAGTTAAAAGTTTAGTTATAAAGTTTAAAGAGTATATTAGTATTTTAGAATATTTATAAAATTACAAAAAAAAAAAAATCGTAAAAATACGAGCTTCATTTTGGTATCTTTTTAGTGACTTTAAATCCTTTTTCTGGTATTTTTTTGTAATTTTAGAATTAAATGGTATTCTTTCGTAGTATTTTTCTCCTTAAAGTGGCAGCAACACTGGCCATTATGCCCCCTTAAAAAGCCTCCATGCGAGTCCCGTCGTTAGCATTGGAGATCACGTGATCAGCCAATCTAATACTTTAACTATGAGATCTATGATTTAAACTCAGCAAACAGCTTTGATATAATGTCCGACCTTGGTTTGGCGATTTGCGTTTTGTTTCCAAGGAACCAAAATGCCAAAATCTGCTTATTACGAATAGCAACCCTACGTAAAATTTTCAGACTTGCCAAATCGAAACCGGCCATTATATCATATCCGTACCAAATTCAGTTCGTTTCGCTAAACTTCAAAGCAAATACATTTTGATTTGCGTTTCATCAGATAAACTTTGAAAGAAATATTATCGGATTTTCGGAGCTGAGGTATGTTTGAAATCCGGATTCGCTCTTTATCGGAAGAAAGTATTAGTCGCAGATTGATGCTCTTCATTTGTTTTAGCTAATCTCTTAAAATGAATTTGTTTTCTTTATTCATTTACTACCTTTACATACCAGGCGTTGCATGGGTGTACCTTTAATATCGGAGGCCTGTATATTATTTAAACTTTAGTATTGTGCTAATTGGTGCCTCTAATTTCTCAATATACTAATTTTTTATTTGAATGTCCGACTAAATACCTGTCGAATGTGCAGACCTATAATAATTTACCATTCTTGTCGTGATACATTGAAGCAAATCTCACCCGATTCTCTAAAATTTCTTTTTATTTCTCCAACGGGGCTGATTTATTTGTGGCTAAGCCTTTGCAGACTCTGCAGACTCCCCCAAAAAGAGAGTCATTTTTCTGCGGCACCATCTAGGCGAGTCTCTCTACCAATTTTTCACGCTCATATTACACTGAATCTGAGCTCTCTGTGGATGTTAAAGTATGCCGTGCCGAGATTTCATTTTGCCGAGAGAACCTCACCCAAATGGGTACTCAAGGGATCTTTCACATGCCACATAATCATATGTCATGCGTGCCAACGATTTTCACACCCCAGAAAATCTGACGACTCATCAGATGCTCGAACCCACAAACTTGGGCTTCTTTAAACATATCTTACAATTTAATTCCCGAGCTTCCTTAGACATCAAGTCTGTACCATACATGACAAAAGACAGAGAAGGAAACAGACATGCGCCCATTCGAAAAATTTTATGAAGTACAAACCTTCCATTACTGTATAAATATTCCACCATTTATCTACTATATTTGTTAGAAAAATTAAATTGAGCTGGGAAAATCTGATGAAGCATTAAAAATCGAATAAATAACATTCAAATTAAAATGTCACAATTAAAACATTCAAATTGAAATGTCACAATTAAAACATTCAAATTAAAACATTCAGATTAAAATGTTGCAGGAATTAATCCCACATGCTTATAGTTATGGTAATTCATTCTTAATTCATTCAGTTACAGTTAAAACATTCAAATTAAAATGTTACAATTAAAACATTCAAATTAAAATGTTACAGTTAAAACATTCAAATTAAAATGTTACAATTAAAACATTCAAATTAAAATATTCAGATTAAAATGTTGCAGGTAATTAATCCCACATGCTTAAACTTAATTTTAATTTGTTATTTCGCAAGACCAGAAAGATATTTTAAATATATTTGGTTCCATGTTAAGTCAATGATATCGATTTTTTTCCATAAGCATTTCAGTGAGTATTAAAGTAACAAGAAAGTAAGCTATTTTAGTTTTTTAGAACGTCTTGTTACGCATTTTAAGAACGTAAAGTATTCTTTATCTATAGGATCCCACACACACACAAAACTTAGAAAATTCCAATGAACACTATCCTAGGTGTATTTTCCTTCCTCTTTGAAAAATTACTCAGCATTGTAGTCTAAAATCTTATTTTAAAAAATCCCTAGTATAATTTTCATTTATTAAATAAAAAATCCTAGCTATATTTAAAAATCCTAGTTCGTTAAAAATATAGATATTCATGATTTGCGTTCATAATAATTTGTTTTAATTCTACATCATAAATTTTGGGCCAAAACATCTTTGGCACAGACAGGGCTGGATTTCTAAATAGGCTAAGTAGGCTGTTTCCCAGAGCGGTGAATTTTTGGGGGCGGCAAATTTTACTAATATTTAGTAGCAAAACATAGCCGCTGTGAGGGCATTTGCACCTCCCCCCCCCCCCCCCCCCCCGGATTTGGAAGTTGAATAAAAATAGTAGAACGGTTTTAAAAAATTCGCTTATTTTTTCGCTTTCGATTTAGAATGTAAAGGTACATAGATGATACTAATAGGTAAACAGAAAAAAAAGTCAAGAAAACTATATCTGGGATATCTTATAACGGAAGTGGGAGAAGGAAAAACACCATAAACACAAATAAATTCGTTATTTCAAATCAGGCGTTTCGCGTAGCCTCCGAGCGGCAAATCTTTAAATCCGGCCCTGTGCACAGACCCTGTTACGGTGGATTCCGAAGTCCAGTTAATGTCGACAAACACCACGATGGCAGTCCAAAATATTTTCTGTGCAAACTAAAAACTATTTTGGACACGGAGCGGTGAACGTTGGTATTCTCTTCCTTTCAAAGATTCAGCGAAAACCCCTAAAGGCTGCATCATAGACTGTATCTATTTTTTTTTTTTTTTGCATAAGAAAAATGCTGTCAGAGCTTCGAAAATACTACGCCTCCTGTTAACTTGTCAACACGCCCTACTACTAACTACTAAAAGTATGTAAAATCAATATATATGAACTTATTATACATTTGTGTCATATCTTCCGGCCGCGCAACGTAGTGCAAAATGAGTAAAATTATAGTAGTTTTTGCAAAATTTCAAAGTTTCACCGTTTAGTATATTTTAATCACACAACTTTTAGAGATGCTTTACTTTTATATTAATAGAATATATTAAAAATACAAGCATATAAGTTTCGTCAAAAACAGCAGAGTAGCCATAGAGACGAGGTGTACGTGACGAATGCAAGCAATGCGCTCACAGGCGGTAGCAGCCTTAATCGTTGTCTGACAATCTTGTTGTTCGACAATGTTTTCTTTCAGATAGTTTTGAAATTTTTTAATAGTAAATATTTGGAAATATTTTTGGTTCAATATCCGGCCCTGTGCACAGACCCTGTTACGGTGGATTCCGAAGTCCAGTTAATGTCGACAAACACCCCGATGGCAGTCCAAAATATTTTCTGTGCAAACTAAAAACTATTTTGGACACGGAGCGGTGAACATTGGTATTCTCTTCCTTTCAAAGATGCACCGAAAACCCCTAAAGGCTGCATCATAGTATCTATTTTTTATTTATTTTTTTTTGCATAAGAAAAATGCTGTCAGAGCTTCGAAAATACTACGCCTGTTAACTTGTCAACACGCCCTGAAAAAAAATGAAGTTCACTCGTTCTATTCGAACCCCCATTTGAATATCAATCGAAAAAATACAAACTATCAAATGAATATCAATATCAAAAGAGAGAAAAAAAAATATCATCAAATTATATTTTAATGAGCTGCCACCGACTTCTTGACCTTCAGATCGTAAGAAAAACCACAGTGAAATGATTTTTTTTAGTTATATTCGTTACGCCATCTTACGCTAGAAATTATGTGGTTGAGTTACTGTTCGGAAACAACAGTTGTCACTTATAGTTTATTTTCTTGTTTTAAAAAATATGTAACTTCAACCAAAAAGTGTTCATTCATTATTAAAGGATAGCGGAGGTTTACTTATGCTACAAATCAAACGGTGAATTAATAAATAATTGATTAAAAAGATATTTAAATTATTTTTCAATTGCTGAAATGAAATAAAATTAGTTGTTTATTTAACAAAACATTTTTACTCTTTTTAAAAGGGGGACACATTTCCTTCCTAAAAAATACAGATTATAATGAGTTTTTGTATTTGTTTTATTATTTTTAAGATAAACTGGAAAATATAGCACAGGAAACTGTATAATTTTTTTTATTGAAACACACTAAATGAATAAATTTTTCAAAAAAAGTTAATCTACAAAAGCGTTTTTTTTCTTTGTTAAGTACGTTTAAAAAATTCAAATGCATGCATTTTTTTATTGCTCAAATTGCTCTTTTAAATGATTTTGACACCCAGACATTCCCCAAGAGAAAACTCGAAACGAACTCGGCGTTATTTAATTATTAGTAGCCGTTATTAGTAGTTGATTTAAACCTTCGGGGACGAAACTCACAACTACCATCCACCCCTAAATACTGCCCACATTCGGCATACTAAACGTTAAAGGATTCAAAAAGTTGGCCAAAATACATGTACTTATAAATCTATCATCAAAAGACTAAGCATGCTTCGCGGTTATTCGGGGGTTATTAAAAATAAATCCAAATAATTGGTCATCTACTGCAATTTTATAGTAAAAAATAGCTTGTTTCAGATGACATATTTCCTTCCAGCCTTTCCTTCGATCAGTACCCCGATTGGCTCTCTTTTCCCACGTGAAATTTTAATTACCAATCGCGGCTCGAGAAACAATTTATTTTCATTCAGCATTTCCGTTGCCACCCAAGACCTGAAACATGTCCATTCGAATGTATTTTATTTCTAGGAAGTTTTTCCAAGAACGATCTGTTTCATTCCAAGTAACAAACCTAAGGCTATGTCCTCACTACGACATCAAACGCCACAAAGGCAACAAATGCAACAAAATTGGCGACCGCCAAGGCGCCAAGCGATGCAATAGCATGGACCTGACTCTGCCAGGCGCAAGTTTGTTGCTTTTGTGCCTTGTGGCATTTGTGCGTAGTCAGGACATATCCTAAGAAAAGGAAAACGTTTGTTTTTAACCTAACAAAAGAAATTGCCGTTTTTAGCCTAAGAAAAAGAATACTTTATTTTTAACTTAAGATAAAGAAAACGTTGTTTTTAACCTAAGAAAAAGAAAACGTTTTTCATTTTCTTGTATTTTAATCCCTATCCCACACGGATTCGTCTGTCGCATTTGTAATTAAGGGAAACATCTCATAAATGTCCGGCGAGGCAGGGTAATTTCCTGCCATGCATACGAATTTATGAGCCAAAACAAAAGAACCTGCAGATTGCGAATTGCCGCAAATGAGAACCATTGGCCGGAGGGAGGATTTACTAAACGCCAATCCCAGGTAGAACCAAATGTCGTTTGTCTACTAGACGTAATTTATTTGACTTTTGATTATATAATTAGGAACATCGTACTCTTTATGGAATAGTGTGGCGACATTTTTAGATACTATTTATTTTTCGTCCTAGAGTAGTTTTTTTCTCCATGTACACTAGGGTGGGCCGAAAAAAACTTTTTATTTTATTTCGGATCGCTATAGTGCGCAATAGTTGCCATTGGTAAAGACATGAAAAATGCACTAATTATTTTTTTTATTAGTTTACCTTCCGTTCGCGCAATGCCATCAAAGTTGGCAAAAAATTGTCAAAAACCGTATTTTTTATAATATTTTCAAAGACGATCGATGGTTTTAATTGCGTTCCTATATTATAATGAACTACTAAAAGTATGTAAAATCAATATACATAAACTTATTATACATTTGTGTCATATCTTCCGGTCGCGCAACGTAGTGCAATATGAGTAAAATTAGTAGTTTTTGAAAATTTCAAAGTTTCACCGTTTATTTTATTTTAATCACACAACTTTTAGAGATGCTTTACTTTTATATTAATAGAATATATTAAAAATACAAGCATATAAGCTTCGTCAAAAACAGCAGAGTAGCCATAGAGACGAGGTGTACGTGACGAATGCAAGCAATGCGCTCGCAGGCGGTAGCAGCCATAATCGTTGTCTGGCAATCTTGTTGTTTGACGATGTTTCCTTTCAGATAGTTTAGAATGTTTTTAATAGTAAATATTTGGAAATATTTTTGGTTCAATATTCAATTGTTGGTGCCTTTGCTTATTTTGTTTACTAGAACGACCCAGAACTCACCAAGGAAAGGTGGCTGCACTTCGAATTCCAACCACACCTTACCCAACCAACTATTAAATATAGGGTGTGTCATTTACAATATGAACACATTTATTTTGCTTTCTTCCTCTTTTTTTTTCCTTTTTTGTCTTTATCGATACACATAGAAATTCGGATTTGCGTGAAAAGGTTGGCATCGTTGAGCATTGTTTGCTTACATTTACTGATTACTTACATAAATGATTACTTTTTTAAAGTTTTCAGCTGTCTTTGAGTGAAGAAACAACATTAGTCAAAAAAAATTTAATTATCCTGAACCTAATTTATGCCAAAATTAGGTAAATCTTGCATGACAGCAACATAAATAATACATACAGACATGACGAAAGGAAAAAAAATCAAATGCTAGAAAGTGTGGAGGAGTTACGTTTTTTTTTTTCGTTCTGAAATTTTAAAAATTTTGACCCAAGTGGTTTCTGCACTCACTGATTCAATTACGTTGAAAATCTATATGATCATTTTGAGTGAAGAGTATTACTGCATCCCGGACTATATAGTCGGATCGATGTTTAATCTGGCTGTGTTAGGGATTGTCCAAGCAGAAAGGACTCGGGATAAGTAGGTTTTAGAAACAGATGGACAGATAGTGGATTTGTCGAATGCGGGTAAGTCGTGTTCTTATCATTCTCTCTTTCTTTTATTCTCATCTTTTAATCGAAATTATTATCCTTACTACTTTTATCAGTACTATAACTACTTGTAGAAATGTTTTTTTTATTAAGCAAAATATTAGTTTCCTAATTTACTTTTTGTGTAATAGTTTATTTTAAAACAAAACATTAAATAAAGTAAAATAAATTTTTAGACAAAATTTTTATTCCAGATTTAACTTCATTTTATATTTTTTAAATTTTATATATGGTTTTTTGTTGCGTTTTTTAAATATTGTATCTGCAAAAATAGTTATTTATGCAACTAGTGTGAAAAGTAAGGCTTTTTTAAACGAGTTGAATAAATTATTTCACTCGCTCGTACCTCGCTCGTGAAATAAATTCACGAGTTTAAAAAAGGCTATTTTCAACGTGTTGTCATACACTATTTTTTATAATAACTGCAAAAAAAGTATTTATTAAATTGGCATTTATTGATTGGCTTATTAATTATGTTATTATCACGTTCAAATGATTTGAAGGTGATTATTTATATTAATGATTATTTTAGAATAACGTGCAAAAAGTATTTCTTAGATTGGCATTGGAAATAAGTCGCCAAATAAAGAATCACGTTCAAATAAAGAATTTTACACCAATCACAAAGCCGCCGAATAAAATTCGCACTAGTGCGTAAAAGTAACTTTGAACACGATTTCGTTAAAAGCATCACTTTTGCCACGATTATTGATTTGAAAAAGTTAGGTTTTTTGCACGATATTATAATAGTTATTTATGCAACAAGTGTGAAAAGTAACACTTTTTAAAACTAGTGGATTTTATTTCACGAGCGAGTGAAATAATGACACGTGTTTTAAAAAGTTTACTTTTCACATGTGTTTCATACACTATTTTTTATAATTACGCGAAAAAAATCAAATCTCATTGGTTCAAAAATAATTCACGGTCGACAAATAATTCACAAATTAATAATTCACAATAATTCAAGATCGGCATCGATAAATCTCTGGAACTACAAAAGGCAAACTTATTTTTTAGTTTAAAGTCAAACATTTGAACATGGATACTGATTCAAAAATAAAAAAATAATAACATTCACGCGCATAATATTTATAAATAAAGCAGATCAATATATTTCTGGATTTTATGAATATTAGGAAATAGAAATTTTACTTGAAATGTTGGCATCTTATGAAAAGAGTGAAAAAAAGTACTTATTTTCACTGCTTTTGGGTGAAAAAAAGTAAGATTTTATCACTGTTTCTAAAAAGTATAACTTTTCGCACGCGTCTGACATTAAAATTATAGTGTAAAAATCGGATTTTTTCACGCAATTATAAAAAAAAATATTTTGTGTTCTTTTTATTATTGTTTTCCATTTCATATAAGTTTTTGTTGCATTAATCCTCCGATCGTTAGATCCGGCTTTTTTAGAATTTCGTGCATCGGTTTTTCTTACAATATCTTTAAATTTTAATTTATAATTTACAATTTTTATTCATAATGTACTTTTTTCATCTAGACACATACATCATCACATATTTGCCCATTTCCAGGCCATTCGGGAGGTTAAAAAAAATTATATTAAATTGAATTCCTTGTTCAATATTAATTGTAACTATTTTATTTCAGTGATAACTTGTATGTTATACAGTCCCTGGACAAATTATTAGACACACTGCAAGATTTCATGTAAAATACTAATTACTGGGTGATATTGTGCCTACATATTTGTATAAATACAAATAGGTAGTCTGCAATATGTAGTCTATGTAGGAGGCCCAGTGGCTTAGTGGTAGTGCTTCGCATTGCCACGCCACAGGTCCGGGGATCGAATCGCGGATTGGGCGAGGTTGACCCATCCTTTCATCCCTTAAGTGGGTCGATAAAATGGGTACCAAGCATGATTGGGAAATAAACACTGGGGGTTCCGCGTGAGGCTGACCACCTTACCGGGACATATGCCTAGCACCCCAGAGCCCTAGGTCACGAAAGCTGAAATGGGCACGGAAGGCCTTGGCCCAGCAATGGGCTGTTGCGCCGAGGAGTTTTTTAGTCTACAACAATTCTTTTAAATAAAAATCAATAATATTGTAGTTTATATATACCATTATTGCATAAAACTCTTAAGAAACATAAAATTACTTTAAAAAATACAGTGCGTCTAATAATTTGTCCAGGGACTGTACTTTTCTTTGGGGAAACAAAGTTAGAAATTCGGGACTCACAAAAAACCAAAAAGTATTCTAACAATTATTGCGTATGGAAACATTAGAAAGTACATTTTCGCAGCGAAGCGTAAAATATGTCATGCCGTGATGACAAAGCAAATCATTGTTCTTTTGAACTATGTGGAAATATATGAAGGAAAGTTGAGCTCTACTCACTGGAAAGTAACTTTAACTCGGATTTGTGAGTGTGTAGATTTGTGCGTGCGTGTGATGAGAAAGTAACAATTCCGGAATTCATACAGTCCCTGGCAAATTATTAGATGCACTGCAAGATTTTATGTCAAATATTAATTACCGGGTGATATTGTACCGTTTAATTATTTTAAATTGATTTGTTTTTTTATTTTTATATTATCGAATCAATTACCGATTTATTTGACACAAATAAAACAGCATTCATTTAGAAAAGCATAAGTTTATTAAGTTTTAAAGAAAAGTGAAATTAATGTTAGTAAAAGTCAATATTTAGTTGAGCCACCTTTAGCCGCTATCAAAGCTTTAATTCTGCGCGGCATGCTATCAATGCAAGACTGTACTGCCTCCTGCATTTGAGGATGATGATTCCACACATAAATAATCTTATAATAAATAAATAATATAAATTAATCTTAATCATAATTATCTTAAAATAAATACAAATATGTAGTCTACAACAATTCTTTAAAATAAAAATAAAAAATATTGTAGTTTAAATATACCATTATTGCATAAAAACTCTTAAGAAGCATAAAATTACTAAAAAAATACAGTGCGTCGAATAATTTGTCCAGGGACTGTATGTCATATCCTAGAATGTGTGAAAATATCCAACATGGGAAACACTGGTTTTACAATTGTAGAAAAGTTTAATTTTTCTTATATACATGGATAGTAAAACCCAAATCCTCTGGAAAAAGATCTTGTATGGCGTCCACTAAGTGATTTTGATTTGAAAAATACATTTAATTACATACAATAATTTACTTTATAGACATGTCAAATATTCAATGTCACTTAAAGTAACTTGAAAGTGCTTCAATAGCTACAAATAATAATAATCTATAATAATAAAAGAAAGAGTCTGTCTGTGTGTCTGTATGTCTGTGGATCGTAAAAGACCTACTTATACTGAACTCAGAAATTCGAAATTTTTAAGATAGATTCCCTTTAATACTTAGTTTTTTCACATGTGTTCCATTTTTAGAGAAAATTCTAATTTTGTGAAAAAAATACACCACTTTCGCTCAAATCTGATCATTTTTCCCCCTTTTGAGTTGCCATTCGACAAAAGAAATTAAAATGAACACAAAAATTAATTAAAATTGAAATTGCTTTTATTTTCTTGCCCTTACCTTCAGAAACTAAATTAATGATTTGAAAAATAATTGAACGTGCCAATGAGCTAAGTGTTTTTTTTAAACCCAGAATGGAGGTTTTGACGTGAAATAACATTGTTATACAATTATGGTTAATTTTGAATTTATCAGGAAAATTGCGATGACAGTATAAGTTCATATTGAGGAAGATTTTTGTGATATGAGGATGTGCATTTTATAGTGATGTATTTTTATTTTGGAATTTTAAAGCAATATAAGTAACATGATTTTATTCTTTATAATTAACGGGAACAAAGACAAAGCTTATTATCCTATAGCAAATTAAATGACACATATACTTGGATCGATTTGATATTCTTTTAGTCCGTGCGAAGAACGGGTATTTATTTGCTAGAAATGAATATATGAGTGAATCTCCAAAGTGCATAATTTCAGTCTGTGATTTATAAATTGAAAAATAAAAGTTCAATTTTTTACAAATTTGTGCCAAAAATACATAGATATCATGTTCAGAATGATATGCAAATAAAAATATAAAAATTATTTTCTCATTCTGAATATTTAATTATTTTTTTACTTTACAAAAGTGATTGTTCATTTTCTAAATAAATTAAATTATATATTTTTATTATGGTAAAATTAGTAAAAAAAATTAATTGCAGTTAAAAATGTTCCAGTTCATGTTGATCAGTGCATGTTGTGGAGGGGGGAGGCAGAGTGCAGTAGTGACATTTTAAGCTTTTATAATTATCTTGAGGCAATATTTATAGCTATTTTTGCAAAAATATCTTGTCAAATTATAGAATTAGAGAATAAATTAGTCAAAAATTCCAACAAACCACTAATGTAAGAATATTTAAACCCAAGGTACAAGGTAATCCCTTAAACTCAAGGTATTATTCACTTGTAGGAGAATCATCCGTATACTTTATCATACAAGGTACCCTCAGTACGCGCTTGATGCTTTTAAAACAAACACTTAAATGGCAAACAATTTAATGAAATAAATTATTATCTGCAATAAAAATTATCAAAGGTCCCTTTCATCATGAATAATATGGCGTAGTAATTTTTTAGGAATAAAACTTTCATTTTTATGTTCCATGTCATAAATATATGTTGTAAAACCAACAATCGTCAATTTTGTCATAATATAGAACATTTCTTAAAAAAAAAAACTATAAATGTAAATATTAGTTATAATTAAATTGCGTAGCAAATCTACTATTTTAAGAATACGTGTGTATGTGTGGTAGAAATATATTCAATTGCTTGTCAAGCGCTAACCTCGCAGAGACGAACACCACAGCAAGTGATCCATCATTTTAGAGAGAGGCACTAAGTCTGAATTGGCTTGTCACCAGAGTATTGATGTATGGAATTGAGATTTATGCCGATGGATTAACGTGCAGTCCTAGCGTCACGGGTTTCAGAGCAGTGATCGAACTCGAACTTAGATGTCAAGCTTGCGACAGCTTCCGGCCTGTGTAATTATCATACTGATAATTGATCTGACTGCTTAATAGCCCTCGTGTAGCTCTAGTGCAAAGCTATGACGTTGATTGAGGCGACGATGTTGATGCTGCTTTGAGTGAACATGAAAGGGTCAATGTTGTATTTTGGAGCTGTCAAATCACAATTGAAAATCTCTTTTCATCATTGTATTTTGCCTTAAGGGGGAAATGGGCGCGCAGGACCGCGGATCTCCAAACTCAAGTGCCTCAGTGTTAATCCAATGGCGAAAAAACTATTTTCTCTGCCACATTTCTCCGGCTGTATTGAATTTTTGTACAAACGGTTTTTTAAATAATAAATGTAGATAACTTACAGGTCTCTATCTTCCCACTTTTTGAAATTGCTTCGAATATTTTGTGTAAAATTATTTATTGAAAATTAAAAAAATATTCGAACCTATTTCAAAAAGTGGGAAGGTCGGGATCTGTAAGTCAGCTACCTTTATCACATAAAAAAATCCGCTTGTAAAAATATTCAATACTGCCGGAGAAATGTGGCAGAGAAAAAATATTTTTTCTCCATAGGATTAACACTGATGCACTTTGCTTTGGAGACCCCCGGTCCAGCGCGCCCATTCCCCCTTAAGGCGTCCAATCTGTTAAAATACAAATTACATTTCAGAAATATGACGAATGTGTTTCATATCGCAATCTTGTAAACAACTGTCTTGTGTTATCTGTTCTATTCCAATCTAAACCTTTTTTTTTCCTACTTCTGTTTTTATGAACCCTTTCATTTGGAGAATAGAACACCGGTGATGGATGATCGGACGATAAACGAATTGGGGCCCCTTCGAGGTGTCGAGTTGAGGAGTAATTAGTTGCTGAACATTACGAAACATTACATAAGCGGACATTGAAAATGACGAATTTTCCTTTCAGTGGGAATCTTGACCAGTGAGTGACCTAAAATAGAGGTACTAGATATTGATTCTGTTCTGTTAACGGATGCAGAGTCGTGACAACCATGACATGGTAACCCTTATTCTGGATCACTCTTTGTCTAGTGGACTCTTAATGGGCCTTCAGGGCTGGATTTACCAATAGGCCCTATAGGCCCGGGCCTAGGGGCGCACCATGATGAGGGGCGCAAAATTATTCCGCATTTTTTTTTTGTCAGAAAATTTCCATAAAATGTTATAGACTACAATACATGTCTACATCCAAGGAAGTAATTGGTAATAATATTACAAGTTTAAAAAAAAAACTAAAATAGTAGCCTACTTTTCACGTAACTAAAATACTTACTGGTTACTGAAATTCTTATCAGAAAACAAGTAGTTTGTAACAGTAACTGTCACCTACAATAGCTTCTACACAAGATTAATACACATTAAAAAAAAATATCCGAACACAGTAACTAGTTGCAATTTAAACATTTAAAAGTCACAATCAAATATTTTCATAAATTTTCTTTCGCAAATTAAATTAATATTATTTATCGTTCGCTTAATTTATTTTCAGTTTGAAGAATAATTATGTAAAATTGCTTTGAAGTCAATACATTTACTAAGTCTTGCACAGGCGTATCTGTGTCTCTTTGAGAAGAATTTTCACGTCCTTACCAAAAAAACCTATATATCTATGTCTTATCCAACAGTGGCTTTCCATAATTTTTTTTTGTTACCCGCTCTTTTTTAATCTAGTTACACTTAAAAAAGTTCTTTTTAGAGTTCAAAAACAGTACTACTTATGATTTTTTTTAAATCCAATTTCGTATAAATGTCTGTTTTTTTAAACCAATTTCGTATAAATTAAATTTATGATTAATTCGGAGAAAATTTAAGTCTTGTATATTAATATCAGTTTAACTTGAGTAAAATGTAGTGTATATGTATATCTATAAGTTTATAATGAGTATTAAATGTTTAAACTAATTTTAATAACTCGTTGTACTATTTATTTATAGCTTATATACCAAAATTTAGAAACAGTTGATTCTCTCATTATTTTATTTAATTAATTTTACTTCACGATGTGAATTAGAATAAAATACAAATTATCTTCACAAACACCTTTCGGAGGTTAGATTTCTCCCTCCTTTACGATGGTGAGAAGAGGGGGTGACAAAAAACCACGGACCTAGGGGCGCATAAAATCTAAATCCGGCCCTGTGGGCATTAAAATGCCGTGGGAAGTTTAAGACAAGTTGATTAGGTTTAGTAAAATATCTTTTCATAGAGATATAGGTTTTGTCCTAATTAGAGAATATACAAAATACAAACACACAAAAATAAGAAACATGTAAATGAAATATATATACAATTAAAGTAAGACAAACAGATAAACATGCGTCAAAACTGAATTAGACAAATATTATTGCCAAAGATAACATAGGTATAACTGAAAATATCAATATTATTTGAAGACAGGTGATTAAATAGCTTATAAAATTAAAAAGAGGAAATAATTGTTAGAAACATTTCGCTAAAAGAAGCTTTCACCATCTCTCTAAAAATACAAGTTGTCGTAACTCTTGCGGACGTATTAGTAAATTCGACATTGAGTGACTCTAGCTTAAGAACTGTTTTGGTCCAAAATATCGTTTTCTCCTTCCCTTCCCAATTATCAATTAATAATTATAAAATCTCACGAAATTAACTTCTTGTGTATAGCACCAGTGCAGGTTAAACGTGCCACAAATTCGAATTGGACTATCATCGCAGGTGTTGTCTTTGGCACAGATGTATTTTGCAAGCTATATATTTCAACTATTTTAATCCTAATCACAAGGCCTGTTTACTGAGTTGAGTGACGTCACGTTAGTAATCCGATTTTGACCAATTACTCATCAGAACCTCAAAAAGCGATCTGTTAATATTACGTAACTTTAGTTAGCAGGTCTTGTGAATAAAGGTATTGTTAGAACATGTGATGTCTGGATCCCTAGAGTGATACTACAAATACAAAAATTGTCGACCAACAACAGGCCAGAGGCCCAGCAAGGTTGATCCAAAATAAATATAATACTTTACCAGTTTCCAATGACTATCAAGATTCTTCTTAAAATCTTCTACTCTCTTCGAATACATCACATAATCTGATAAAGCATTCCAGTCATTGACAACTCTATTGTAAAAACAATGTGTTCTTACCTCCCTTCTAAAGCATGATTTATTCAATTTCTGATCATGTCCTCTGGTCTGGCTATTTAAGGTAAAACCTAAGCCCTCCATGTCTCCCTGTTTTATTAACTTGAATAACTGAATTAAATCACCCCTAGCTCTCCTGTTTTCTAGGGAATACATGTTTAAAGATCTTAATCTGTTTGATGTGTCTTCCGCTATCCAAAAGAATATATGTATCGATTGATGGAGATATTTTTTTATTACAAAAACAAAATATAATAGTACGTACGTGGCAGCGATAGTGTAATGGTCCTAGTACTTACCTTTATCTATATACAACAAAAGGATAGATTCCACAAAGTTTTCATCTTTTTTGAAAACATTATTTAGTTTAGATAAAACTATATATTTAGTAGTTTACATGATAAATTTAATTGTAATTTTTGAATAAATTTACTCTAGGCTGCAGCCTAGACTATTCAGAAACAAACTACACTATTTAGAAACAAAACCCTGGTGTTTTAGGTGGAAAAGCATAAAACGTCTTTTAGAGGAAGTGTTAACTAGTCTTAACTCCTGATAATTTGTGTGACAACTCTTATTTCCATGCATGTAAAATCCTAAGTTCCTTTTGAGTGTTATACATAGTTTTTCTGTATTTAGTTCACCAGTTTTTCTAGCAATAAATATAAATTATTAAATTTTATAAATAATGAAATGTTATTATATTCTCCTTTTTTCATTTGGAAATTGATTTAGAGAGAGAGAGATCATCTCTTCAAAAATGTACCTATAGTTAAACTCAAAGTTTCCTTGCACAGAAGCCACGACCATGGGCGGAGCTATAAAACGTGTGGAGCAATCAGATGAAGAAGAAATTTCAACCTTTTTATTTTGTCTTCATCTGATTGCTCCACGCGTTTTATAGCTCCGCCCGTGGTCGTAGCTTCTGTGCAAGGAAACTATGAGTTTAATTAAAATGCGTCGAAAACAACCATAAATGTTGCCCATTTTCATGCCGTTTGGAAGGTTACACCAGAATTCAATAATTTTTCACACTTAAACGTAACAATATGTATTAACTGTTTTTAAGTTTCAGTGTGAATATTTATTCCCGTGAAACTAATTTAATTGTACTCTCTATTTTAGGTCATTTAAATCTCCTACATTACGAGATGACGGAGGATAGCTAAACAATGCATTCATACTTTTTTCGACGAAACCACTGTCCTTGGTGGAACTGGATGAAAAAAGTAAAAAAAAACGCAATGGACTCTTGCTTGAATGATTCAAGTATTGTCTCCTATAGTGATATATTTTTCTAAGAAAAGTAGGTTATTTATTACTTTCTTCACACAGTAGTTTGTAATTTCGAGACGGACAGCATATTTCCGTTTTTTATTACTTTTTGACGACAGTTTCCTTAGAGGTTTTTATTTTACTTTCATTTTTTAATTGAAACGGTGAATGAACGCATAAACACTTTCTAGTTGAACTGAGTCAGTTAGTAATATTTAGGAACTCTTTACCAAAGGCGATCCTATCATTTTTATTTAACTGAGTCAGTTAGTAATATTTAGGAACTCTTTACCAAAGGCGATCCTATCATTTTTATTTAACTGAGTCAGTTAGTAATATTTAGGAACTCTTTACCAAAGGCGATCCTATCATTTTTATTTAACTGAGTCAGTTAGTAATATTTAGGAACTCTTTACCAAAGGCGATCCTATAATTTTTATTTAACTGAGTCAGTTAGTAATATTTAGGAACTCTTTACCAAAGGCGATCCTATCATTTTTATTTAACTGAGTCAGTTAGTAATATTTAGGAACTTTTACCAAAGGCGATCCTATCATTTTTATTTCATGCTAGTTAGTAAAAAAAATATAAAATTATTTAAGTAAATTCGATTTTCTTTCGCCAGGAGGTCATTTTTCCCAAGATGGACTTTACCGAAATTAAATTTTTTTTAAGGGGATACGGTACCCAAAACATTATTGCTAGAAATAATAACATAAACTTGTAAATTATAGTGGTTTTATATAATGTTCACTCTAAATAAACATTTTCTAGCAATAAAAACAAATATTTACTAGTAGTTTTTCATTTATTTTTTAAAAAAGTCAAAATTTTGAACTTTTTTAAAACGCTACTCCTCATTCAATTTTGAGAATAAACTCCACCAAACTTTTATAGTTTGTTTTTAGTACTATGTTTGCAAGAACTGTGCATGGATTTTAAAATGTGAGCTACAGTTAAAAAGTAACATGCATTTATTCTGAAAATTACAAAAAATTACAAGTTATTGACTTCAACATTTTTTAAAAAAAACAACTATACATAGTAGACCTTATTCCATGCACAATTTTGTGCACCATATTTATAAGAACACAGATTAAAAATTTCAAAATTCTAACTTAAATAGCAAAAGAGCCTTAGGGATTTATTAAACACAATTGAAAAACGCGAAACAGAGAAAAAAAGGTTGAAAGCAGATGAAATACGTATTCAAACTTATAGGAATGACCCCAGAAAATAATTAATACCTTTTTTTCTACAGAAGATATCATTATGAAACTTTCAGTAAATATTCAGGAAGATATTGTAAATAATAAGAAGTAAAAACTGAAAAATCGACATTTTGACCAATTTTTGGGTACCGTATCCCCTTTTAAGTAATTTGGAAAATTTTCAAGAAATTACAATTTGCATCTTTTTAACCTGACCGTATATTCCTACTTTCGACTCATTCTAATTGAATACTAAATTTAGTGCTTGACAAAACGTGAATTAGAATCCTATACTTTACCCTCAAAACTTTGTATAATATAAATTTGCCAATTGAAATAGCAAAATTATAATCCCGATTTGTCTAAGTTTAAATAAAGAAATAATTATTTTGTATTTTGTTCTCAATTAGCTGATATTCTAGCATAATAGTTGTTTTATATAAGTAGTAATATTATATATGCCAACCAGAGTCAAAAGAAATACAGTAAAGAAAATTTCGAACGAGACTCTTTGAGTGTCCATACAGTAAATAGCGGAATTTTGTTTATCCTTCAAAAAAAAATCAACAATTTAAAAATTCAATGGTCGGCATGGCATGGTGAGTTAAGGTGTCATGTTACATACACTGCAAGATTTCGGTGTTTCTATTCTTCGTATAGCTAAACATATACGCAATGATTCAGTTGGATTTTTTCACCATGTGGTTGGCTGACTGAAAGGAAAGAAGTGATGCCACTTTCAACTTATAAAACTTTTCCAATGCTGAGAAAGGGCATTGGGTCATATCCCCATGGGTCACAGTGCGTCTAATAATTTGTCCAGGGACTGTAGGTCAAGTCCACATGTTTTGACCTCGTCCAGCCATCCTATAAGTTTATTCTGCAAGGAAAGCAAAATCCCACAAATAAATGACGCTCTATATGGCTGGTTCACAATAAATCTTGTTTTAGTCGTAATTCCTTTCGCTTCGTACATCAAGATTTAACTCAGATTAACTCTAAATCTGAGAATAACTCCCTCTCGATGAGGCCAATTAAAGAGGAGAAATCGGTGAAATAATGCCCAAATAATTAAATCAAATAGGCTTGTTTCACGAGGGATCGGGCAACAGCTCCGCGGTCTTGTTTTCATTTTCCTCGAATTACTTTTGCCTTGGTATTCCAAATTGAGTTTTCTTAGAATAGTTTAGTTATTTTTTTTTAAATTCCAACTTTCAAGTTTTCCGTGATAAATGATTAAAACAACCAACAGCACAGCAAGAAGTTGTAATTTTAAAAAATAACAACTAAAATAACTTATTCTTAGAAAACTCAATTTCGAATGAAAACAAGACCGCAGAGCTGTTGCCAGATCCCACGTGAAACAAGCCCATTGGTGAACACCAGCATGAATTCTACTCATTACATTTCAGATTCAAACCACCTGTTCCTTATCACCATCTTCATGTTATCTTCAGGCCTCTTCCGTATCAAGAAACTCGGTCTGTCCTTCATTTTCGTTATCAGCACTATCCTCCTACTGTCAAAAACAGTACTCCAAAGAAGACCTTCTATTGATCCGATACCTCCAAATGAAATCACAGTCCATCCATCCTATTCAGCCATAAGTCCGCCAATATTTTCGCAATGGACAGCCAAACCATGCCAAGTTGGCGAGAAGATAGATTTGTTGATTGTTGTACACTCGTCCCCATCCCATATTTTACATAGAAAGGCCATTCGACAGACGTGGGGGTCCAATGCTGTCGGACAAGGTCAGTAAATAGTTGGTAACCGGCTAAAGCTGAACATATTAGACTTTAGCTAGACATATCATAGCTAATTTGAAAATTAAGTTATTAGTTTTCCAATTTAATGGGCAAATTTACGGCTTTCGAATGCTTTAAGTTCAAAAGTTTAAGAAGTATATAGTATATATTGTATGCAATATACGTGTTTTTATGGATTTCCTAGATAATCTAGGAAATGAAGAAAAAAATCCGCACTTTAACTGAGCGAATCAATTGATCTGGATATAAATTGAGTAATATGCTTATTAACTTATTTCCGCACAGTTACACTGATACAAATATTAAGGGAAGTAGATGTTGCGTTTAGATTTTAGAATAACATGATGATGGATGGAAAATACAATTTCACACGTGTTAGAAGAAAAATAAATTTTCCAAAATAATAAAAAATATATATATAAACAATTATTCTTTTTGTTATATACAAATTGGGCGTTTCATGCACGAAATGCTTCCTCTGGGAACTTTATTTTGTACCAAAAGTTTTATTAACAGGCTTAGAAGACGGACAATGTCTCCTGGCTAAAGCTTCTAACGAAACTACTACCTCTACAATCCTTTAAATGTTAATTTTAAAATTTCAAAACCACCATTTAATTTTACCACTACTATCTCCAGATTTTTGCCATTATTCTTTAGACACGTTATATATTAGATATTTTTCATAAATAATCATAATTTCTGCATTTATTAAAACAAGATTTTCTTCCAGGACTCAACATCAGAACAGTGTTCGCAGTGGGCAGGTCCAAGTTGCCCAGGATACAGCAACGTGTCAATTCAGAATCCAAAGCCAACGGCGACATAGTTGGGGTGGAAATGATAGACTCCTACACCAACTTAACTCTCAAACACGTCGCCGGGCTGAGATGGGCAGTGAAGAACTGTGCTGGGGTCGAATACGTTCTCAAAGCAGACGATGACGCCTTTGTGGATGTTTCCAGAGCGCTCAAGGTCATAAAATCTGCGGGTCTTTCATCAAGTTCGATTGCATGTCGTGTTGTTCCACAAGGTACTCCTAGAAGTGTAGTTAGTTCGTTGTGTTTCTATTTTCTACTTTCAAGTATGGAAAGTAATGACAACGGCTGTTTAAAAAAAATACTCCTGAA
Source organism: Oedothorax gibbosus (assembly GCA_019343175.1). Taxonomy (NCBI): domain Eukaryota; kingdom Metazoa; phylum Arthropoda; class Arachnida; order Araneae; family Linyphiidae; genus Oedothorax; species Oedothorax gibbosus. Next base: position 11,439,250 of record CM033274.1, on the reverse strand, counting down.
TAGTCAGGGTAGTTTTAAGTTTTATTTTGTGCTAATAGATGGCAGCACCACCATTTACAAAATGGAGGAGTGGTGAGTGGTATGATTCGTGATTTTGCTGCACGAGAACTATTTCTTTATAGAATGTTTTTGGAATCATAATAATATGTATTAGCACTTTGTGAATTATATCTTTATACTGGTTGAGTGAGTAGCGTAGAGTATTTAATTTAGTACATTAACATAATTTTGAAGAGGGACGGCGGGTATCATAGCCATAGCCAGGCTAAAGTTTTCTTATGTCTTTGGAGGTCGGTCAGGGTGATAAGGTCAGTGGTTTTGCTACACGAAGATTAACTATTTCTTAGTAAATTGTCTTTTGCATTATTCTAATATTATAAACATTTTGAGAATTATATCTTTATATTAATTGAGTAAGGTTGCTTTGCATTAAGTTTAGCACATGATAGTATTTTCAAGAGATATTACGGCCAGGCTAAAGTTTTGTAATGTTTTTGTAGGGGTGATACGGTATGGTATGTGGTTTTCCCGTACGAGGAATAATTAGATCGGAATCTACTGCAGTTTACGAACAGATACCTGTGTTACGTTGGCTGTCGGATTTTAACTGTTAATTTCATTATGGAATCGAGGTTTAAATTATCAAGTTCACTTTTATGATGCTAAAAAACTGTTAACGAAACAACATAACCGTTCGTTGCTTATTTTTATCAGGGATTGGAGTAACGCGTTACTTGTAACAGTTACTTTTTTTAGGTAACGTCGGGTAAAGCCGTTACATTTTTCAGAAAGTAACTGTAACTTAGTTACTTTTAGCGGTAACGAAGTAACGAAAAATTGCGTTACTTTTCCGTTACTTTCCTAAGGCTGTCTGATACTTATTTTGAAATTCCACTCCTAAGAAGGGAACATATTTCCAAACTTTCGCATTCCCGAAATATGAGCTTTTCTTGGGAGGGAAAAAGCAAAATGCATTGTCCATTTTGGCTGCTAAAGTCGTGACGACTGCTTTCAGCCAGAATAGTTAAAGTACGAATGTCACTCCTTGTCTGTTTACCTTTCCAAGTATCACATTATAAGACCCGTAATTATAGGCTTCTACCGAAAAGAAGGGTTTTGAAATAAATCACGCTGACTGTCAGGCAAGTTGTCGTTCGGCAAGTTTCGACCAGTGCAAACCCCTTTGTGTTGCCTGAACCTGAATGGGTTCTACAACAATGACCAACAATAAAGTGTGTGTGTGGGGAGAGAGAGGGCACGTTCACACCTATTTCTTGGATTGAAATTAAATAAAAAAAATTATTAATTATAATTTAAGCATTTTGTTTGTGCTTATGTTTCGTTAATCTTGGTTTTCTTTGAAAAATGGTAAGCTGGCTAAATTTAAATTTTTCTTATAACTTGAAATTTCAAAAAGTAACTGTGAATCGTTACTTTTCGTATTAAGTAACTGTAACGCGTTACTTTTCATATTCAGTAACTATTACTGTAACAGAGTTACTTTTTTGATTAAGTAACTGTAACTATAACAGAGTTACTTTTTAAAAGTAACTTTCCAATCCCTGATTTTTATTTTCTCCCCCTTATATTTTATCCGTTTTCTTCCTTTCACAGGCACGAGTCCAAGGCGTTTTGGAAAATGGATGGTGACCAGACAAGACTACCCTTACGACGCGTATCCCGAGTATTGTAGCGGACTGGCCTACTTTGGAAGGCCCTCGGCAATGGCCAAAGTGTACGAGGCCGCAGTGTCGGGGAAAGTACCTTATTTGTGGATAGACGATGTATATTTGACTGGACTGGCAGCCCAGGCTGCTGAAGTCAGTCGACTGGACATTGGAGTGTGGTTCGCGAGGACTGAAGACATGGTCATCAAGTGGATGAAATCTGCAGGCGACACTAAGAGAGTGTTGCCGTGGATTGTTGCTGAAATGACGCCTCGCCACTGGCCTTCAGAAGCTGAGGATCTGTGGCGAATGATTAGGATGACGCAACGAAAGCCTTTAAATAGTTTGAGGTGATCTAACTATTAGATATGCACCAATATCCACTATACGAGCCTAATGATGCGTCCTGGAAAGTAATTGACAAGTTCTGTAGATAAGGTTTTCTGAATTGAGCAAGTTGCGTGAAACGCACGGTCAGGAAAAGAATTCTGATATGGCTTACACAAAAATATTTCTGTATGAAAGTATAGACAGCAAAGAGTAATTTTTTAAAGTCTTATTAAATGATAAGGCTAATCCGAACCAAAGTTTAAAATCCTGTTTTTACCAATCTCTCTCTAATTCAAGAATAAGTAAACTCTGGAACGTGGATGTAGACCAAGCTTTGGCAGCAAGCTTTATCGATCAGTTCTTAAAACTTATCTAATGTCCATTCAACCGACCCCATTAGCTAATGCAATAAGTCCAATTTGGGATCACATCGTTATTCCACTAACAATGTACTTTTTTTACCATGGAAAGCATTTAGAATTAAATAGACTTGTGCAAAGCTACTATCAAGATAAGTATTTTGTGGATCAAAGATGTATTCCCAAATTGGACCGATTGCATTCGCGACTGGGGTCGGTTGAACGAACATTGAAGTGTGGTTAGCTGCCATTAGGCATTGAATTTTACTCAAATGACGTTGTGGCAATTGTCTCATACCATGAAGCTGATAACCGACGCAAAGTAAAGATGATCAAACCAAGTTCTTGGAGAGTTAGAAATTGAGTCTGAAATTCACTCTAAATGACAATGTTGCTCTATTTTTCCTGGTTTTTCAAAGCCTTGCGAAATGAAAAAGATTCAAGTTGAAGAGATGGAATGGACAATTCCCACATTTTATTTTTATTTTTTATTCGACGTAAATAGGTGAGACAAAATACTTGCCGAAAAATTTTTGCTCTCCGATGCGTAGTTATTTTTTTATTTGAGTTCAAAGTTAGGCTTTTAAAAAGCGCGCGAAAATCAGTAGGTTCCGCGGGGGATCGACTGTGACGTACATGTACATAACACGTGACCAAAACCTCCTCGGTTGCATATAGCGATAGGCGGGATATTTCACAAATCGTTTCGCAAAACTTTCGATTTTCGTTTTTATTAATGCAGTAAGTTTGTATTTATTATTTAATAATGGCATATTGCTAACTGCTTAATTTCCGAATGTCGTAATACGACTACAACTGCTCCAGAAAAGATATATTTTCACTTAGCAACAGAATCGGTACAGCGAAAACGATGGATTCCAGCCATGCGACGTGATCCAAAAAAAAAAAAAAAAACAGTATATAATAGGATTATGGACTGACTTAATTATTTTTTAAAGTATAAATTTACATGTAACACATGGCAAAAAAAGGCAGGGCCATAAAGGCACAATAATTAGATTAAGTTTTTTTTTAAAGTAGTCTATCTACGGATAACATGACAAATGTAGCAACTTGGGATAGCTCAAAACATTGTTAATAATGTTTACTTACAGACTTCCAGTTTAGTATTACTATTTTTGGAAAAATCAGTATTTTATCAAATATTTTCCTTTTATTTCGATGGTTAAAAGTTGCGCAAACAAAATATGTCACGCTTTTTACACGTTCAGACGAAACCATTTAAATTTGGGAAAATTCAGAAAGACGACTTTTTGCTTTCTACAGTAGTACCTTTATTCATATTATTTTAATGTATGACCCTAGCTAAAAGAGTAATACTAAAATCCTAGGAATAAATTATGATATTTAAACTGACAAGGAAAGTTGTGTTTTGTAAAAACGATAGTTTGGTTATGAATGACCTGTGGAATTAGAACATCTTTCAACAGCACAAAATAACTATTAAAACTTTATAAATAATTCAATTCGAAAGATAAAACAAGAATGAAATAACTTTAACTTTTAGCTTTTACTCCACGTATTTCGGCATTTATGAAGATATTCCGGGCAATTTTGTTTTCTCTATAAAAAACATCAGTATTCAACATGGGGCAGTATTGTAGGGCGCATTGGAAAGCCTAAATACTCGTTTGGGGAAGGGAAAAATTGTTTTTCTCTTAAAAAAAACCAGTTCTAGTCGTTTGTAATGAGCGTTCAAAAAATTAGAAATTTAAATAATTCATGAAAACTTAAAAAAGTAACTATCCAGGACAACTCTAAAACGATGAGTTTCCTGGGTGGGGTGAAATAAGAAAAGCTTGGAAAAAAACATTTGTACTTCTGCCGAGAGAGGGGATTTGAACCCGGGACCTATTGGTTAAGAATCGCTTATGCTACCACTAAGCTGCGACGTCCGTGAAAGAGTGAGCTCAAACTGCTAATAAGGCTCAATCCTGCGCAGTTACTATACCCGTACGCGTAATGCGTGTACGGTGCCCGTGCACGTAGACACTCCGTACTTTTTTACTGTAGCTCACATTTTAAAATCCATGCACAGTTATCGAACTAATAGTTCTAAAAACAAACTATAAAAGTTTGGTGGAGTTATTCTCAAAATTGAAAGAGGAGTAGGGTTTAAAAAAGTTCAAAATTTTGACTTAAAAAAAATCAAAAACTACTTGTAAATATTTGTTGTTATCGCTGGAAAATGTTTATTTAGGGTAAACATTATATAAAAACACTATAGATTACAAGTTTATGTTTTATTACTAAAAATAATGTTTTGAGTACCGTATCCCCACAAAATATATTTTAAGTTATTATTATTTTTTAAATAACTTATGATTAAATGAATATCAAAAGAAAATAAACAAGAATAGAAAATTAACGCAAAAGATAAGAAAGTTATAAAGCAAAATATGAACCGTAAAAAAGCATGGGAGAATCGAAAAATCGCAATGACTGAAATAGTAAACAAACGCTACTTAGTGTACATGTACGTCACAATCGCTCAGCCAATAGCAGAACGATTCAAACAAGAACTAAAAATTGACGGTTTTTAACATTGAATATTTAATAACACAATTTTTTGTGTACATTTTAACCTAGATATTTGAAATCAGCGTTGTTTATTTTATCGAAAAAATGTATTTTTAGTAGTTTTTAAAAAATATGGGAATTGTCCATTGACATGTATATAAAGGATGTAATTTATTTTTAAAAAATGTAATAAAACTGTGTTAAGTTTTTAGTATTTGTTCTAAATGTAGTTGTTACATTTAATTACAATTTCTGAGGGGATCTAATTATTAATTGTTGCATAAAATTCAATTAATAACATATTTAAGTAAATAAGGTCAGAAAAACTAGTAATAAAATTCTACCTATATTACATTTATTTTTTTTCCTTGTTAATTCAGTAACTGTAGCATAATCATTTGCCAAGAACAGTTGAGACTTTTTATGAAATAAAATTAATCAATGAAATATTAGTCATGTGATCAAATAATGTTGAGTAAATTAAATACACTTAATACCAAACTAGTTTCTTTATAATTTCTAAAATAAATACAGTGTATTAATCCAAAAAGCACACATATTTTAAATTTGTAGTATTTATTAAAATAAATTCTCTATACATAGAATAGTTTTGAAAAGTTATGAAAGTTACACTTATTAACAAGAATGCAAAATTATTAATAGAAAAATTATGCAATCGATTTAGATTCACTGTATTACATACAAAAATATATAGTAAAGTAAGCATTAATAAATTGTTTATGCTTTCCAAAAATATACATAGCGAAAGGTATATAGTTGACTATAAAGCGTTAGTAAGAAATGAAATAGGTATATATTTACAATTATAGCTAAGACAACAAATAGCAAATCAAACAGAGGAAATAGTACCAGTTCAAACATTATACATAAATATTTAACATCCAAGTAACACTCATAGATATCATAGTTAAAGTATTAGATTGGCAGATCATGTGACCTCCAATGCTAATGACGGGAAACGCATGGAGGCCAAATAATAGGGCGAAATGGCCAGTGTTGCTCCAACTTTAAGGAGAAAAATACCATACCATAAAATTCTAAAATTTAAAAAAAATACTAGAAAAGGATTTAAAGTCACTAAAAAGATTCCAGAATGCAGCTAGTATTTTTAAGATATTTTTTGTAATTTCAGAATTAGATAGTATTTTTTCGTAATATTTTTATCCTTAAAGTGGCAGCAACACTGGCCATTTTGCCCTCTTATTTGGCCTCCATGCGCCGTCCCGTCGTTAGCATTGGAAGTCACGTGATCTGCCAATCTAATACTTTAACTATATCTGTGGTTACACTACACTTAGGATTAAAATTGCCATTACGAACTATGTTACAGTCACAAAAACAACTTCTAAAATAAATTAATTTAACTTATGTTCAATAAAATGAATGAATGAGAACTGAAGAGGTTCAACACCACTGGTTAGTTTATTAAAACTATCATTAGGGTCTATATATATGTTATTTTTACCACGTAGCTCCAATTTCCATGAATTTAATAAATTTCGAATTTACTGTGAAATAAGTATTTTAATTATGTGTTTCTGTTATAAACTTTTCATTTAAAAGAATAGTTTAAATGCAAAATAAATATTGAAAATTAATTTTTATAGGAATTATTGAAGTTTGCTTCACGAAATACAGCACCCATCAGCTTCTCAAAGAGTTAACAAAATAGCAAATATAGAAAATTTACATGGGCTTTACACACTTTTAAGCTTTAGGTATAAAAGTTATATTATATTTATTAACATATATGAAGAATTGTAAAACAAAATCAACTTACAATTTATAATATGTAATTGCACCCCAAGTTAGGATTGTTCTCCGATTAAAATTTATAATATATAATAAAGCATTACTAGATGTTAAAGTATGATATTATAAAGAAATATAATTTTTTTTCAGTACTTGAACATGAAACATGCAATTCAAAAATTTTAAATATAAATTTTAGTTACATTAAATAAAATTATGGGGCGATATAAGAACCTTTAATTTGGTTTTTAAGATGTTTTTGAATGAGCAAGCTAATAAAAATAATCATTATAATTTTACAAAATTCAATAAGCAGAAACTACAATATGTCATGTAAATTAACTCGATAATTTTAAAAATCAATAATTTTAAAATTGGTATTTATTACTCACACATGATAAAAATTTGATAATGCAAAAATATCATTAAAATTAAGACCCATGCAGATTCTGCCATTTATAATGAATTAATTGAAATATGAAAATTAATATTTTAAAGTCTTCAATCTGAATCATCACTGTCCATAAGAACACGAGCCTTTTTCTTCTGTCTGCTAAGAGCCTCGACACTCACAATTTCTTCCGATTGACTAAGTTCTGCCTCAATCAAAGGTTCTTCTCCAGAGTCTTCGCTTTCATCAAGAATCAACCGTTTTCTCTTTCGGACAGTCGCTGATGTATTACTTTGAAGTTCTGATTCCTGACTTTCATCTCCGGAATCGCCCAGACGACTTCTGACATTGCCCAAGGGATCGCTGCCGGGAGTGTCGACTAACATTTCGGTGACTGTCTTCTTTCTTATACGTTTCTTTTTGACTTCAGAACCATTTTCGCTCATTTCATCTTCTTCTGAAGAATCGTACAGGACTTGGAAATATTTCTCTGGTTGGGAAAGATTTGCACTGGACTTGTTTTGGCCATTTGCTGAGTCTTCTTTCTTTGATGTAGATTTTTTAACTTGCTTTTCTGTAGTTCTGCCTTCATTTATGTTCTGGATACTCTTTAAAGGAAGACCATCATCAGATTCATCAGCTTGTTTTTCAGTGGAATTCTCTTCATTGTTTTCATCGACACTTTTGGAAGCAACATTAGCGAAGTGTTTTTCTTTGGAACTATCTACACTGTGGATATGGCTTGAAGGTCGATCATCATCAGAATCATCTGACAATACAGATGTATTTCTTTTTAACTCTATTTTTTCAGAGCTCTTTTTATGAATTTTACTAAGAGGGATAGTCTCGTCTTCTGAAGAATCGGATGAAATTGAGCTTCTAATTATTCCCTTTGGTCTTTTTCTTTGTAAAAGTTTTTCGGTTAAGTTTGTCAGTTTTTCGATAACTTTACCACTATTTTTGTTCTGGATGCTTCTTAGGGGAATATCATCATCAGAATCATCAGACAAAACAGATGAATTTAAATTTGATTCCAATTTTTCACTGTTACCTTTATGCTTGTTATCAAGTGGTACAGTTTCATCTTCAGAGGAATCTGATAAAAAGTTTTTAGCCTTCTTATTTTGCCTACCTCCTGCTTGGTCTTTGGGTGTCTTGCTGACAAGGAGGGATGTGTCATCATCCGATGAGTCAGACAAGATTGAGTTTTTAGTCTTCTTGTGCTTTTTATTTTTGCTTATGGAATTTTCCTGGATTTCATTTACTTTATTCTTATCTTTATTATTTATTTTAGGTGTTTTGTCTTGCTTTTGTCTCTTTTTCCTGACTTCCTTTTTATCTTCAATTAATCTGATTTCCAATAGCTTTTCTATGATGCTTGGTTTCGGCCTTTTTACTGTTAATTCACTCATTATGTTTGCAATAATATCATTGGAGTCTTTGAACTTTTCAAAAAGCTGTTGTAGTTGCACAATTTCTACTTCCTCCCACATCTTTGGTGGTCTTTTTCTGGACTTTTGGCCATCAATTGGTATAGAAGATTTTTTAGCTTTATTTTTCATGACTTCAGATTCAACTCTGCCTATATTTCTGTTTGATGACTCCTCCTCCTCTGAATCGGATAAAACCTGCCTGGCTTTCTTAACCTTTGTCTTACTTGCACTAGAAAAGTGTGCTGCATCATCAGACCCTGATTCTTCATTATCATTGTCACTAACCACAAAACTAGAAACATCCAGTGAGCCGTTTTCGTTGGTTTTCCTAGTTTGTTTCTTGCGTATTTCTTTCTTGTCCTTTATCAGACCAGTCTCAAGCAATTTCTCGACAATACTTTGCCTCGATCTTTTTGTTGTTAAGGAATTCAAAATCACATTCATTATGTCCGGTGAATCTCTGTTGCTAGTGAATATGTTAGTCAATTCCATAATTTCTTGCTCTTGCCACACTTCTGGAGGATTTTTATCCTTCTTGGCCTGCTTATGCTTTTCATTTCGTGAGACTTTCTTATTTTTAAAGATGTTTACCAATTCAGCTGTCTCACTTTGCTCTTCCAGCCCTTCATAAACATCATTCGAGTCAACATTAGATACAGCATCTTTATTAGCAGAACGCTGTTCTTTTAACATTTTAAAGAAATTCTCCTCATCTTCTTCATTTTCTGAAGAATCCTCTCCAGGTTTCTTATGGCGATCACTTTCCGAATAATCCTGATCGACATCATCGTCACTGTTCTCAATGAAAGAATCTTCACCACTCTTACTTCCATCCTCCTTCTTAGACTTCTTTGATCTTTTCTTTTGCACTTCTTTCTTGTCCTGGATCAAGTTCAACTCAAACATTTTTTCAAGCACCATTTTCCTGGATCGTTTGATGGACAGACCATTCAAGATGCCACCCATGACGTCATCGGAACCTTTAAGGTCTTCAAACAAATTCTGCAGTTCAATGACTTCATCTTCTTTCCATTCCTTGCGTAGATGAGGTTTGAGATCTTTAGAATTTTGAATTAGACCTAGTCTTTTCAATGCTAGTGTGATTTGATGTTTGGTCCTCTTTCGGTTTTCGATGCTGGCAAGGATGATGTCAGCGACGTCTTGTCCCTCAATGTACACATCTTTATTCTCTTCGTAGAGCTCACAAAGTTCATTCTCTTCCTTTTCTGTCCAAGCTCCTTTGATGGTGCTACCTCTGTTGTCGTAACCTTCTTCCACTTCATATGCTTCCTTCACACTCTTCCAAAACAGCATCTCAACGAAGACCTTGTCATTTTTCTTGGCAACTTCAAAGAACTTGGACACAATAAACTTGGCAAATCTGTACAACTCTTTAGTCACTGGATTAGTGGAGACATCAGGATCATTGAATATCTTCTGGAAGGTCAAGAACAGGGTGGACTGAAAAAACAGGGCATGCATCTTGCAGTCCCAAGCAATCTTGTGCAGAAGCTTGATGAGGCTAACATTGGTTGTCGGCAAATTGTTCTGGTAGTTTGCCAGCAGCAGACTGCAAGGTTGAACAACTTTTTGAGAAGCATACTTCTTGTACACGTCTTCTAAATCAAGCTGTTTTTCTTGCACTGCCGGCATGGCTTCCGTTTCCTCATCAGTGGATTCTGGATCTTCATCGATAGCTTGGCTAGTCTCCGGGTGTGGATTCTCGATGTTCGACATATAAATTTCTCTCAAGACGGTAAACTCATCTTCAGAATCGATGTCAGCAGTGCCAAAAGAATCGCCATCTGGCCAGAGTTCTCTTGCTGATCGTAGCAAACTAACAGCTTGTTCAGCTTGCTTCGACACAAGTGCATGTCTGATTTTGTACATTGCATCCACTTTTTGTTCTTCAAATGGAACTTCTGAAGCACCATCAAACGGAAACAAATCATTAGGAACATTCCGTCTTCCTTGAACAGCAGCTGATAATGTAGTAGCGAAACAGGACCATTCCTCTTCTAAATTGATGCTTTCTGGCTGTTGAGGTTGAGGCTTTTTCTTCTTGCGCCTTTTAACCCTTCTCTTTTTCTGCTGAACAATGATCTCAGAATGACGTTTAGAGTGATTCTCTAGCATCTTCAAGAACATGTAGTTGCTCTCGATAAGTTCAGATAAATAAGTGAGAGAGAATTTAACCTCATCAAAATTTGATAGCAGTGACAGAAGCATCTCTCGATACTCAATTACGAAAAAAACCTTGCTGATGATGATATCCCCGTTTTGTTGTAACATTGGATCTTTAGATTTAGTCATGGTGTACACAGTCTGAAGCAGTTCTTTGTATGCACTGACACCCAATCTCATTCTCTTTGACCAAAGACTACTCTTCTTCTTGTCTGCAGTCATCATCTCCTGGTACATTGTAATCTGTGTCTGAATATGATGGAACATAGACATAGAAATAGTCTCTGCGATGTACGCTACATTGAAATCAGTGAGACGATTGAACTTCATGAAATACTCGATCGCCCATAGGTAGTAAGAATCATCGTGTTCAGAAGAAGCCTTACGTTCCAGCTCTCTTTTAACACCAGCCATCAGTTTGTTGTAGTATCTTAAGAACTGAGTGCAGAATTTCTTGAGAAAAAGTCTCACTTTTAGTGTTGAACGTCTTGTGGTACTTATATCCTTAAGCGGCACTCTATTTTTGGGAATTCTTTTGCCTGTCTTCTTATCATCAAACTTGACATCATCTAAGTTAGTGATGAATTTATGAGATATGTAATCATTGCTACTAAGCGACTTCATGTTCCTGACACTGTAAACACCGCTGAATCGCGTGGAGACCATCGACTGGACTTTCTTCATTTTTAGGTTTTGTTCCCGCTGTCTAACAGACATGAGGGCATCCAAGTCTTTTTCTTTCTCCTTTTCTGATCTTTCCTCGTTTGTCGCTGCCAAAGTTTCTGGCGAGTGTTCTTGAAGCATTAAGGAGATAGTCTCGATCATGTGGAGGCAGTAGTTGTATTCCGTGTCGTTGGAACAAAAGTACAGAAGCAGGACACCAACATTGGACTTACATATTTGCCAGATGATCTTATCTTGAAGACTCATGTCGTCATCTGTCTGCATCGACGTCAGCTCATGTGTTGGAACATGAAGAATATTCCGAATGATGATCAACATCCTTTCCAGAGTCAGTCCCTCTTCTTCAGTTCTCTCGATGAAACGTTTCTCCAGAATTTTGGTGAGTTGTCGGTGAAATGTGTTCCACACCTCAACGTCACAGAAGGCCATTTTGTAGTTCTGGAGGTAATTCACCAGCTGGAGGTAGATGTTGTGGGATTCTTTATCTTCTGGGATCTCTTCTTGGAAAATGATGAGAGCGGGGCTGGTTAGAGCGACCAGCAGTCGAAGGGTAAAGTCGAATATCTCAGAATCGTTTTCATAGCGTTTAATCAGAGGCAAGAGATCATTTTCTAGAAGGTTGTTGTGACCCAAGAATCGCAGTACTGAATGGGTTTCATCATCTTTACGAAGATATCGTAATAAGTCCTTCAAACACTCCAAGCAGTCAGTACCTTTTTCGTAAACACCACGGACAACAATCCCCAAGGCGTTGCAAGTGGCAAGAATTTCGGCTTCGAAAAACTTATCCATGGTTTTTATATAGAGCTTGGAACAATTACTGGATTAGAATATCATTTTACGGATAATGAAGTTAAGAAAAAAAGTATTTCATAATTAAATCAAGGTACCTAAAAGCTTCTGCAACAAAGAGCTCAAATCAAAACCAAGCAAAACAAACTACAATACAGCATAGAAAATTACCCGCCAAACTAAATTTTGAGATGATGCCATATCTCAAAGTCAAATTCAATCCTCAAATATAAATTTTAAAAATGTCATCGAATATTTAAAAATACAGAAATTCGTTGAATCCAAACTCACTTTTTTTCTAAAATTAATTTAAATATTTTCAAACTAGTAAGGTGGGTTAAATACTATTTTTCCTTTCTTGTCTTTAATCGTTTAACTGTATTTGTGTCATCTGTGACAGTGGCTTCTGTTTTGATGTTTATGATGTTTCTTTCATAAAACAGTTTGATTAGTTAATTTCGCGACTTTCTATTGAAAAAATAACGCTTACTAACTAACATTTCTGGTTTAGTTCTCCCAAAATCAGTGCCTGCTTCAAGAATACAGCAGGAGAATGCTTTCTACTTGCTGACGGTGTCGGGATTGTCCACTTATGGTACCATTTTTATTGCGATTGACATTGTTCAAAAGTAAACATCCAAAATGGAAATTTCGCTGGGAGAAATGTTAAGTGCTGCCCTTGGTGGATGTCCAGAGGATGGTTTTGCACCCCCAACACCTTCGCCATTCAATCCATACCAGCTCTGTCAAGCCAACTTCAGACAGCCCAATAGGAAGTTAGTATATTTATTAGGGTTACCATAATTAACATTTAAAGGTGAAAAATAAGGTGCATTTTAAAGAAAAAATTGCATAAAATGCACATTGAATTATTTTTCGCTCTAATTTAGTTGAAAATTCGCCTGCTATCTCCAAAACTCTGTTCTAGAAACATGCATAATTTATGTGTACTTTTTATGTTAAAGGGGTTTTAAATAATAAATTCAATTCAAATTGTAATTATTTTTGTTCAAAAATCAAAATCCATTTGGTTTTGAAATAGATCATCTGCCATGCTACATAGTTAGTGTCGCAGCTTAGTACATTTTATTTTGTTAATGAAAAGAACATAACTTCAAGTATATCTTCTTAATATCCTAGTTTCTCGTACCCCTCAGTGTGTTGGCGCAAGTGCATTAATTTTTATGTGGTACCGTTTCTTGTGTTGCTGTTTTACATTTACAAGGTTGAACCAATGCCTCTTTTAGAAAAGACCTTAACACTCAAATAGACATAAGTTTAGCAATTGTTCAGAGGGGCTACACTTACTGCATCACACATGAATAACCTACCATATTTAGGCCTTATTTTAAGCAGGGCTGAGCCGTTACTTGTTTAAATGTAACTCCTTACAATCACAATTACTTTTCGTAAAAAGTAACTAATTACCTGTAAAATTACTAGTTTAAAAAAAGTAACAAATTACAATTACTTTTAAGATTACTTTTTACGACAAAATTTCATATTTACAAATGTTTTGAAAAATAAAGTATTTTAGTTGCTAGTGTTCATGGGTACCGTGAGCCATGCTGACAGACAAGAACTCGAAGACTAGTTCATTTGGAGAGTGAATATTTATTCAGCAAAAACGACAATCACATACTGATATCTAAGCTAAGCGCCCGCGCTCGGCACAACTGGAGTTCATATATTGTTGGCCCTCTGGCGACCGAATCTAGCCACACTCAGTGCTGCCAGACCCAATCGCCACAGTAAATGAATAAATGATTTTTTTTCTAAAATCGACTTTATTAAGCAGTTAGCAGAAAATCTACTTATTGGGGTACAACAAAAGCTGCATCTAAAAAATTTTGTTGCTTACATAGCTACGATTGGGTCGGAGACATAAACCACCAGAACTAACCTTTCAACAGCTGTACTGGCTGATAAGGGGGTATTATATTTTATGGACATGCTTTTAATTGTTAGTAGGGTACAGAATACAGTCATATTATGGTCGTTACTTTGGAATGATGTAGACAACTCAAAATCGGCTTCGGCGGAAGGATGTCTAGTTTTTACATTCTCAAAAAAATCATCATCACTGCTAGATGAGTGTTTAATCACTGCAATCAGTAGGGAACGTTTCATTTTTGTGTTAACAATATTTCTCCTCTTAGCAAAGAGTATGTAAAAGTTTTTTTATTTAGTTTTTTTATAGCATATTTTTTTGTTTTGGACATTTATTACAGTGTTAATGATAAAATTAAGGAAAATAACGCGCTACTGTTTACTTTTTCAAAAATTATGTAACGAATTACCTGTAAAATTACTGGGTTCTCAAATGTAACGAATTACCTATAAGATTACTCTAAAAAGTAATTATTACAAGTAACGCGTTACCGCCCAGCCCTGATTTTAAGTTCAAGAGTTTAGTTGCAGCCTAGTATAAAATTGAAAAGTATCTACACACAATCTAGCGTTGCAAACAAAATAAAGGATGCATAAAACTAATATAAATAAGTTAAACACTTAAAATCCATTTATGGCTAGGATTAGTAAAATCAATAATGACTCTTGCCTTTTTACTCTGAATTATGTCAGTTGGCCTTGGCTTGACTTAAGTTTAAATTTTTGTTAATTTCATTACTTTTCTACTTTTTGTTTTATTTTTGATGCATTTTTATTTGTTAAATAAATGTGAAATTATGAGCCCCTAGAAATAAATATTTTTATTTTCCGTTTTCTTTCGGATCGTAAAATCAAATGTCTTGTTTTTTTAAAATTACGGCTAAATTCCAAGTTTATAATTACTGTTGTTTCCTGATTTTGAATTATCATACAATTTTTAGTTTAAAATTTCTGGAGTTTGCTGTTTTTAAATTTTTCTTAAAATTTAGAATATCGATATTCCTATATTTTCCACAAAAACATAAAAAGTATCTGTGTGCATCGATGTTATAAATGTCTGTGTAGTTGGAGAGTTATCTCGGGATGGGACTATGAAAGTTTATATATAAACATTTTATAGGTTTTTTAAAGAGGATGGTACATAGACATATTAGGAAGACCAAGAAAGAGAGAAGAGCAAATATTAGGAAGACCCATCGATTGCGCAATCTCCGTACAACGCAATACAAATCCCGCGATTGTGTGATGAAGCCGCTTTTCGCCGTTTTCGCAATGCATCACGGGATACTGGTTGGCAAAAAACTGCTTTTGCCAAAGAGTTACATGCAATAAAAATTGCATTTTTAAAATGCTTCTTTTATGAATAAATACCTCATATCCACCAGAAATTATCAAAACATATCCAGTGATAAACTTATGCCAGCAAAACTGGCAACAAGTTTTAACTAGTTAATATTTAATATATATTTTTTATTAGTCGAATTTATCTCATGGTGCCATCTGGTGGCTTATGGCACGCCATGGGCGAACAGGATGTTTTATGGCTTGCGAACTGCCTTATGGGATACTGGTGGAAAAGTGACTTCACCTTTTCCCCTAGGGCATATCTTCTCCTCTTCTTATATCTATGTTTAATATTTAATAAAAAGTGTAATCCTTATGTTATTGAACATTTCAGACTGCCTTTTTTGGCCTCTAAGAGAAGCCTTAAACACAGCCACTTATTGTCTTTTAATTTAATCCTTGGTTTTCATGAAAACAAATACACATGACTCCCACTAATTCTTTTTTCAGTAATTTGCTTAATGTTTTTTTTATTGAAAACCATTAATATGTCATTATTCTTTACCAGTTATAACCCACCTGGAAGCTGTGCTTTCAATGTCGGCTTGCAATCTCACAACAGTGCCCCTGCAAGAGTTGCCATTCCTGAAAAGCAACCAACAACAGGGGTGGTAACAGCAGCAGCAGCTGAAATTGCAGGACACGCACAGGCTAAAACAAAAGGGTGAGTAACTGTCTTTACAGATAAATAGTATTTTTTAGTGTGAGCTTGCTTTATTAAAAAATTCTTGAGAATTGATAATAAAGGGCTTAACACATGGATGCTCATTCATTCAATCCCAACCCTCAATGCAACTAAATCTTCTACTTTAACTCAATTTCGACTTGACAAAGTTAAATGTTGGGTTGCCAGTGTTGAATTAACGGTTGGTCACTTAATCTATTTTCAGGCAGTCGCAAATAGAACGTCATCCTAATGTTTTACTCGAATTTATATTTTCTCATCACCATTGAATGATCTTTGCACACTTTAAAACAACATATTATCTCTTCACTGCAGGGTTGGGGTTTTTTCCCCGTCCAAAACTAATATTCCCATCCCAGTGGGAAAAACTGGTAAATACCGGGAAAAACTGGGAAATACCTCTTTTTTTTTTAAAAAAAACAAGAAAATACTATTCCTTCTCGGATATACCATATCTAGGAAATCCTATATGTTTATACAGACAGGAGCACTCAAATAATAATAAGAGAGTACATGATTATTATGTTATCATAGATGTAAAACAACTAAGGAAGAATTGTCTATTTTTAAATATATTAAAGCCATAATAAATATTTATTAAAATAGTCCCATTAAATAACATTTAGTAATTAATTGTTGTTTCAATTATTGAGTTTTTCCCGGGACGGTAAATACCGGTTTTTACCATCGTATTTACTAGGATGGTAAAAACCATGCCAACCCTGCTTCACTGTGACGAAAATAACCTGTGCATGAGTAAATAATCTATGCATTTGATCGGTTCAAATACTAGGTTGGATCAACCTGGTTGTGTGGTGTTGATGACATTAAGGATACTTTCTTCAACATCAACATCCACAGCTGATGGTAGATTACATCCAACTTTTTTTTTTGTATTGAAGATATGGTTGAGTTAAGAGTTGGGTTGAAGATTTGGATTGTTGGTTGGGATTGTTTGGGTGTGATATGCCCTTTACTCAATAAAATGGTGTATAGTTTGCTTCAAAATTTCTAGATTTAATTTCTAAAGTAATCTGTGGTAATTCATCTTTTTTTTATGTATGCTATTACAATGGAAGAGTCCGCCCAGAGTCTAAAAATATATTTATTTACAGTTCTCCTTATATTGAAGTTCCTCTCAGTGTGTAAATGTATTTGTTAT
Organism: Oedothorax gibbosus; assembly: GCA_019343175.1. Taxonomy (NCBI): domain Eukaryota; kingdom Metazoa; phylum Arthropoda; class Arachnida; order Araneae; family Linyphiidae; genus Oedothorax; species Oedothorax gibbosus. The sequence continues at coordinate 11,422,015 of CM033274.1, read as the reverse complement.
TTATTTTAAAAACAGAAAAATGTGGCTTAAAAATTTGCCAAATCAAAATAAAAGATTTTCTGTTTTTTCCCACCCAAATATTTGAAAGACAAGAACCTTTTCTGTATTACATATAATTTTTTGCTATTTAACAGGGTCTTTATTCAAAATTATAGTTTCAAGCAATTTTTTGAAAATGGTGACTAGCTCTTTTCTCTGGATGCATTGCTTAATTTATTATTTTGTGTTAAAAAAACACAAGTTTAATTAAATTAGGATTAATGATTTAATTTAGTTTGTTAAAAAAATTTACTTGTAAACTAGACGTCTTTTTAGGATAATAATTATATTTATTTAGGATTCGGTTAATACATTGGCAACAAAATTAACGTATTTTTGTTTTAATTCGATAGATATAAAGATATTTTTTGTTTGGATTCAAGGTAATATATTTTTTATAATTTAAGTTCTGATTATTTCAATTTTAAATGCTTCATATTATTCTACATAAATTTCCTTCCATACTTCACACAAGGGCGATTTTCCAGAAATGTTAACCTTTGCCAATAAAATTGTGGAAAATTTTTTTCATCATATATCACCATATTTTATTATAATTACACAGTGCATCTAAGTATTCAATGAATGATCAGCGGCAAAAAATTAAACAGAAACCAATTTAATGTTAATTTTTAATTTTTTGCATTCAAAAAGCATGGGATAAGTATCGGACAGAATATTTACCTATATTTTGTTTTTATATTTCAACATGATGAACATAACTTAATCACAGTCTGACTTTTTTATGTCTTGTAAGTATATGAAATAAAAATATATTGTTAAATAAGTGAAATAAATGTATTTAACTTAAATTTCCTAATGGGCACGGTAAGGACTGACACAGAAATTACAAAACTGTAGGCTTTGTCAGAAGTCTGTAACTCGACTGTAACGATTTGATTAATTTACATTTTTATTGTGCAGTAAATTCATATTTTGTGTTTAATTTGTCTTTCTTTTTTTCTATCTCTCTCTTCATGCTGCTAGAAGAACCAAAAATAGTAGGTTAGTAATGACATCTAAATGGTGATTTTTGTTCTATCTCAATTGTGTATAGAATACTCGATGATATTTCTAAACCTATTAAAATATGTTTTAATGCATACTTAGCAGTGCATTTTATGTCACTTACTAAAGTTATAGGTCAACTATTGGACATTTCTTGAGAGAAATATCCACAAATTACTGAGTTGCATAATATGTCCTCTACAATAGGGGTTCCCAACCGGTGGTACGCGAGAAAATTTCAGGTGGTACGCGTGAGTGATGTGAGCAACATGATGCTATTAATAGCTCCTGTACGCATGAGCAGTGAGCACGCAAACATATTACTCATTATTTTAAACATTAACATTATTTTAAAGAGATATTTAATTAACTTCTGGATCGGATGTAAAACCTAGTACCCTTTGAACTTCCAGCAAGCTCTGCTCTTTTTGATGCCATGCCATTTACGAGTTACTTGTGGGAGATGGAATTTTTTAAGCTTTTATACATAAAAAATAAACATAGAAGCAGAATAAGTGTTAAAGACTTAAGAGGAAGGACTTAAGAGTAAAGATAAGTTCCATTACCCCCCTAATATTGATATTTTAATCACAGGCAAACAACAAGTTTTGCACTAAAGACTATAAAAGTATATTTTGTATGATGATTAATTTTGTTCTGAGTTTACTTTTTTTTTATTTTTGTGTTTTTAGACCTATAGGTAATAAATAAGAAATATCTAACGATTAAATATGTAGTTTTCTCTGGAATTTAATTCAAAAAGCCTTTGAACACTTTTAGAAGAGTTAATATTATACTTTTATTAAAATATTTAGGTCTGGTGGTACGCCAAAATTTCTCAAAAAGTCGAGTTGTACGCAGGTGCAAAAAGGCTGGGAACCCCTGCTCTACAACATGTTTTAAAATAGGGTTTTTCAAAAAGTTTTGAAGTGTTATTATGGAGACAAAAAAAATAAAGGCCAGAAAAAATGTCTTGAAATTGACAAAGTCAGTGTTGAAACAATTATTTAAAAGGTGTTATTTGTTTCAGTAGCAAATTTTAATGCTAAATAAGAGGTGATTAATAATTATCCTAGAATAAGAATAAAATATTACTTCTTTGGAATTATCCTCAGAATAGAAACTACAAAACAAACTAAAAAGCAACATTCAACTAATGTCTATGTTATAAGGTTATATTTGACAATATACTTAACTAAAATGGGTTCAAGATATATTTTATGTTTGTTATTTATAATCGTTTGCTTTATATTTTGATTAGAAACTATCTGGTACTTTCAACTAGAAAAATAATTGTTTTACAATGTGAATTTAAAATTATTATAAAAAGTATTATATATGGTTAAATTTTAATTCTTTCATATTAAAGAGAGTCGCAAAACAAATTCAAAGGTAAAATCTTATCATTGACTCTTAGAACCTTAGCTAAAACTATCTTCTTACGTATATACAGATACAAGAACAGTATTAATGTATTTAATCCTAAGGATGCTAAAATTCCATGTTTTCTTTTGGGCAGACCCTCAAAATTAATTTTTTTAATCGCTGTTTCTATAAAAAGATGCAATTATGTTTTTTTCTCTAAACAGGGGCTTAATTTAGTTTCTTTGTTACAAGGTTAATTGACTTAAAACAACAAGGCATGTACTTTAATACTACACAAATTTATAATTAATATACATTTTAATGTATGTTTCATTTGATTTATATTTTTATCATGTGTTTTATTTGTATCGTAAACACGATAATATTTAGTTTGGGAAAAATCCAAGATGATCGATTTAAACACTAATTATTCAGAATAAATCTGGCAACAGGAATGAAAGTCCAAAATGTGTTAATTTCCCCATACATTAAAAGTGTAATTGTAACATGTGTTTGGCATTGATCTGACAGGCTTTTTTATGTGTATCTTTTTAAACTGTTGGGATATCAATAATCCGCTATGTTATTCCACTTTAAATAATGTTTATTATTTTTTAGGAATAATACCACTACACCTCCAGTAAAGAAGAGAGTACGAAATAAAATTCCTAATCCAGATGAGTGGCAAGTCAATATCAGAAAAAAAGCATGTGCAGAGGGAAAGGAGTACATCAGCCGCAGAGGAAAAAAAGTGGGGCCCAAAGTTGTCATAAACCTCAAGAACTGTCTTGCTAACTGTCAGTACAGGTGTGCTAAGCACGTCTCCGAAGAGAAGAGGAAAGAAATCAACCGGGCCTACTACAGTCTTAAAAATCAAACTCAAAAACGAGATTTCCTCATCCACACCACGGTTCGCTGCTTAACCAAACGGCCGAAAAACTTTAATCCGAGACCAAAGGGTAGACCACCTAAAGACGAAAAGAAGGCGCAGGAGAGGAGAGAACGAATGGCAGCGAGGAAGGAAAGAAGAGAAAAGCGGGAAAAGGCCAAGAAGGAAAAAGAAAAGCTGAAGAAGCAGAAGGCGAAAGCGAAAAAAGAGAAATTGAAAAGAGGTAGAAAGAGAACGAGAGCCTCTAAAGCTAAGAGGCGTAGGAGGGATAGCACTGAAGAAGAAGAAGAGGAGGAAGAAGAATTGGACTTTGATGAATTAGACAAGGATAAAGAGGAGGAAGCTGCTAAGAAGGATAAAGATAAGAATGAGAAAGATAAAAATGATAAAAACAAAAAAGATAAGAATGAGAAAGATAAAAATGATAAGGATAATGAATCCGCCACGGAATCTGCTACTGATGCGTCAGCCAAAACTAATCTTCCAACTGATTCAAGCAAAAGTGACCCTACTAATGATTCGAATCAAGCTAACACTCCTAATGACTTAAGCAAAACTAGCATGCCTAATGATTTGAGCAAGACTAACATGCCTACTGATTCAAACAGTAACCCCCTTACTGAGTTGAACAAAAACAACCCTCTTAATGTATCAAACATGAATAACTCTCTTAATGGAACAGGCCAAAATAAGGCTCCCAATGAGTTGATCCAAAATAATCCGTACGATTTACACAAAAATCACCCTTTTAGTGATATGCCCCAAACTAACCCTTTTGATTTGCATAGAAATCCTTTCGATCTACACAGAAACCCGTTCGATTTACACAGAAATCACCCCTTTAGCGACCTAAACAGAAATATACCTTTTAACGACCCAAACAGAAACATCCCCTTCAATGATCCAAACAAAAACATCCCTTTTAATGATCCAAACAGAAACAACTCTAACAACATTGAGGCTAACACCAATAACGAGGCAGACAAAAACAACACCAACAATGATTTGAACACAAACACTAACAATGAATCAAACACTAACACCACTAACAATGAGGCAGACAAAAACAACACTAGCAATGAAGCGAACACCAGCGAGGCGAGCAAAACCACCGAAGCGCCGCCCCCTGTCGAAAGAAAATCGCGGAGGAAGTACACCTTCAAGTATTACTTCTACGTCAACGAGCAGAGAGTCCAGGTGTGTAAAGCCTTTTATCTCGGAACCCTGAACATTTCCCAATCGCCCATCTACTCGGCCCACGAAACGAAGAACCCCATCACCAACACAGCAAACGAGGACATGAGAGGGAAAAACCCGAGCTGCCGCAGAAAACCAGAAGGCAACAAGGATTATGCCAGGGAGCACATTAGGTCGTTCCCCACCGTGAAATCGCACTGCTGTGTTGCCAGCAAGAAAATGAAATACCTGGATGGCCATCTGAGTGTTGCCAAGATGTACGATCTGTATTTACAGAAGTGCATCGAGACTCGGATGGATCCAGTGAAGAAATCCATGTATCACCACATCTTCTCGACCGAGTTTAACCTCAGTTTTCTCAAGCCTCCATCATCAAAGTCGCATAAGTGCCACTCATAATCGCACTTTGTGAAGGTTTTATTTTGATGACGATACTTTTATTGGTGGTAACTTAAGTTTTTTAGAATTAATATTTTTGTTTAATTTTTTTTATTTAAAAAGGAACAGCATAATGTAATGCAGTAATATCTTTTATATTCATAAGTTTTAGGAGTGGCAGTAGACTAAAATTGATGAATGAGTTAACAAGAGTTAATAGTAAAGTTGGATTATACATATGATTACTCAATTTAAGAAAACATAGATTAATTTTTTAATTTATTTATTATTTACCATACTAAATAACTAAAAATTGTACTTTAATTTTATTTCACTAAATTTTTATACATTTAAAAAAAGGTTTTGTTTGTTAATGTAGCTTTTTTTTCCAAAAAAAAAAAAAATCATTTCAACATATATATTCCATTTTAAGAAATACTAGTAAATTGTACATAATGCTGGATATTTTCCAAAATTCATGCTACTTTTGCAGTAGTTGCAGGATCTGCTATTGAATCTTTATCTTTTATTTACATCCTCTATGTTTCACTGCATAGTTCAATTTACAAAATGTTTCATACAAAAATGCTAACTAAAATATAAATGAATTTTATTAAAATAAGACACATCAGTGATTGTACTTCCTAATCTTTGTTTGCTGTACCTTTAACCGGGCTGCCTCAAAACGAGGCATTTCTGTGAAAGATATTTATTTGAGATATTACTGTAGTAAAAACTATGCAGTGTCTATTGCAAAGAAAATGCTGGAAAAACAGCATTTTCAAGTTTTATCCTGTAAATTATAGTGGGTTAGTGGTATTTGGTAGTGGTATTAATGGAAAAATGGTATCAAACTTTCTTCTCTTATAACAATAAAGTAGTTGATATAAATATTTATAATATAGAATAAATATCGCAAAAAAACAGCATAGTTGGTAGGATTCTGTGCTTTGGAATTGGAATTATGGCTTCTGCCTTCAAATCAATGTATAGTGACAACTGAATTTATGTGTGTTGTAGTTCAGTCTTGGCACAATGCTTTTGTGTGTTGCACTCTAATGCAACGCAATCTCCTGTGGTCTCATGTGTTGTACTCTAACTCTGTGCTAACTCCTATGTTATTGGGTTCTGTACTCAAATGCAAAGCTAGTTCAACAGTGTTTTTTTTTTAAATTGTCTATTGCAATGCTAACTCCTGTGTTTTCGGGTCTTGTACTATGATGCAATGCTAGTTATACAGTGTTTTCAAGTGTTGTAATCTGATGCAATGCCAGTTTCACAGTGTTTTCGAGTGTTGTACTTTACTGCAATGATAGCTAAATTAACAAGCTTATTAGATGTTTGTGATTTAAAGTAGTGCAACTGTGTTGAATTTTATTTTTTGTTTGTTCCTTTTTATTACATATATCAATCTTGCATTTTACTATTATACAAATCAGGAAGTGTGTTATATATGTCAAACTGTATATTTCTTCGTGTAAAATGTCTATCTCAAGGTGTATAATTAAATTTTTAAAACTTATGTTAGGTAAATAATGCTGTGTTTAAACAAAATGGTATTGTTAAGTGTTAAAATGAGTAGATTCTTAACTTATACAGCAATAATCCAGCATTCTTTTATTATGTATTTTATGAGTCTTTATGTATGTTATTTTAAAATACAGATAATTTTACTGAAATTGTAATGTTTTATAAACTAATTTAATTATAATGAAGCATACCTTATGACACTATTGCTAATGAACATTTAGTATGATTCTATGCTTTAATTATACGAATAGAATTCTAAAATGAGGCCAATTTTTCATGTTTAGAATTATTTTTAGCTAGTTTAAAGATGTTTTTAATTTTATCACTTTAATAGATTTCAGAACTTTTGTCAGTACACAATGTATACCCTTTCAATATTATTCAATAAAGACTGTATGTTATTGAAAAAAATAACGTATGGAATAATTTTAATGAAGATATTTGTTTCATTTTTTCTGATTTCAACATCTTCAACTATGGTTCTACTAAGCACATTACAAACTCAGAATACAAACTACTCTTAGACTAGGTTTTCGACTTATTAATTAAATATGTCTTATCCAATTTTGGTTCCTGTTACACTTAAAGTACTTTAATTTAATTACAACTCAAGTGCCAGTTATTTAAAAATTAATGTTTAAGAATACAAAATATATGTTATCAAAATTTAAATTAATTTTTATCATGTTGTCTAAATCTATAGTAACAGATAAAGGCTTCATTGCAGAATGACTTTTAAAAATGTCTTTATTGCATGTAAACATAATAAACCTGTTAAATAGTCCATAGAAGTAACTTTTGTTATGGACCCTTTGCTTGCCCTGGATTTTTTTAGAGTGTATGGACTCATGGACAAGGTCTAGCTGCCGCTAGACAGCGAGGGGATTGGAAGCAATAACAAATTAAATTGCTTCAATTATACATTTTCAATGGCAAATTAGCCAGTAGCTATAGTATGAGGTAATGACAACCAATTACAAATATGAAATTTTCATTTAAAATTTATTTGAATGGGCATGATATCATTAAAAATAGTCTACTAGTCATGAATGCTAATTTAAGATGGATTATACTCAACCTGTATAAATTAAAGATCTAAAAGACTAATGGATTGGAAACAACAACAATTAGTCCATAACAAATTAAGTTTCTTCAATTTTTCATTTCGAATGACAAATTAGCCAGTAGCTATAGTATGACGTAAAGTCAACCAATTACAAATATGAAATTAATCACTTAAAATTTATTTGAATGGGCAGATTTCATTAAAATAGTCAGTCTGAATGCGAGTTTAAGATGGATTAACTCCACCTGGGAATAAGATCCTAAAAACTAGGGATTGAACACAACAATTAGTCCATAACAAATTAATTTCTTAATTTTCATTTCGAATGGCAAATTAGCCAGTACTATAGTATGAGTAAATCAACCAATTACAAATATGAAATATCATTAAATTATTTAATGCATTCATTAATGATAGTTTAATGCGAGTTTAAAATGGATAACTCCACCTGGGAATGCAATCCTAGTAACACATTCATAGCTTTTTTTTCTTTCTTAATTTAGCATATTTCATAGATATTTAGGAACCCTCCCTACTAATAAACTAGTGCAGCATTTATTACTTCAGGAGTGTAGGTCACATATCTTTTTATAATGGAAGACGATCTCAAAACAGTAACACTAAGTTTAGAATTAACCATTTAATTAATAGTTAATTAGATTTTATTACAAAAAAATACATATTGGATACATTCTACCTAATTTTGACCAAAATATATTTTCCAACAAGAAAAGTGTTGGCATATGTGACCGAAATACTTTTTGGAAAACCTACCCTGTCAGCAAATTGGGACTTGACCTAAACGAGTAGCTATATGCTATTTTTGAAACAAATGCATAAACTACGTAAAGCCTGGTGGGAAAACATTCAGTACACACACGCATATATATTGTCGGAATCATTGTCTATTTATTTAAAATTTTGATAAAGACCTGAAACTTACTCATTCCATAGTTGAAAAAAAAACGTCTTCTGAAACCATGACAGCCAGGGAACTAATATAATTCTGTATGAAAGAGACTTATAACAAATATTCTAAAGGGGGTCAATAGAGATGTTTTTCACAAAATAAATTTATGTGGCAAATTAGGGAACTGATGTTTGTGGATGTTTGGTTTTGTTCCACAGCCTTTAAATATATTGATTATTGTGAAAGAACTATAAGGAATTATTTTCATTTTCAAGTGTTCGTAGGATTAAGGATTGATAAAATAGCAAATCTTTGACATGGGGCAAAATTAGGTTTGGTAAGAGTATGGTAAAAAAAAAACTAGTCATTGTATTAGTTAATAATCGTAGGAGTAGGAGCAATTTTGAACTATTTTCTTCCTAAATGACGCAAATCTCCCATTAAAATAGACCCTGCATGTTTAAAAAACCTACAAACCAGCCTTTAACATTGTAATTTTTGTGCAGTATAGACGACTCACAGAACAAATAAAAGAGTGTAAAAGTTCTTTGTTTAACTCATAAAAACTCTTGGACAAATAAAGGTGAAAGTTAAATGCAACTGAAATGGCATTCAATGTGTCATTAATAAGCTCAACAAATATCAAAAAACACTCAAGCTTTCACAATGAATTTGTGTATGTTCCTTTTCTTCAAATTAATATCGAAATAAGCAGTCCAATCTAATAAGTAATATTTTCCTTTTATTACATATTTATCACCAGTATCATTAAGTTACATAATGTATATCCCCAAACAGTGTATACAAGAATTGCTTGAGGCTTTTGCTTATTGTTGTTAAATAGTTCTCATCTCCTGGAAGATATAATTATTTCCTTTTCAGTCACTATTACACATATTGGGATTCAACAGGGGCACTTGAAATTTTGACAACGAACCCACAACTTAAATTTCACAGGGATGAAAATTGTCATTTTAAAGATGAAGGAAAACTGACCGTAATAGAAAAAATTCATAAAGAACTGGGTTTTTTATAAGTATGCAATCAACACACCAGTAAATCACCTTTTTGGTTAAAATACAATTTTGGGGGAGAGGGTTCCTTGGCAAAGTTTGCAATTGTACCAAGAGTTAATGAAATTTAATTAGATTTGTTTAAGGTTACTACTATTCTGCATCGTTGATTTCACATATCAAAAGTGAGCCTTGTTAATAAACATAACCCAAATTAAAGAAACAAAGTATTTTACTGAAAACTGAAAAAATAGTTATATACAAGTTGATATTAAAGTAAGCACAAACGGAGAAAACAAATAAGGTTTATTGATTGGACTGCTTGTCCAATCAATTGGTAAACTTTAACTACATTTTTTGGTAGAGCTATGATATAATGGTCGGTCCGTTCATCAGCAAATTTTGGTGAGCTTCGAGAATCAAGGTAGAATTGGTATATCTATCTAGTTGTATGAAACATAAAGTAAAATGTTTACAATATTTTGGGTATTTTTGTTGCTTGGCAACATAACGCTAATTGAGACCAGCCATTATATCATAGCTGTTCTCTTGTTATACATAACAAAGGATCCATGCATCTCATACGGTAAGGCCTCAAGAAACCCAACCAGGCTGTATATGGACACCTTAAATTTAAGTCTGTGATTCATGTGGATTATCAACTTGTTCAGCTTTTATGTCCACATCCCTATGCTTTTGCTTCATGTGGTCATTCAAACGAAACCTCGCTATATAACTCATCCCACAAATTTCACACTTATGTGGTCTTTCACCTTTATGCCACATCTCATGCTGTTTCAAGTTCCTTTTCGAATTAAAAGTCCTCCCGCATATTTCACACTTATGATTGCCCTCGTTGGTGTGAAGCTTGAAGTGCAACCTCAGACTGCTCAAGCTACTGAACTCCTTGTTGCATATACCACACGTACCGGTCTCACCGGGAATATGTTTCTTGTTGTGACGCTTGAACTGACGCAGATCAGCAAATCTCCGGTCGCATATAACGCACTGGTAAGGTTCTTCGCCATTGTGCTTGAGGATGTGAGTTGTTAAACTAATCTTCATCGAGAATGACCGGTCACACAAATGACACTGAAACGGTTTTTGCTTAGCGTGTATCCGGGAATGGTTCGAGAGACTGCTGCTCTGGGTGAATGTTTCTGAGCATATCTCACACTGGTAAGGTCGGTCACCGGTATGGATCACCATGTGTCGGTCGAGACTGTAACTAGACTTAAAGTACTTTTCGCACAGGTGGCACTTGAAGCAGTTCGGGTTGTGGGACTTACTGTGGGCCTGGAGATCTTTATCGTTGGTGAATGTGGTTTGACACTCGGCACAGACGTGTTCGTGGCTCGCTCTGACGTGGTAAAGGAATTCGGATCTTTCAGGGAACGGCAACATGCAAGTGAAGCAGATGTATTCGCAGTGCTGGAGATAGTGTTCGGCGAATGAGTCGCGAGTTGAGAAGTTTTCTTCGCAGATGTGGCATACCGAAGGATTGACGTAGAAATGGCCCGTGTAATGGGATTTTAGGGTTTCTAGGGACGAAAATCGGCAGTGGCAGAGTTTACAAACGAGACACTCTATTTCGGTTGTTGGTTCGCCGATTCCTGCGTTCTCGGCGCTAACGCTTACATCAATCACGTTAGATATCGCTTGCAATCTTCAGGACATTTAGCACATCTACGTGACTATCGCGTCATCTTTCTTCGAGGTTGAACTCAAAGTTCTAAGGTGTGAATCTAGGCAAAAGGATTTATGCAGAAAATTTTAAAGTTGTACAAATCAGCAACGATCCGCATCTTATTTATATTTAAAGTATTTTCTTTTAAAAGAATATAAAATAACAAACAAAAAAAGCGTTTTTATGTATTAATGTGACTAGTTGTATAATAAACTTGTGCTACTGTAACTTGGAAATTGCGACTTTGACGTGACGTCACACTCCTCTCTTTTCACTCCTCGGAGCTTGCTCAAAGTTCCTCAGGGGGTGTAGGGAGGAAGGCATTTCAATATGTTATTTTTCAATAAATGTCATTAAATTTATATTAAAGATTTGATTAAATTATAGAAAAATTAATAATTTTAAGATGATTATAATTGTAAATTTATAAAAAATTAGATTTAATAATGAAAAGGACATTTTCTATAGTAACGTATTACGTTAAATAGGAAAATTATTGAGACTTAAGTTTTAAAAAAATATCAAAATTATCTGGTTAAATTTAAAACTAGACCGAAACATGCATTTGCAAAATAATTCATTTGCAAATGATGTTGTAATTGTTTATAAAAGAATTAATATTGAAAATACTTTGGCTATAAGTAACATGTATTACGAAAATACCAACAGCAGTTCTCTTATTAGTCTTTCCTGTTCTTAAAAATCCATAAAATTATCTGACTTAAAAAAAAAAAGCCTAAGACCTGAAACATGTTCATTGGCGACAAGAGACAAATTTAGAGCAATTGTCAAATGATGGTTGAATTGATGTTACAAAACGAATTAATATGAGGAATGTAGGGAAAATAGTTTTCTGAAATAAATATCCCTCCAAAAATTCACTTTTTATTTACTATTAAGTGGAGAAAATAAGACAAATTATACCTTTCCAGAATCAGCATTAGTAATATTTTTTATTAACACCAAGTTATTTCATTTCATAGATCAAATCTCAAATTTAGCATGCTTCAAATAATCGGCATCCAGTTGACTAGAGTCTGTACGATTACAATGCAAGCTTGGCCGTGTGGTTTGAAGGGAAACGATGTGAGCGCAGCTGTTCTAAACCCATCTTCATTCAGGTTCTGCTGCGTAGTGAATCGCAACTGCTCTCCAAACTCAATCGCCTCTCATAGTGTTTCCTGGAGAGCCAAACAAGGGGGTAGGGAAAGCAGGCTTGCGTTGTAATCGTACAGACTATATACACTCACACAATACAATAATACCGTTATAAACTATAAATTTCATTTAATAGTTTATAATGGTAAAAAATACTATTGAATGATACTTGTTCAGATGGCATGTAAGATTTTTCTTTCTTTAAAAAAAAACATGTTGCTTATCCTTTCGAAGCATAGTTCATAAATTAAAAGACATAGTGTAAAAATAAAAGATACTGAAATATTTATCTTTGTGTAAATAAAAAAACACTTTTTTCTCAATCATTCAATTTTTTATCAAGTATGTGTACTAATGGTTAATAGTAAGGACGTGGAGATAGAAATAATTTGGCATCCATAAATTACGCAATGTGTTTAAGGGGGGAGGGTCCAGTCGAATATCACCAAACACCTTATAGGGGAGGGAGAGTCTCGTCAAATATCACATAATTTTCCCCGCAAAAAATCAACTGAAAGAAGTAAAATTCCAGTAAAATATGTTTCTTGACTTACATCTGGCTAAACTTACATTTGGTTGGAGCTTTAAAAAAACTATTTAAATTTCAATAAAAAAGAAATCAAACAAAGAAATAGAATTCTAAAAAAATCTTACTCGAGATTAAGATGAGGGGGTTTAAGCCAAATATCAACAGAGGGGAGTAAAAAAATTGTAAAAATCGCATCACGTGATTAATGGAGGACTCCTAAGATTGATTGGAAATATTAAGTTCAGCGGTGATTGTACATTTTTAGCAACTTTATCTCTTATGCCTGCAATATGGAAAAATACCAATTTTAATTACAATTAAATGATAGTAGACGATTATAGTTGGAGCTTTCCAATTGGAGGAGTATCTAGTCTTAAAATGGTTAAAGACTGTAAGAACACTGTCATTTCACATCAAATTAAACATACTAAAGCTTAAAAAACAACTAACGTAATTTTAATTGGCTGTACAAATTCCTATACTTCAACATCATGCATATCGATTCTATGCTTGGTAAATAAACTGTTCTTCACAAAGCTTATCCTGCAAATTTGGCAAGCAAATAGTTTGTTCCCCATATGTATGGCAACATGTCTCTTCAGATGTGGCTACTATATGCGAACCTTCTTCGACAAACATTACATTGGAACGGCCATATGTTTGTGTGAATCTTGAAATGTAGAGTTAGTTTCTTATTGTCCGGGAAGGACTTGCAGCAAAGATCACAGCAGATACTATTTGGTGCTTATGACATAGTTTTGACGGTGTGCTCTGTACTGTGTTGCTGTAAAAGATGTTTATTCACAAAACTACTTCAATATCATGCATGTCAATTCTATGTTTGGTAAGTAAACTGTTACCCACAAAGCTCACCCCGCAAAATTGGCAAGCGAATGGTTTGTTCCCCCTATGTATGGCAATATGTCTCTTCAGACGACTAACATATGTGAACCCTCTTTGTAGAACTTTACATTGGAATGGCCGTTTGTTTGTGTTCGTTTGGAAATGCAGGCTTTTTTTTATTGTCCGGGAAGGACTTGTGGCAACGATCGCAGGAGACACTATTTCGTGCTTTCGCCGTAGTTTTGGCGGTGTGCTCTGTACTGTGTTACTGTAACAGACGTTTATTCACAAAACTACCTCAACACCACACACACCAACTCTATGCTTGATAAGTAAACTGTCCTCCGCAAGCTCGCTCCGCAAATTTCTCAAGCGAATGGTTTGTTCCCCGTATGTATGGCAATATGTCTCTTCAGATGACTACTATATGTGAAACCTCTTTGACAAACATTACATTGGAACGGTCGTATGTTTGTGTGCGTCTTGAAATGTAGAGTTAGTTTCTTATTGTCTGGGAAGGACTTGTGGCACAGATCACAAGAGATACCACTCAGTGCTTTCATCGTAGTTTTGGCCCTGTGCTCTGAACTGTGTTGCTGTAAAAGACTTTTGCTCACAAAACGACGATTGCATATGAGACATTGAAAGGGATGGACTTCATGTTTGTTTTGAATATGACGCTGTAAGTTTTTTTCTTCAGTGAATTTTAAATCGCATTCCGGGCAGTAGTAGTGATACTTGTTTTCTGTGTGTTTTAAGTAATGTCGTTCGAGGCCGATTTTTTGGGTGAATCCTGCTTTGCATAGCGTGCAGTGAAACTTCTTTTTCTTTTTGTCATGGATTTTAGTGTGCTTAACCAGGTTACTTTTGCTGCTGAAGGACTTATCGCAGGCGTAACATTGGTGGATGTTGTTTTTGGTACGATTTACGCAGTTGTGGATCTTCAATAGTTGTTCAGTTTTGAAATTCTCGTTGCAAGAAGTGCACATATAGGTTGGATATACCTTGTGGGATTCGACATGTTTCAGCAACTTATCCCTGTCAGCAAATGATTCCTTGCAAGTGAGGCATTTGTTTATATCGTGTTGCCTGCAATGATAGTTAAAGTCATCGATGTTGCTAAACTTTTCACCACAATTTTTGCAGAATAAAGTTTCTTCTCTCTTTATATGAGTTTCTTGGTAATGAAGGTCTAAATGAACTCCGGTTGGAAATTCTAGATTGCAAGAATGGCATTCGTACAATTTTTTAATATCATTTTGTGGTAGAAATAAACTGACGATTTCCGAGTCAAAGAGATTTTCATCGAATGAAAATGCTGGAAATGAGTAATCCGCCATAATGGTTTTTAAAGTTCTATATTTCTTTGAAAAATAAAATAACATTAATTCAGACTCCCATCGCTTTCAGATTCAGTACTTTTGAATATTTATTTATTTACTTTTCTATCGTTGCCACTTTTCTACTGATATTTAAACTCTACTTAAGATAAAAACTGTGATTGGCCCGTACTCGAAACGTTTATATTCTCATTAGTTTGAAGTGAAATGAGTAAAATTATAAAAACAAAACAAATATCACGGGAGGATAAATATGAAGATTTTTTGTTAATTCTAACAATATATTTAAAGCTTAAAATGTAATTAAATCTGCAGTTTAACTGTTAAAAATGTCCTTTTATAAGAAAATGTAATTAAAATTTTATATTAATCTTTAAAATTAGCTTTGTTGGACCAAAACTGTCAGCTTAAGAGTAAACATGTCCCAATTCAATTCTTTCATGCCGTCGAACGACAACATAATCATAAAAACTGAAATAGAGGACAACATCACTCGTATTACTGTCATCCCCTTCGTATGTCACCTGTGCAAAAAAGCATTTACTCAACTGATCCATTTGGAAGAGCATCTCGAAACCCACAATGCCCCTTCTTACGATTGCCCGGCAGACGATTACGCGGAACAGATTTCTCAACAAGACGATAACGTGTTCGAATTTGAATGTCACTTCTGTTGCCAGGGGTTCGAAAACGAAGCCATCCTTCTAGAACATTACACAGAACACGAACTTAACAACCCTTTCGCCTGCGATATGTGCGATAAGTCCTTCAAATCCAAATACCACCTTAAACAACACTATGTGTGTCACACCGGTTTGAAACCATTCTCGTGCGAGGTCTGTGGTAAATGCTTCAGGAAGAAGGACTACCTTCAAGTGCACTATCTGCTCCACACAGGCGAGCAGCCTTTCGCTTGTAACATCTGCCACAAAAGGTTCCTCACTCGCCTCAATCTCCAGCAGCACTACTCTTTGCACACCGGGGAACGGCCGTTTACTTGTGAAATCTGCCAAAAGTCCTTCAGGAAAAAAAATACCTTGAACCAGCATCAGAGAACCCACACGAGCCTCAAGCCCCATGTTTGCGACATGTGTCAGAAGGGCTTCAAGACCAAAGGGGATCTGACCCAGCATTATCTCGTTCACAGTGGCGAGAAGAAACATATTTGTGACGTTTGCATGAAAGGCTTCAAGACAAAAGCCGAGTGTCAGAAACACATGCGGATCCATTCAGAGGATAAAGAATTTTACGACTGTGATGTATGTCATAAAAGGTTCACTAGTAAAGGTTACCTGAAACAACATGTCCTACTTCATACGGGAGAAAGACCGTATTTATGCGAATATTGCAATAAATCTTTCCCGTTAAAGACCCATTTACAGAAGCACTATCAAAGTCACGGTAGCGATCGACCATACAAATGTTGTGTGTGTTTGAAGGGTTTTAAAACGAAAGGGACATTACAGCAGCACTATTCTATTCATACGGGTAAAAAGCCTTTTGTATGTGAGTGCTGTAAGAAATGTTTCGCCTTGAAAAGTCAGTTGAAAAGACATATGCTTGTGCATTCTTCCGAGGAACAAAGTACGACAGAAAACATGCAAAATGCGCTAAACTGCAACAATGAAGTGCATCAAGTGGGTGATTACAGTTGAGGTGGACATGTGATTGTGGGTTACATAATTTAGTTATTTATAATGTTGAATCTGATTTAAGGTTTTTTCTTACATATTGTAAATCTCATCTAGTCTGAATTTTTTAGTGACATCTTGCTATTGAAATACTGGATTAAACGGGCTAAGATACACTGTTTGCAGTCAGAATTGAGTTTTTTGCCAAAATGCAAAAATTGTTATATATTCTGAGATCTTTGTTAGATGTCTTTCTTTAGCATCTATATAATCGTAAAGCATCGATCATCCAATGCGAATATTGTCATATTAGAGCAAACTTGTTACTTCTACTGATCAAATCAATATCCAGTATGATATTTATGTAGTCTTGCGCATTTTTGTTTGCGATAAATATTATTTGCAACCTGCTATTGAATGATGTTGAATCTAATTGCAGATGAGTTTTATTGCACGCATTAGAAGTGACTCATAAAAATATTCCATACATCTTTCCTTATCTGGTTTTTTTTAAAAAAGTCTCCAAAATACAGACTTTTGGCGTGATTTTGGAAAGTCCGCCAGGGGGACCGTACAGTAAATCTCTACCCCCGAGTATTAAAATGTTAGTCAGTGTTGCAGTAAAATTATTTTTCAGAAGTATAGTTTTAATTTTATCTTTTCTAATCTATTTTATTTGCATTACAACGACAAATCTGCAAATACTGCCTCTACATTAGTACACTAGCAAAAAAAAACCTGCAAAAGTTACGATTCAAGTCCCTGTGCAGATACATCAGATATCTGCTGTGGGCGAGTAAATTGCAGTATCTAGACTAATGACTTGGACCATTGTTGGAAGAACTCAATAACTTCAACCTACAAGAGAGTGTACTAAATTCAGTTTGGGCTTTCCCGTCCAAATTTAACTTTACACCATGCCGCGGGTAATTAAAATGCTAAATATATTGTCTTTCAAAAAAAAACTGGTAAATACCATTCTTTCTTAAATATACCTTATCTTTATCTGGGAAATTCCTTTTGATTAAAAAGTTTTACAAAAAATTTAAAAGTGAACCAACTTTTCTTTTTTGTTTGTATACTAATTTTTTTTTATTTTGGCTAGGATTGCAATTATGCCACTGTCTGGGGGAACCCTTGTTAAGATCATGCTTTTTGTTCCCTATCATCCCCACTATAGCCATTGTAGTGTGCCAAAGCCTAGTAAAGTCGTTTGATTGTTTTCTAGATTTAGTAGACATAACTCAATTATTTACCCCATGCAATATTTTAATGAATATTTACCACAGACAATATTGCAATAATTATTTAGTATATTTATGCAGATGGGAACACTTAAATAATAATAAACAAGAGTGCATGATTATTATGTTACCATTAGATGTAAAATAACTAAGGAAGACTTGTCTTTTTATAAATATTAAGGCCATGATAAATATTTATTAAAATACAAAATTAAAATTATTTTAATTAGTCCCATTAAATAACAATTAGTAAATAGTTGTTTCATAATTGAGTTTTTTCCAGGACGGTAAATACCGTTTTTTACCATGGTATTTTACCGGGGGTGGTAAAAACCATGCCAACCCTAACTAAATTGCTAATTATTTCAGGGCAAAATTTGTCCAGTTCATTGTTGTAGTTACTGCAGTTTAAGTGCCTGCGGCAGTTAAGGGTATAAAGCCTAAATATAAATTTAGTTTCGTAAAAACAGTGCAAATCTAAGCTTAATTTTCCCATAAAAAGTGTTTCTAAAGTTTATTTCTTGTAGTTATCAAATTCTTCCAAAGTATGGAATGCAATCGTTTTAAATAGCTTATCCTTATTTAATTGGCTAAATTTCACTGGTTGTTGAAATGCAACTCTTAATTTTACACAACCTATTATGTTAAACTCTAACCAGATTTTCCTGTTTTTGTATAAGATATTAAGGATATCATTGATTATCTACAGTAGCTTATCGTAAGCATCAGAATAGAGATTTTTAAAAAACGAATCTTCTGAGTTTTCAAGTTAAAATAAAAACACAAAGCAAGTATACTTATCATTTTATTTAAGAAATCAAAACTATTATTTTTACATTTGTAGATATGCGATAGACATAATTTATAGTGTATAAACGTTTTATATAATATATATCAAAACATAATGTTATCAAATATTTTAATAGTTAGAAATTATAAAAAACATGTAAAAAAATAACATAAAATACTTTATACTTTTCAAAACTAAAATATATTTTTTAATTTGTAAACAATTTATATATTAAAAACTTTCTACATTACAAATTATTCTTTAAGTTTTATATTTTTTTCCAAATATTTTTACACAGAAAGATCAGGAATTTAAAAAACATCACTGATTATAAATAAAAGTTTTACAAACCTTTTACATTCTTGTGTAATATTTTATGTACATATTTTCTTAGTTATAGTTATCATTGCACTGCCATTCATTTAGCTTCCACACTTTGTTTATAAAGTAAAAAGTGGAAGGTATTATAATCGTTCAGTTTGTCTGTCTGTCCTCACCCACTTTCATAGCCGAAACTACAAATACTACAGACAAGTGCGATACGTCAAAAAATTCAGCACAGCGAAATTACAGGACATTGAAAATTTCAGAAAAGAATTTGAATT
Organism: Oedothorax gibbosus; assembly: GCA_019343175.1. Taxonomy (NCBI): domain Eukaryota; kingdom Metazoa; phylum Arthropoda; class Arachnida; order Araneae; family Linyphiidae; genus Oedothorax; species Oedothorax gibbosus. The sequence continues at coordinate 11,402,793 of CM033274.1, read as the reverse complement.
CGAAGTTACTTAAAACTTTAATTATTTAAAAAACTGCAAAATTTAATACTCATTTAAAAAGCATAAGAAGCCATTTTTATTAGAATTAAATCACCATTGCCATTCGCAACAATAACTCGAGAAACTTTAATTCTTTTAAATAATAAATTAAAAGAAATTTATTTTTGCGATATCAATCAGTTTGAAATGACGTCAAATATATTTCACTACGAGATTCTTTATTGTTGATATGAAATGTTTTGGTTCTATTTAAAAGAGAGGGATGTTACACATTTATTCTTTGAAATATAAATTAATTTTTGCAGACGATAATAATTATTGAAGAAATAATTATTGAATTTTCGAAATAAAATAAATGAAACTGGCCAAATTTAGCTTGTAAATGTTTATAATAGAATTAATATTGTGTTTGGCGACTTATTTCCTGTTGAACACAAATGTTGTGTGGAAGCGGCCTGAGTGACAGATTCTGTAACAAACCTACTTGGTTTTTAAAAATAGAAATGGCTTATGTGTGTATTGTAAATATGAACTTGAAGCCTTTGAAGCATTCCCTTTCGTAGGTGAAAAAGGTTTTTTTTCTTTTTCTCAAAAATAGTACATGTTATTATGTAGATACATATGATAGGATTAGGGCAGAAGAGTGACACTAATAAGATTTCTTTAATTAAAAAACCTGCTCAAAAATTATTTTTTAAATGATTCATCTAGTACTATAGTAAAAGAAACCAATGATAAAACAAATTTGGTTTGGAATGTATTTTGCCCAATTTTAGCATTAAAAGTAAAATTCTGAAATTAAAATTTTCCATCAAAACTTTAGCAGCATCATATAGAGAATACAGTATTTTCAGCTACAGGAAGTAGTAACATAACAAATCAAAATATCACTATTGTACAGCAATATGGAATGAAGTTAAGTATAAAATGCATATAGCTAATCAAAAGTATAGCTAAACAATATTATTAAAATATATATAATGTTTTAAGAGAGGTAGTGGTTTAATATTTTATGGAAATTTACAAGTAGATTGACTTTTTAAGGACCACTCAGCTGGGTTGGGATGGTATACGTTATCTATAGGATTTACAGGTAAGTTTCGAATTAAGTCCAAAGATTTTAACTATAACCAAATAATATTAGAAAAATTCATTAAGTTTTTTGTTATGGGCATGGTTTGAACTTTAACAAGTTTAAAAATTAAAAAAAAAACTTTCTTAGATTTGTGAAAAACACTTCCAGTTGAAATATTTGATATCATACCTGAGTGACCAAAGTAGTTTTATGAACTCATTAACAAATAAATATATTTTATCTTTAAATTATCGATACCACTCACTTTAAACAAAAAGTGTTTCAGCGAATATCAAGAGTAATTAAACTAAAACTAATGAGTGACTAAAATAGTTTGATAAGATCATTAGCAAATAAATTACACTTTAATTTTTCAATGGCACTAACCTTAGGTAAAATTTGTTTCAATGAATGTCAAAAAGTACAAGTACACAACCTCTGAGCAATTAAATTAAAGAAACCATAGCTTAAAGATATTGTAGTTTATGAGAAAGAAAATAAAAGTAGTGCTTTAAGCTTTTAATCCAGCAGATTTTCATGAACATATTAAAACCGAAGCAGGTGAATAAGGACAACTCTGAGAAGAAAAAAACAGCAAGAAAAAGAAAAGTGATTCATCAAAAACGACAACATTTAGACTTGTGAATTTATTATGCACTATACCTTGTCTATTTACTATGCGAGCCTCGAAAAGACTTTCTTCCCCCATCCCTTCGCTTGGTTTTCTAGGAAACGGGGGGAGCATCGCTTTTCTAAACCTAACGCGTTTGAGGTTCTGTTGTGAGGTAAACAATCCGAACAGTTCAAACCCAAGGAGGGTGGGGAAAAAACATGCTCACGCCATTTCGAAGAAAACCACATGCGGGGATGGGGGAGAAAAATACTTTCGAGGCTCACATTCTGGATAGACAAGGTATAGCCCCCTCTACAATATAACCTATGGCAACCATTTCTGTCTCCAAAAAACAAGATTCTGTTTAAAATGGAAAACATTTTACCCTTAAACAGAATTAAAAACGGAAATTGTGTGTCCATTCGCTGCATACAGTTCCAGTAAGCCAAAGAAAAATATTGATATGAAACGAATAATTCCCCTAACTTTTCAGCAAGGTCCCTGATAATTTAAGAACAAAAACAAATAAGAAAATTACAATGTAGAGAAAACAATGATTATGAAAATAATGGAGGAAATATACAGCAATAAAATGCTATGACTACAATACATTTAACAAAAAGAAAAATGAATATACAACAAAACCGGAAACCCTCCACCAAATTTAAAAAAAAAAAACAGGAATAGTAATTGTAATAAATAAGAGATAAGAACATGAAAGGGAGGTATGTTTGAATTATCGTCGCACTAGAGCTACACGAGGGCTATTAAAGAAGAACATAAAAGAAATTGGGTAGCATATAGTATAAAGACGTGCGGCTGATAATTTAAATTTTAGAAGCTCATCATACCAATCATTAGTTGACTAAAAATAAATTTAAAACACTGAAATTTTGTATAGATAATGGCAATATTGGAAGCTAAAATGACTTAGAAAATTCAGAAACTTAAAATTGCTGCTTTTTTAAAATTTTATTTCCGACTTATTCTTAGAATATTTTTAATGTAATAAACGTATAAAAACGTTACCTACTATCCAAAGTAATTAACCGACCTTCTTTATATGTATTTTTATCTTTGCAACCAGAAAATAATATTTTGTTGCTGTTGCACTTTGATTAACTGACCTATCACAAATTCTTTAACTTTTAAAGGTATTCTTCATAAAATAACAGCCTGGCAAAAAGATAAATAAATATATCTTAACAAATAAGTGACTGAACAAAAAAAAAGCTAAATGAACATATTTTCAACAAACTATCGTAATTTCCTCTTAAAAAGTATATATAATAACATTTAACTAAAAACTTTTTATGTTCAATTTGAAAAACAATCAAAATCTCATTTGTAACTAGCTCTGTATATCCTTATAGTTAACATATATATACCAAATATATTTTATGGCAAAAGTAAGATCTAAAAAGAATAGAACTAGTATATAATTTATAATTTTTACTAACCAAAAATAAAACTTAATTGCTTTGTTCCCTTTAGATTGCACATTTGATACAGTACCTACTCATAACTTTTAAGATATTATATTATATTTATATAATTTAACATTTATACATATAATATATTTTATATTTATATAATTAATCATATATAATTTAAGAAGTTAAAATATGCTTTTAAAGGCTACTTTAACATTAATTTTAGTTGTTTAAGTCACTTTTAAAAACTCTTAGTTTAGACTTAATGAATATTTGTTATATTTAATTTTTTTTTAAAAATTGACACGTCAATTTAGCATTATCTTAATTACCATAACTTATATAGGATTGTAACAATGATTTACTGATATATTTAAAACCTGGCAAAAAATAAAAAAAAACATTCTTTGTTTTGGGCCTCATGTTTGAAAAGTAGGGCCTATTTAACTCTTCAATAATTATAATTTAGGAACTTTTAAGGTTTTTTCAATATAAAAATTATTGGATTTTTTAGGTTTTAAAATTAAAAGAAAATGGTTTCTTTATCACTTTATATACAACCATTATTTCCTTTATACATGATATGTAAATATACATAGTATAGTTTCAATATACTTAACAATGAAATTAAAATGCATATATATGTGAGGTAATAAATTCACAAACAAATAATGTACTATGAATAAACTTAACCCAAATGAAATTTGTGGTTGAAAAATCACTATCATGAATATATATATGAATATACAATAAAATATATAGATTAGAATATTCAAAACACTTTCATGTGATATCATTAAGTTCAAAGGTATTACACAATCCTAATAACTACTTCTGTACATTGAGCAATATGATTTAGAGCTAAAAACTACCATATCACAAATGATAATGAGACATTTGGCGCATCTATTTAAAATTCAAAAACAAATGAAAATGATAAAAATGCATTTACAATGCATTTCTTAGCTCTTTTTCTCTTATAATCTACAAAATAATACACTAACTTAACACTAGGTTTCCATAGAAGTCTTACTATACATGGTAAGTAAATTAAAAAACAATTTATTTATTATATCGTAACTGTCCAATTTTAATACACCAGAAAGATATTTTTTAAAAAACAATCTTTAATTTCAAATGAACAAATGTTAACTTATTAAACTAAATTGCACACATTAAAAAAAAATTACTTAAAACTTCAAAATTTATCGTTAAGTTTTAGAACTGAATTCGTGGCGATTTCGAGTAGATTTGATTAAAATGCCATTAGTTTTGCGCTTTATCACACGATATCCAAAAAAATGTGTATTTACATACAGTGATATAAAATAAGATCTCACATATGAAAACAAAACTACTGAAATGAATAACAACTACCTTGCTCTCCGGTTATAAGTTCGTGTAACCAAATTTGCATTTAGTGAATGAAACTCATTAAAATGAGGGACTAGAATAGGAATATTTTTTTATCGACAATCATAGATATATCCAACATTTTTATTGATGATCATGAATGCACCAAGCATTTTCAACAGAAATCATACACAAACCAAGCGTTTTCATCAGAAATCATGGACACACCAAGCATTTTCATCAAAAATCATGGACGTACCCAGTTTTCATAACAATCATTGGTGCACTCACTATAAGATACGGCCTATACATAGATATATGTGGGAGGAAAGGATGCACAATGTTCACTAGAACTTAGAAAGCAATAATCATTTAAAAAATATATATATACTAACATAATAATATTTTGTTCGAAACGCAGATGTCTGGGTACACCCATGTCATCAATTATGTCTTGGACATTTGTGATCAAACTGAGGAACGCTATGAGGGATCAAGTGTCTGGATGTCGTAAATGATGGTTCATCGAGTAACCTTGAGCATTCGCTCCCCCTTGTTGGGACTGTTGGGTCATCTGCTCTTGTGGGATGCTACACATACCAGTCTAATTAGGAAAGGAATATATATTAAATAAATAACTGTACTAATGAAAAAAGGGGTTGTATTAAGAGGATTTAGATGTAAAAGTAAATGTAGACTGTTGGCAACCATAAGCCCTTACTGTCTAAAAAAATTTGACAAGAGCCATAAACTACTGCTGGAGCCATATTAATCCAAACTACCTAAGCAAATCTAACAAACTCTTAGATGAATTTTATTTGTTTATGAATGGATTAAAAAGTGTTTTTTGATGCAAATTATGCACTTTCACTCATATTTGTCTGAAAGATAAATTGTTTTGATTATGAACTTAAGAGTGCTCATATCATAAAATATTTCCATGTAAATGATAATTTTGAAAGAAATTACTTATCAATAGATCAGAAATAACTTTGCTACAATCAACTATGTATCTACTGCTTTTTTTACTTTGTTAGTGTTATTGTTTAAAATTTTCTGAATCCTGATTCCTTCCTGTGAAATTGTACTTTGCTTCAAGGACATAAAGATATGGAATAGAAACTTTTTTATTAATATTTTTCTTTTAATTCTTATTCCTGCTTTTATTTTCTACCAGAAAGTTTTCCAAATTTTAAATTCATTTTTAAAAATTAATAAAAGTTCCAGTCTTTAAATCTGCAAATAAACGAAAAGTTTTACCAAGTTAAATGTTTCTATTGCTAAGCCTACATTGAAATAAGTTAGGGTACACAAATTTTAAATTCACACAGAAAACCAAAAAAAGCATTGCTGATAAAAACCTTTGTAACTTAACACAGTTCTGAAGTGTACTCACAGCCATTTACAATGACTTACTTCAAGATTAATATAAGTCCTAGAATCTTCTCCAAGCGTTGTAGTGTTCACAGTGAAATTATCCCTAGAACGCATCACACTCTCAGTTGAAGTGGCAACCCTTTGGTATTGGGGCTCCACATATCGGCCTTGAGCTCCCATATTCTGGTACAAGATGCCACTGGAAGCACCAGTAGGATTTGGACACATTTCTGGTAGTGGAGAAGGAATTTTTAGGATTTAAGTATAAAAAATAAGGATCTATAGTATTTTAAATTAGTATCAAGTAAAGTATAAGAATTAACAAAGAACACTGAATATATGCTACAAAAGTCATGTTGTCAAGTTTCATGTTCTGGAAGAATATAGTTTCAAAGGTACAGCCATCAATTACAATAAATAGTTCAACACTCCCAACTTTCATTTTAATTGAGGCACATTACATAATTTACTGATTAAAATTATATATTGAATTACTTATCCAGCATACCATAATGAAAACAAAATAATTATTAAGTTCCAAGCCCTGGCCTCTCATGCTTTGGGCGATTGACAGGTTATGGTCAAGTAGTTGGCAATCGTCATTGACATAGGTGGATTTTTGATGATAATGTGTTCATTCTTTACAGCTTCCCTTACAAACTTATGTTGAATGTCCATGTGTTTGGTGCAAGCGCAATATATACTGTTCTTTGACTACCATTGTTGTCGCACTACGTTGCGATACATTCTTCAGGAATCTTGGCATCTCAGGCTATTACAGTGTACCTCAGTTTTACATCTAAAAAAACTAAACTCCTCGGCGCAACAGCCCATTACTGGGCCAAGGCCTGCCGTGCACATTTCAGCTTTCGTGACGGAGGGCTCTGGGATGCTAGGCATATGTCCCAGTAAGGAAGTCAGCCTCACGCGGAACCCCCAGTGTTTAGTTCCCAAGCATGCTTGGTACCCATTTATAGACCCACTCAAGGGATGAAAAGGATGGGTCAACCTCGCCTAATCCGGAATTCGATCCCCGGAGCTGTGGCGTGGCAATGCGAAGCACTACCACTAAGCTACTGGGCCTCCAGTTTTACATCTACTGACTTCAATTCCAATTAATAGTTTGACGTAAAGAAATTAAGTTAGTGATAAAATAAGAAAAAGCATGCTTAATTAAAAAAAATAATTTAAAAAAAATAAAATTTCTTTAAAAAAAAACAATTTTAAAAAATATAAAATTTCTTACACTTCACGCTAAAAATTTCTCAACAGTTCGATTGTTAAGATACATAATAAACAGCAATGATAATTCCTAGGCAAATAACAAATGAACCCAAAACACTTCATAAACAGCTTCTAAGAACCATACAAACCCTGTCCAGTGTTTCCCCCATATTCCACCATCAAAAGTTGCTCCGATACACGACGCAATTCTTCCTGTTGCGCCATGATTTGTTGTTGCAAAAGACGGTGCCGATGACGCAAATAGTCTGGATTCATCTGGACTGGATTAACAGGTGGAGAACGTTGCTCACCCTGAAACTGCATGGGAATAGGAATAATTAAGTTAATATAAAATTATTTTAATATAAAACTTTAAGAAGAGTGTTGTCGATACAATTTTAACAGGGTTACTTTTTGTTTTATATTATAAACTAGTAAACTAAATTAATTTTATAAAATAACTAGCTGTTATACCCGACGTTGTACAGGTAGAGGTGGAAAAATAATTTAACGTCAATGACTATTTTTTTTTCTTTCATTTTAGTTACATAAGATATGAAGATTACCCAGTAATTTTCCATTTAATACCCACTTTGATATGTAATGATTAATATTAATTCAAAATACCTTATAAGAAGCTCATTAAAAATAATACACATTTAAGTAAAAAATAATCAGTAAGAATTAAAATGGAAAAACATCTAAATCTTAATGGTCTCAAACATTTATTTAAAAAATCACTCATAAATGTCATCACAATTCCCTCATAAATACATAAACCTTAGCTCATTTGGCGCGTTTGGAATAATTGGCGAGAAATAGATAAGCTTAAACACACCATTATACAGCTCTAACACATGACTTCGTACAACCGACAGCTTATAAATTATTATAAGAATTCCATTTGGCGAGTTTTAGTTATATTTGCGGTTTGGCAACGTATTTGGCGAAAAATAATACATAAAACATAAATATGCAGCTCTAGTGCGATGGCCTTATAACCATCATAGTTCAGTAATAGCTTAACTATAATTATGCTTAAATATATGCAACATGCAGTCAAACAGAAAAATCATGAAAAAATCATCAAATAAAACTACAATTAAAATCGGAATGGAACAGGCGAATTACGTCACTTGAAACATGTCAATTATTTTTCAAATAATGAATATTCTGAAAGTATGGAATAGAATAAATAACATTTTAATTTAAATGTTTTTAAAGTATTTAATTATTTTAGACGAGGCATCAGAAATAAGATGATTTAAAAGTGGTTAGTTTTTCAGAATTCTAAAAACTGTTCAATAAACGATGAAGATAGATCGAAAATCTTAGCCATGTTTGTCAAAATGAATTTTTGTGAAATTGATGACAATTCTTTTATAGATCTGTGTCATATAAAACAAAATTTAATATACATTTATTATTAGATTGATAAATCTAAAAGTTATCAATATAAAAATGTAACTGTCCATAAAAATATTAATATCTAAAATAAGGTTAAATTAATATAGTTTAAAAAGGAATTAAATATTAAAATAGTAGTATTGTAATAACATTATGCTTAACTTTTTGTAGACTGTTTACAGTTTCGAGTATTTTTCACCTAAATTTCTTTTAAACAAACCCCTGGTCAAAAATTATTTGGCTAATTTGAATTAACATCATCTTTCTAGTGTATGAGCTGCTGGCTAAGAAATCTTCAAAATAGGAACTGCTGTCAAGTGACAAAGATGACATGATCAGCAACAAACACAGCCAGCCAGGATACAACAATATAGAATTCTGGACTTGGCACCAAGACAGATTTCATATTGACTAGGGCCCTTTACACAGTATTTAAGGTTGTACAATCAAATTGTAAAATGACAGTTTTATATACATAATGCTTTGAAAATCTAACAGTTATAACAGGACTGCCGAATAAAATGGGGTAACCTTGGCCCAAGCATAAAATCCTAGTACCGACTTTATTATTCTTGAATAGTTATTTACTCATATGTTAAGGCAGAGTCTTGACTACAGGAAACAAGTAGGTTTGTAACAGAATCTGTCACTTAACCCGCTTCCACACAACAGTTGTGTTTAACAGGTAAAAAGGCGACAAACACAGCATTAATATTCTATATTAATCATTTACATGCTAAATTTGGCTAGTTTCATTTATTTTATTTCGAAAATTCAATAATTATTACTTATTGTTTGCAAAAATTAATTTATATTTCAAAGAATAACTATGTAATATTCCTCGCTTTTAAATAGAATTAAAACATTTCATATCAACGTACAAAGAATCTCGTAGTGAAATATTTTTGACGTAATGTCAAACTGATCGATGTCGCAAAAATAAATTTATTTTAATTTATTGCCTAAAAGAATTAATGTTTCTCGAGCGATTTTTGCGAATGGCAATAGTTATTAAATTCTAATAAAAATGGCTTCCCATGCTTTTTAAATGAGCATTCAATTTTGCAGTTTTTTAAATAATTGAAGTACTTTGAATTTGAATACTTTTCTGAAATTTTCAATGTATTCTAATTTTGATGCGCTGAATTTTTTGACGTATTACACTTGTCCTTAGCATTTGTAGTTCGGGCTGAGAAAGTGGGTAACAGACAGATGGACTGAACGAATTATAATATCTTCAACACTTTTTATGTTATAAACGTAGTGTAGAAGCTAAAAGGCAAGGCAATTTTTAAGCAATGTATTTAATAAGAAGTTATTAACTTGAAAACCTTGCACCAAAGTTACCCAATCCAATGGTAGTTAAATAGGTGTACTAACAGACAGAAAGCTCCACCATGTCAATACCCTACCTTCCATTTTTGGTATGCAAAAAAATTACCTGCTGCATGGGAATGTCAGGATTCATCCTCATGGCCGAAGTCCCAGGTTGAACTGATGTGGGAGACACATGCAAATCCTGCTTTGTGGGAGTTCTGTTAAACACCTTCTGCTGAGGCTCTACAAACTGGTCTTGGACTGCCGTGGGATAAGATCTAGGGAATACATCTCTGGATGGGCTTGGAAATACTGTGGTGGCACGGGGGTTCGGGGGAGCTGAAACTGAGGAGAGTTAGGATTAGAGCTAACCTTTGGTTTGGAAATGCTACACTCTTCTCTGCAGCCTCGCAACCGCTAACCAGGTTACACTGTCCTGGGTTCCAGGTCATTCAGGGATTCCAGGCAATGAAATGGCTGATTAACTGGCCAGGTCGGGTTCTAGTACCTAATTTGTTGGTCCAGAGCCAGCCCTTGGCATTTCCAGTGACATTATCAGAAGTACTGTTTTATCCATTTTCAGAGATCAACAGTACACCGATTGGCGTAGATTATCTAATCAAAGAAAAGCTAGGGAACTTAACTCAGGTTGCCCCAGCTCTCGTCAAAAAGAGCTTCTCGGGCTTAGCCGTAATGGTATACGCAGGGCCGTAGGTTTACTTACTGGCCACTGCACCCTTAAAAGGCACCTTACTATTATGAGGGTCCTCGATGATACCACTTGCAGGGACTGTAGGGACAAAGACGAATCGGTCACCCACATTCTCTGTGAATGCGAAAATGTTGCAGATCACAGATTTGAGCATTTAGGGCACCACTTGCTTGAGCCCTGGTAACTCCAGGATATACCTATCAGATCCTTGCTGAATTTTGCTTCGGCAACGGGGCTCTTCTTACGAGAAAGAGGGATTTATTTCTTGGGGATGGTATAATAGACCCCTGGTCGCAGTGCTTGGCTCACACAGAGCCCCCCTCCAAAGTCATAAGATTAGAGCTATAGTCCCTGCGATTACAACGCAAGCCTCCTTCCAATACCCACTTGTGTGGTTTTTCAAGAAAAAGCATTAGGGGCGCTCTTTTTGTTTTCTCCCCCACCCAACTTGAGTTTGGAGAGTAGTTTTGATTCACTTCACAGCCAGAGCTTCAAACATGGTAGGTTTAGAACAGCCAGGTTCATGTCGTTTCCTGGGAAACCACACGAGTTGGTGGCTGAAGACAAGCTGGCATTGTAATCGTTAGGACTATAGTAAAGGGTTAGGCTGGGAACTACTACTTCAAGGATTATGGTAAGGTTGAAATATTGGGTTATTGGGAAATGGGGGCATGGTAATTTAAAACCACAAGCCGATACCTGAATGGGCAACCGAATAAACATTTAAGAAAACATAGTACACAGCGTCAGGACATATTTAATGTGCACTCCCTCTAAACAGGGTATTAATTGCTGGATTTTTTTGGGTGCACAGACCGTTTATAGGTTGGCAGTTATTTTTGAAAATGCCTGGGCTAGAATCTGGGACCTTTTTGCATGCAAAGGTAAGCCCTTTACCGACAGGGCACCCAGCCTTCAGGGAGATTCCAAACATAGATGCAAGAGTGGGACTTCAACCCACAGACTTAGAGCTAATGAGAAGCCAAATTATTTCTTTGTTCTATTTATTAAAGAGGTATTTAAACTTACTAATTGTGCAATTAGCAGCTTGGTTGTTCTCAATAAATTCAGGAAAAAAATAAAAGGAGCGGGAAAAAAATGGCTGATATTTTGATAAATATTAAACAAAACTATATATAAAAGGCAAAAGTAATTATATAATAAACATCAAAACATAAGACAAATTTAAACTATCATTTTAATTCAATTGATTTGTGCATTTCATTGATTGTTCGTTTTGTCGTCTTTGTTCCTTTTACATTGTGTAATTTATTGTACTTTGATCTGTAGAATAGTTCAATTATTAAAAATATAAAATATCTTAATATCTGTAGTTTTTACCGCACATTGAGAGTGAAACGGAAGTAACCAATAAAATCGTAGAATGTGGCTGCTTCATGTCGCGGATGGCATCAACTCCAACAGTTTGTTTTTCATTTGTTGTCTGGAAATACTTTTGTCTTGGCATTCGAAAATGAGTTTTCTAAGAAGATTTTACTTTTTTAAACGCCAACTTCTTGCTGTGCTGTTCATTGTTCAACACATTTATTAAAGAAAGCTTGCATATAAAGAATTCTTTTCATCAATATTGGTCATTTTGAGAGTGAAACAGAAGCAACCAATGGAATCCAGTACGGATACAAATGAAAACAAGAGCGCTACATCATCTGAAACATTCCCATAGCAAGAATGAAAACTTATGTCATCTGAAACAATCTAATTCAAGCTATCACTAATACTAGTTTAATGTGTACACTTACCTATTGGAATCTGCTCAGTGGGTGGATCAGATGACAGGCTTCCAAGCGAGCTGATTGATAACGAGGGGGATAAAGGGGAGGAGCAACGGGTGGACCTTCTGGGTTTTCGAGGAGATGTGCACTGAGAACTGTCCTGGTGGCTTCTGAGAACCTTCTCTGTACTGGAAAATGATTTGGTTTGTGTAAAGTGAATAAATTTAGATATTAAATGGGTTTTGACAGGAAAACATCCAATGAAATCTTTCATTTGAATGCTTACTTTGTATTTGTAGATTTGAGTTTGTTTGGCTTCTAAAGGATAACTGGTTAAAATCGAAAATTCTATTGGACTAACTTTTTTACATATAGGTTCTGAAAATGTTGCCTCTGATTGAAGAAATACTCAAAATAGCTGATTTTAGTGATAGTTGAGTTAACGTCGCACTTGAGCTACATGAATGAATTTGGTGACGACATCATATTTTAGAACCACCCGTTAGGTGACAAGACAACACCTGAGTAGGAACCCAATGCAACTTCGAAGGAGACATTGTACACTACAATTTACATGCAAGGCAAGAGCTTTACCAACTGGGCACCCCAGCTCCTGATTTTAGTAAGAAGCTATTTTAAGGGGCAAAGTTTTGACCAATGTTGGTTTAAATGATGGTACTCAAATCGATGGTATCAAGCGAAAAGATAATTCTTTCAGATGACTAAACATGAAACTAAAGGGAGAATTTATTATGGGAAATATTAGAAAATATCATTTAATTTGATTATGCCAACAGTTGTCAGTACGACAAAAATTAATGTCACATTTCTTCTTTTTAATGGCAATTTTGATAGGTTTTTTATAATAACTAATTTATGATATTATTATTTACATTAAAGGTGTCTTGTTTGTGGTGTCTCTTACTAAATGGGCAAACAGTTCATCAACAGTTTAATCTCAATAAAACAGTTTAAAATTTTGAATAGCAAAGTTAGACTTAGAACTAATTAAGATTAAAAATTAATATTGTTTTTATTATATAAACTCAAACCCTTTATAGGATAAATAAATTGGGGTAAAATATTGCATTTAAATATTTTAGTCTTTAAGTGGTATTTCATTTAATGCAAATACTAGCAGTCTGTGTTATTTTTTTATAAGCAACTAGAGGGCTCCGCCCCCTGCTCGCTATCGCTCGCCAACCCCCTTTAAAAAAAACTGTTTTATAAAAAAATGGAAATTTTGTGATCCCACTTTAGCAGAATTAACCTAATAAAATGATTTTGTTATAAAAAATGTTTGTTTATCGAAAATGTTTATTAGAGTAATTGTTATGTTAAATGTTTATTTAAAATAGTTTTGTCATAATTTTTTTTGTTATAATCTATAATGACGTTTTAAACTAAAAAAATCTATAAACCTTCTATCTTGCTATAATATATTTTAAGGCAAAATCATTTTAAAATTTAAAAAAATCTGTAAACCTTTTCTATATATAAACACAAAACCAAAAAAAAAACCCTAAAGAACTGTTCTTTTTAAAAGAACAGAGCAGAGAGCAACTGTTCTTTAAAAAGAACGTAACAAAATTACGCATTTCTGATCATTTTTAACGTGGTGTTATGCTGAAAAGGAATAAGTTTTCGTTTTGGGCTGACTTATTTTAATTTTTATCCAGTTTCTTAGAAATCTAGTTAGTTCTTAGACATCCAGTTTCTTAGAAACTGACCCCTTAGAGCACATTTCAGACCAACTGGAGATATTTTTTATACACATACTTCTGTATCGGTCACATTTGACTTTGGGAACCTTCAAACTGCAAATAAGTATTATATTTACCTGACCACTGTATGTGTGCAGACAATGAATTCTGGCTTGGAATTCCATTGGTGGTAGGATATGTAGAAACGAGTCTGAAGCCAGATCCACTGCTGTCCTTTAGTGAGAAAGCGGTAATAGCAGGAGGTGCCTTCACCTGTGGTCATCACTAAAAATGATACAATCATATAATATGGTCGGAAGAAATTAGGTAGTATTTATTACAAAAAAATAATTGAAATTTTTAGTTTAATTCAAATGGGAAGGACAGATAGTATATCAAATAACATTAAGACCAGTTATAGAGCTATACCATATGATGTAGGTGTCCCTCAAGGAAGCGGTGAGCTGGGTCATATTCAGACTCGAAACAAATGCTGTAGTTGTATTTCTTCAATACATTTCAGATACTTTGACTCAGTAGTATTATAGGATGGATAGATGTTCAGGTTTTATGGCGCAAGGGTATTAATTTGGTGGTATTATGAATTGTAGTAAAAAATAAACGGGAAGAGAGGGAAAATCTTTTTTTTTTCTTGTTTGCCTTTGAATTTAATAAATCAAAAAGCCTCTGGAGAAAACTAAATAAACTAGTTTACATAAGCATGTAAACTAGTTTACACTAAATAACTAGTCACTAAATAAACTAGTTTAAACATGTCAGTTTTGGAACACTACCCATTTGCAACTTTAGTGTTTTCCCGATCCACAATATATGAATCCACACCATTTACCTGTACAATTTTATTCACATACCTTTGCTTCAATAAAACAATAAAAAATCAAGCTGAGACATCTTAAAAAGCCTAAATACAAGCCAAAACATATAAAATTAACAAAATCAGCAACTATAAGCACTGTTGGTCCTTTAATGAGTTGCCAAGCTCCGTTGCTAGGGCCCTGAGGGGCAATTCCGAAGTAGTGATACAGCTCTATCAACTAGCTTATAATGCTGTAGAAGTTTTGTCCTCAGAAACACCATTCATGTTATAATACAGGGTTTCCGTAAAAGAATGTCCGCGTTTTAATCGTATATTACAGGAGTTTTTTTTATACTACATATAACAAATCATACATGATATTGAAGGAAAACTAACCTAGTTTCCCTATAAGTGCTCAATGTGTGCGCCTTTAGTGATACAGCACAAATCCAAACGAAAATGCAATTCTTCACATACTGTCTGCAGCAAGTACGGAGTAATGGAAGCAACAGCCTGTGCAGTTCCCGTATCACCAAAGGCGCACACATTGAGCACTTATAGGAAAAACAAGGTTAGTTTTCCTTCAATGTCATGTATGATTTGTTATATTTAGTATAAAATAAACTCCTGTAATATACCATTAAAACTCGGACATTCTTTTACGGACACCCTGTACTTTGTATAAAAATCATGTCATATTTCAACTTCCTTAGTAATAGCTATAAAATTCATGTTTAAATGAAAAAAAATGGGGGGAGGCGGAGGGAAGAGACATAAATGTAGTTTTATAGCTTCTGTGGCGATTCATATCAAAACTGTAAATGTTGGAAATCCAGAACAAGTTCTATTTTCAATGCCTGGGTTTACACAGAAGAATATTATAACTAAGAACAAAATTATGCAGCCTCAAGAAACATTTTCTATTTTTCAGTCTTTAAAATCTAAAAGCCATATATATTTACAATTTCATAATAACTGGGGTCCCTTAAGCCATTCTTTAACCGAGTTCAACAGTATAATAAAGATTTTGAGAGAATATAACTACACTTTTACCTTTTTATGTGCAAAGCTTTTGGAATTGTTTATTACAATTGAACAAATGTTAAAATAATTAAAAAGAAATGGAGCAATTCACACTTTTAGAGTAGTGATCGACATAAAGAAAGCACAGTTATATTCAATGTATAGAATATATTTGCATATAGGTTATTTGCTAAAATAAGAAAAAATATATCAGCACTTACATAGTTCATGTGAAGCTGCAATGTTGTCGAGATCATCAACATGGTAATAGTCATACCCTGATGTCCCCAAAACTTCAAATGGAAGATATCCAATAATGGGTGGTGCCCTGAAAGGAATAAAATTTAATTTTACCAATAAATTAAAATAACTTTATTAAATATGTTAAATTATGATTTTTTTCTTAAAATATTAAGACATAAAAGTATGCAATTAATAGTTGAATTTTCTTCTAATTTTTTTTTAGCATAAATTAAGACTAACAATGGGTGGTGCCCTGAAAGGGAAAAAAAATCAAATTTCACAAATCAATTAAAATTACTTTAATACGTAAATTATGATTTTTTAAAAAAAAATATCAAGACATAAAGGTGTACAATTAATATTGGAATTTCCTTGTAATAATATTTTTAATATAAATTAGACTAACTTTGAATGAAACAAACATCAAAACAAATAAGTTAATGGCACAACCAAATTTTTAGTGGAAATTTCGGTTATAGGACTTCCAAGGAAAAAGTTAAAGAAATTCGTAAGTTTAACTACATTTAAAACATGTTAACATTAACTCGCTTAACATGAAACTCTGCTAAGAATGAACTGAAGATATTTTATCGTCCAAACAGCTTTGAATTAAGGGGACATGAATTTCTGAAAACGAAACTAACCTCCCCAATGTTAAACTATGGAGAAATTGGATATATTTTTTAATAACCATCAACAATTTCTTAAGAGGGACTGTCAGTCATATAGAGCTAATGCATTAGTTTTGTAATCAAAACTTTTGCAAAAGAATTGCTTTGTCATGTTATCCCATTTTTCCCAGGTATAGGAATCATCATAACATCAATTTAAAACAGAATTGAAAAGAAAATAACATCCAGTTATTTAATTATTAATTGATAAAGTTTTAAATTAGTGTCGCCACCTGCTGGGCATTTGGGGCATTTTAAAAATTCAAAAATATATAATTAAATAACTAGATACTTTTTTCATTTCAAATTTGTTTCATTTCGATGTTATGTTGATTCCCATACCTGGGGAAAAAGGGCTAACATGGCAAAGCAAAACTTCTGCGGAAGTTGTGATTCCAAAACTAATGCATTAGCTCTATGGGACTGACAATCCCTCTTATCTATTGTTTCCTAACTTGTCAGAATGCTTAGGTATTGATAAGCCTTACGGTTGTGCTTTTAAAATTATCTCCAAGTAAATTAGAATATTTTTTATAAGCAGACAAGCAAAACATGCTTTAAAACGCATTAAAATAATTTTCAAAAACAATATAAAAGGGGAGCTGAAGAGCCCAGTCGGTTAGGCATTCGGAATGCGAAAGGTCCCAGGTTCGGGTCAGGTCGCCAAAATAACTGCCGACCTATAAACGGCCCGTGCAGCCGAAAATGTCCGACGAATAATACCCCGTGTAGAGGGAGTGCATGTTAAATATGTTTCAAAGTCCCAACGCTGCATACGATGTCGCCCTTAACGGTTGCGTTGGGTGCCTACTCAGGTGTCGGCTCGTCACTCGACTGTGGTTCTAAAAAATACGACGCCCGTCGCCAATAGCCCTTGTGTAGCTCTAGTGCGACGATAATTCAAACTAAACAATATAAAAGATTTGAGACACACAAACATGGGACTTATCAATACCAACAAATGCAGAATCAATAGGTAGAAAATTGTGGATACTAGTCAGGAAAAGCTAAAAAATTACCCAATTTTTCCATAGCTTAACAATGGGGGAATAACTTAGGTTTTAAGAAATTCATGTCCACTTAATGCTAAAAAAAGTATGCTTAACTTGAAATCCTTCATAATTTGAACCAAAAGATTTGTTTGTCAATTCTTTTGTAATAATAATTTGAAAAGTTGAAAGTCTACAATAAATATTTTGACGAAATGAAAAGTAATTAACTTGTTGTTATAGGAATATTTTTTAAAAATAAAACAATGGAAGGTAGATGTTTGAAAAAAAAATTAAATTTTATTGGTAATTGAAATTTTGGCACTTCCCTTGAGTTCACATTAAGGGCTAATGAGCCCGATCACAACTGCGAGTCTCTAAACCAAAGTGTCTCAGTGTTTAATCCAGTGGGGAAAAAATTGTTTTCCAAGCCACATTTCTCCAGCCACATTAAATATTTTTACAAACGTTTTTTTTAATGATAAATGTAGATAACTTACAAGTCTCTATAATCTCACTTTTTGAAATTGCTTCGAATATTTTGTGTAAAATTATTCATTGAAAATTAAAAATAATATTTGAACCAATTTCCAAAAGTGGATTGTCGGGACCTGTAAGTCAGCTACATTTATCACATAAAAAAAACATGTTTGTAAAAATATTCAATACAGCCGAAAAATGTGACTTAGAAAATACTTTTTTTCTCCATTGGATTAATACTGAGGCACTTTGGTTTGGAGACCTGCAGTCCAGCACTCATTAAACTATAGTAAACTCATTAAACTATAGTAAACTCATTAAACTATAGTAAACTCATTAAACTATAGTAAACTCATTAAACTATAGTAAACTCATTAAACTATAGTAAACTCATTAAACTATAGTAAACTCATTAAACTATAGTAAACTCATTAAACTATAGTAAACTCATTAAACTATAGTAAATACCTAATTATGTTTTAAGAACTCTTAAAACCGTTTAACAATTTAACTATTAACTTTTTAAGCGCTGTCGACACAGTGCCACTTGCCTGTGGTCTAGAAACAGGAACTTCCACTCCAAGCTATGCCTCGAAGTAAACTCGTTCTTAGCATCATCGGGAAGGTTCACTGCACGAAGCAAGTGTGGAGTGTGCAGCCTCCCCACAGCCACAAAACATGAACGCAGCTCAGCTGCACCTGAAGGCATGGAACAAATACTGCTGCAGCTATTACTGTCACCACAGTCCACTTGACTGGCTGCAGGAAGCAGATGAGGTTAATAAGAACTGCTTAGAATGCCTTTTTTTCATGAAGATTACTCTATTATTAAAGATTTACTTATTCAAAGAGTCCAGGGGAAGGACCCCTTGATTGACTGGAAATCTTCCTGTATTCAGGTCTGCTTGGCGGACATTGGTGATAGGGAACCAGTTTCTCCCTTGGTTCTTCTCTCGTGGTACAAACGTGGGACTTGTGTCTTATGTGTGAATCAGGGTTTCCGCGAGAGAGGAACAAGGTGGAAACCGGTTTCCTTATACCAGTTTAGGTGGTGGCTCGCTATCGTCGTAAAAGAGACCCGCTATTGACAGATATCCTTCGATGAAGGGCTTTTTTCCTTGTATTCTTCAATTTTATGTTGCATGAAAGTTACACCAGTGGGCAGAGGATGCTGTATGCACAGCACCAAGAAACCCAGCCCACTCACTTTAAGAAGTGGTGGAGAACCAACAAACACAACATAACTTGTATAATTTAATCATACTAATCAAATTGTTTAAAATACAGATTATATATTATTGCCTCCACAATCCTAAACATTTATATTTGTCTATAAATCCCTTTAGTTACTAATGTGTACATTAACATATTAGTCAATTATACTTTTCCTAACCCTTCAGGTGATTTTACTTGTAAATGAAGAACTTGAGCAAGATTTTATAAGACTAGCACAAGTGTAGGAACCAGATTTTGTTGCTTTAACTTTAAAAAAATCCACAGCATGCTTTTTTAATAATTTATATTAAAACAGTAACTCATTAGTTAGTTTAGATTATCATAATAAAGCCCTCAGCTATTTGTGTTTGCATATGACCTTTTATTCCATACCAACAAATTTCAGGAATTGGAAAAATCATACAATTTATTAGACATTTTATATGATTTCTTCCGTGCTCTTATATAAGTGTCACACTAAGAGTATAAAAGACTAACTGGGGAAAATGCTGGAAGTCTTTATAGCAGAATAGGGCATATGGAAACATCAAATCCCTGCTATCAGGATAAGCATGCAAAAAGCTAAAAACCTTATAAATCACAATGTCAAAACTTAATACCTTCACATGATGACGGCCAATGATAGAAGCTCCCCAGCAACTGAACCAACTCATATGTATTACTGCCCTGTGGATGAATGGGTCCCCTCTTCATATGAAGTGATATATTCACAAAGGAATCTAGAGAGAATGGTAATGTTTCACATGATGTAACGCATTTGTTTTAACTTTTCTCTATACGGCTATTTCATTGGGTGCTCGGGTTCACATACTGCGATTGCATTGGTTGCTTCTTTTTCACTCTCAAAATGACCAATATGGATGAAAAGAAACTTTCCTTTCCATGTAAGCTTTCTTTAACAAATGTTTTGAATAACCAACAGCACAGCAAGAAGTTGGCATTTAAAAAAATTTAATAAGTAAAATATTCTTAGAAAACTCATTTTTGAATACCAAAACATAAGTAATTCCAGGCAACAAATAACAAACCGTTGCAGCTGTTCCCTTCCCCGATGTTAAATGAAGTTTGTTAGTCTTTTAGGTATACAAATTATTTTATTGCTAAAGTTTAACAATTCGATTTTAGTCAATATTTGTAAGCAAATACTAAAATTATATTTCAAAAAAACTTTACCTTTGGACATTGAATTATTTGAACTTGGAGGATTGCTGATTAATTTATACAAAGAGGACTTGTCCATATCATGAATAATGTCAAATACTGATGAATATATGCGAGTCTAAAAAATACACAATTAATAGTAATTAGAAATTAACATCTTGAAGTTGCTTTTATTTAAAAAAAATTCAAAAGGTCAAGATAAATATAAAATTTACTAATAACTAATAAAACTAACTACTAACTAACTTACTAATAAAACTAATAAAAATGATTTGAGACAAATTTACTTACTGGTAAATACCCTAAAAGTGATGATGTGCTTTCTGATGTGTATAGTATTTGTCCATTACAAGAGAAAACTATTATAAAACCATCTAAAGCCTGCAAAAAAACCATGATAATTATAAAATGAAACTATGGAAACTTCTTTGGGGAAACTATTAATACGCGCCTTGATACTAAGAATATATTTTTGTAAACAAAAATAAATAGGTACCTAATAACTAAAATAAAAAATTCTTCATAAACAAGTACAGAGAACAAAAAAAAATTCAAAAAAATTCCACTAATAGGCCTTTCTAGGGAAATTGCAAATTAGAACTTCTAAATATTTTTTTTTAAGAAACTTTTTGAGAGCAATTGGATCTATTTTACCTTTACTACACTAGAATTCATTAGACAAGAACCAACTACTTAAAGCTCCTCTGAGCAGATATAAACATCTATACTATAAGTAGGATTCGAGAATAAGAGTGCATTTTTTAAACTGTATAAAATATGTACGGTGTAAAAATTACCCAGTTAAAATTCGGCTGCATTACATACATTCCCTGAACAAATTATTAGACGCACTGCAAGATTTCATGCATCAATCAATGATGAACAAAATACCTTTAGAAGGACATTTGTATTCCTAAACTTAAGTTATTAAATAGAAAATACTATCTGCTATACTTAATACATATATCGACATCTTTTTTTAATGATATGGCATTCTTTGGTATGTTTTCATTATTACTAAAAAAAATACTGTGCGTCTAATAATTTGTCCAGGGACTGTATATGTGGTTTTAAAATTAGTCTGGTATACAACTATTTTAAAATGTCAAGTGTTTTTCAAAACTTTCACTGTTTTTGTAAGGTTTGTCATATTTCTAAGAAGAGTAGAAAGCAAGATATGAGAACAGTAAGAAAATAAAGAACATAAAATAAAGTTTACAGAAAAAAAGGCAAAACAAATGACATACCTCCAACATTAAATGTGTAAACTCTTCATTTGATAAAAAGGAAGGTTTCCAGTTTTCTGGCACTTTCACACTTTGAGATTGTAGGGACAATTCTGAAGAAGAGTTACAAAACAAAAACTTAAGACTTTTTTTTCTCTTCTAAGAAGTACAGTAAAATCTCTTTATAACGAATATCATTACAACGAAATATCCAGTATAACGAAATCCCCGGTCCCTTTTGAAATCTCATAAGAATAATGCTTTAAAATATCCAGTTTAACAAAATTACTAAAACCTCTAGTTTCATTATAACGAAGGATTTTTCTGTGGGTAACTCCGTATTTTTCTGTTTCTGCTGTTTTGTAAAGACACCAAACAAGTTTTAAATGGGTGTGTCTAGCATTTTATTGTCACTCGGGAGGAAAAGGGGGAGGGGGGCTTCTATTCTTCTGCTTATCTGCCTTCTTCCCTAACCCCCTAAGAATGGCAGAAATTTCTATTCAATGCCTCAAACTCAAACATCTGTAGTGACCAGTACAATGCCCTTTAGCATTCTCTAATTTTAGCCGGTCAGTATGGCACTTTGAGATTGTGTTTCTGGGATTGATTTTGAAACCTTGTGCACATGGGCATGGCTTCATTGTTGTCACTAAGGCAGTCTTTTAAGAATGAGTAACGACCGTTGGCTTTGTTGTCACAGAAAGTTATTCCTTGAAGACTAATGGTTTTTCGACACTCAACCTTCTTAACCAAATGGGAAAGGGTATAGACACGTCCATTCTGTATTTTTCTTCACTTCTTTTCTCTCTAGTGTTGAGCGGGTTGTCTTTTACTCCGTCTCATTCTAGAGATGGCCTCCACCAAGAGAAAACAGTTTTCTTTAGAGGAAAAAATGATGATAATAACGGATGTTGAAAAAGGATTAAAAAAATCGGATGCTGCCAAAAAATACAAAATCTCTCCGTCAACTTTGTCAACCTTTTTGAAGGACCGCAATAAAATCGAAGCCCAATTGCAGTCTTCAATGATCGGGCCAAGTAGAAAAAGAATACGGACTGCACAGTTCCAAGAAGTTGACACAGCCGTCTTCAAGTGGTTTCAAGATGCGCGTTCCCAGAATGTTCCTATAAATGGACCGCTTCTAAGAGAGAAAGCTCTTCAATTCGCAACAATGCTTGGCGTTGAAGATTTTCAAGGCAGTGTCGGTTGGTTAAATCGATTTCGAGAAAGATACGGAGTGGTGTCGAAAGTCATTTGTGGTGAGGCGAACGATGCACCTGCGAAGTCTATAACCCAATGGAGGTCTGGAGAAGTAGCTGCCCTTATAAAAGAATACAACCCAGATGATGTCTATAATGCAGATGAAGCTGGAATCTTTTATGAACTTGAACCTCACCGAACATTAGCATTTAAAAAAGACAAATGTGTAGGTGGAAAATCTTCCAAGCAACGAATAACAGCTCTTTTTTGCTGCAATCAATCAGGAACTGACAAAAGAAAGATTTTGATAATCAGAAAATCAGCGAAACCTCGTTGTTTTAAAAACTGTCATTCTTTACCGTGCGACTATACATTTAACAAGAAAACATGGATGACACAAAACATCTTTAATGACTGGTTGAAAAAATTTAACAAAGAAATAGAGAAACAGAAGATAAAAGTGCTTCTACTAATCGACAATTGTACGGCTCACAACGACCCACCAAGTTTAAATTGTGTTCGCGTAGAATATTTTCCTCCCAATTGCACGTCCGTTCTACAGCCACTGGATCAAGGAATCATTAAAACGGTGAAGTCCAGATACCGAACACTTCTTTTGAAGCACATACTTTTGGGAATTGAAAGCAATAACAGAAGGAAGGCCAACGTAAAAGAAGCTATCGAGTGGATTTCCGGATCATGGAACGACACAAGTCCAAAAATTATCTCAAATTGTTGGAAACATGCCCAATTAAATCCAATCGATGATTTGAAAGCCTCAAAAGCTGTGGAGACAATCTTAGATGATGCAGATTTAAAAGCCCTATGGGAAACTGTAAAGAAATCAACAGATACACCTCAGGATATAGAGTTGGAGGACTTCCTTTCAGTGGACGACGATATCACGACAACGTATGAAATGACTGAAAAGGAAATTATTCAGTCTATTAAAGATTCCCAGATACAAGTTGAGGCAAGTGATGGAAGCGACGAAGACACAGATGAATATGATGCAGCATCTGAGCTAGCAACTGTCAGCGCTTCTGAAGCCATTGCTAGTTTAGAAAAGCTTAGAACTTTTGTTTTTTCCCAAGCAAATGTCAAGGACACAATTTTTTCATCGATTCATACTTTGGAAAATTTTGTTACCTCTTCAGCTACCAAATCACTTGTACAAAAGAAAATTACCGATTTCATGCTTAGATGAAAGTTAGAATAAAGATTTATACACCTGAGGGAAAAAATCGTCAAACATAGCATTTAGTTGTATTTTAAAAACTTTGAAAAGCCAAATTTGTCTATTTTCGTAAATTTCCTTTTGCAAAATTCAATAAATTTTCTTTATTGTTTGCAAAATTTTATTTGCTGTTCAAAGAATAATTATGTAAAATTGCTATAGGGTCAAATCCTACTATCCGTCCAGGTTAACGATCGAATAATTAAAAAAATACGTCATAAAAGTCCTATTTTTTATCCCTGAAAATTATATAAAAATATGTGTATGAATAATATATCCTGGGCCGGATTTCTAAATAGGCCAAGTAGGCAGAGCCGCCTAGAGCGGCGAATTTTTTTGGGCGGCAAATTTTTCGACCAATTAAAACGGCATTCGGCATAAAAAATTATTATAAAGATACGAATATTTTTAAGAAAGAAACACATAATTTACCTATGCATAAACTGTAAACGCATATAGTACCAATATTTTGTAGCAAACATGGTCGCTTCAAGGGCAATTGCATCCCGGATTTCGAAGTTGAAAGAAAAATAGTAGAACAGTTTAAAAAATTCACCTATTTCGTTTTCGATTTAGTGTGTTCAGGTACATAGGTGATTCTAATATGTGTATCTATTTTAAACAGCACATACCACCCAATTTTGCAGCTAACCAGCTACCTTTCCCCGAAGAGGAAGAATATTGTGTTGGTGGCAAATCTATCGTAGCCTACAAGCGGCAAATCTTTAAATACGGCCCTGAATATATCTATTCATTTTTAATTTTTCATTTGCTTTAGCTTGAAAATAAAAAAGATTCGATGAAAAGCCAACATTTAGGGTTATTATGGGCGAAACCTTACTCCCTACATTTTCACAGGTACGAGAAGGAAGAGGTTTAGAATAATATTTTAGCTTATCTTACCGCTGTGGTTCCTGAGGAACGATATGGTAGACCTGAGAACAGAAGACTTGTCTATCTTTCGGTTGCTCGAAGTAACCATTGAGCACAGTTCGTTGATGAGGATATTGAACTGGTCTCGACGTTTCTTCTCACTGAGATTACGCGACTTGCTGAGAGTGGGGAAAAAACAACAAATAGAACATGAAACACAGCAATTTAATAACACAGTAAAATGGTATTTTAAATGTTTTTTTCCTTGACAAGAATTAAGTGATTTAACCCTCTCAGATGATATGAAGAATATCGAGAAAAAAATTGCTTAAAAATTATATTGATACATTTATTTTATTTTTCACACCACGACACAATTCAGTTTAAAACACTAAATGAAATTAGTACAAATTACCCGTAAATAACAAATAAATATATAATGTTTATAAATCAATGGGAGTCTTTTCTAGCCACTTAGCATAGAAGACAATCATTAAGCATATTAGGATCAAGACAATTTATAAAGGAAACTACGATAATCACTGTCTAATGGACTGTGTAGATTTAAACAAAAACATTTAAATGTATGATTAAATTATAGGAGATTTCTTATAGCATAAAACTTATTTTGTATTTATTAGCACACATATATTCCTATAATTCATCATGAAATTATTTCAAAATGTCAATCCTAACTTTTCTACTATTCAAATACAAAATTCACTTTTTATTTAACTTATCAAGAAAAGCTTAATTTGCAAGTCTCATATCAGGTTCTGAGAGGGATAAACAAAAAAGTTTTTGCTTAAATATGATGATTAATAAATTGAGATTCTTAAAACAATGGCCTTATATCAATTACCAAACTATGTTTAAAATACAATTTATTAATTATAATGGCATTTAAAGGGTGTATGTTCAAAATCCACACTCTCCAGAGTATAACTAGGATATAGGGTCCGGTCCAGGGTTCAAAATTATGGGTCACTAGTCGCAAAATGCAACCAAATCCTACAATTTTGTGACTTTAAATTTATAATTATTTTGCGAAAATAAACTTAGTCGCAGGTATCAGGACTAGTTTTTTTTAATTGTTGCTAGAAATTTTTTTTAAGTGGTTTCTAAAGATCTTGCAAAAAAAAAAAAAAATCTTAAAATCGCAAATCTTCAACAATCTTAAAATCTTAAATTTGTCAAAATTCTCTATACTGGGTATCTTTAAATTATAAAACTCTGGCGATAAATAAAATGAAATTGCGGAACTCCTCTAATTCTATAGGTGTGCAAGTAGGGCAATCTTAAGGGTTTACACATAAATTATGTGAAACTAGCATTTTTTCCATAAATATGTTTCTAGAAAATGCTCCTAGATAGTGTGCACTTGCTCCTAGATTTTGAGTTAGTAGCACAAATTTTGTTCCTAAAATTTTCCATTCAATTTCTAACACTGATCCGGTACATTTATTGACGTTCAATGAATGGTAAATTCAATTGAAAAAATTTGACTATCAATGGGCTGGCCCCTAATAATCTTATAGTTAGGCTTTGGCGAATGCAAGTTTTGGAACTACACTCTTCATTTAATAGAAATGCCTTTATCCAAGTCTTTAGCCTGAAACACATTTTATACAGAGTATGTCCATACATGAAATAACATTTATTGCTAATGGTCAGTCAATTTATACATAACACAAAACCAGGGCCTACTGCAAATTTTACCCCTAAAATCTTATTTTAGGGAAAATAGTGGGTAAATTAAGGATTCTTCATTACTCCCGTAAAAAAAACTAGAACTACCAAGCCCATGCTTTCTTTTCCCTATCATTGGGTAAAATAGGACACATGTTATGGGTTATGCATAAATTAGGCTTTTAAATAGTTAATTTTTTTATGAACTTAAAATACAAAAAGTATACAGTTTATGAATTTGTGAAATGATCTGTGTTGTAAAATGTATGATTGATTATATGAATGTGATTAATATAATACGTTTAAAGATTTTCAAATCCTCCCAATTATTTTAATAAAGGCATTCTAACTTTTCATATATGGAATAGTTTTGGTATAGTAATGGAATAATAATCTAGTTTACACATCGAATATGAAGATAATTTTCTAAAATTAAATACATGCAATGACCAACAAATTAAAAATAAAATATTTCTTTAAACATAAATAGTTAATGTAAAAAATATATAATGGTTTATATGCAAACTATAAGTAAATAAAATTATGCAATCATAGGAATGAATTAGTAGCTATGACAAAAATGGCAAAGCTGCTTTGTTAAATACAAAATATATTAGTAGGAAAGCAAAAAAAATAATAATTGAAATAAAATATATATAATGCTAAATAGATATACATTCAGAACTTCATTTGATGTTGCATCCATATTTCATAAATAAAAAGATCAAAGCTCGCAAATAAGTTAGTTAAAAGAGAAAGATTTTTTTTAGGGTAATAAAATAACATACAGCTGCATGTATTACAATAAGCATTAGTAACAATATAAAACTAAACTAATTGTTTTCAACATTCAACAATAAATATATTTCCTTGGCAATGGAATTATGAGAAACTAAAACTATAATATACTATTCTAATTGTAAGGGGAAAATATAAAAGAAAACAGTTTTCAACAAACTAGCCACTTATGATTAAGGGAATCATTTTTTAAATAAAAGCCCTATTCTAATAAAACAAGTACTAGTAGTACTTTATTTACAATAATAACTTTTTAAAAATGTATATAAACATCACATACCTTTCCAAACAATTAATAATAAAAAAAATCTTTTATTTTGGCATCAATTATATATTTCAACATCAAAGAACCTGATGGCCAAATTGGGGCAGCCTAAAACTTTTTTTTTAAGTCAAAAAGATTTTCACCTAAAGACCAAGGAGGTTCAGTTCAATTTTAGCCACAATCGACCCATAATAGGATTGTATATTCTCATTACTTGAATTCGGTTCAAATTTTCAGACATTTTATAACGATGTATTAAAAGCTCTTGAAGGAGGGCAATAAGAAAATGATGACACATAGAAATAAAATGCCCATTCTTACTGTCTACAAAACAAAATTAAAAGTTTTAGTATTTAAAACTGATACTATAAGTATATCATTAACAATGAATGGGTTAGAAATAAAGCTTATTTAAAAGTTTTAAGTTTAAAAAATAAGTTTTATTTTTCCATTGCTTTTAAAAGTCATGTTCATAAATAAAGTACCACCAAAGGTTTAATAAGAAAACAGTTCTTACTTTAAATAAGAAATTGATATAATTGCAAACATGGATTTTATTTTGTAAAAGACAATTCCGTTCATCACAAAGCAATAAAATGTTTTGAAATACACTAGAAAAAGCTGTGCAAGTTACTATTAAAAGTTATTCCAAAAATCAGTAAATAATAGATTAGTTTTCAATATTCAAGATCATTGTACAAGATCAACAATAAAATCGAATAGAGTGACCTCCATTTAAAGGAATATCTCAGGTAAACTAAATCAGTCGTATAATAGAACTTAATCATGAAGAAAGGAACAAAAAAAAATTTAATGCGGAAAAGGCAATTTTAAAGAATTGTTTTGTTGATAAGCAAAAAAAAAATCATAAGAATTCCCCTAAGATGATTTTTTTTCAATCAAGACCCGAAGAGTCACCCAACCTAACTCAAGAAAGGTTGTATGCACTTCCTTGTGCTGCCTCTCTGAACTCTTCGTGTCTGAAATATTTTACATCCATAGATCTAGAGCAAATACTACCTGGAGAATCCCTCCCGTTTAAGATTGGTATGCTACTAACCGCCCTGGCTTGTCTCTACAGACCTAGTGTACGAGATCCCCCCAGACTGTGTAGTGGCCACATATTAAAAGCTTAAAATTCATCAATGAACTTATTCCTCTTGCCCTTGTTCCTGCCCTGATATCCCTGCTCTTGTCATTGACTTTATTGGCGCCTCTGTGAGGCAGCTGTGGAGTGAGGTGAAAAATGGGCTTCTAGCTTTATTAGAGCGACTTGGTATCATGGACCTAGTCTAAGTAACTGTGTGGACCAGGGGGACAAGAAACAACAACAGATATGCAGCACTTGGACTTTGGAATATTACCCCTAGTACTCTTCCTTTTAATTAAGCCCTATTGAGTCCCTAGTTTAAAATGCACTTGTACCGAAACAGTTTTTCTCTTTGCATTTTAACTTACACAATTTTTTTATTATAATACAACAGTGTTGAAGACCACAATCTGGGGATCTGAAGATCAAAAAGGAAATGCTTTGGTAACTAAGCTCTAACTACAACTATGTGGATACCAGGATACCTACCGATGTCACTTCATACAATAAATTGTGAATACACTTTACGAATTATTAAAGGTTTATCAGGTACCGATTATGATATTAGATTAAGATCTTTAAATATTCCCTGGAAAATAGGAAAACAAGACGCGATTTAATTCAGTTATTTAAATCATCAAGCAGTGAGACATGGAGTGCTTCGGTTTTAACTTAATTAGTCGAACCAGATCAGAGGACATGGTAAGAAATTGTGAAAAAGTCCTACTTCTAAAGTGAGGTAAGAAAACATTTTTTTTAAAAATAAAGTTATCCATGAGTGGAAAGCTTTACCATATATTGTTGCATATTCGAAGAGAGTAGAAGACTTTATGAAGAATCTCGATAGTTATTGGTGACTGGTAAGAAACTAGTAAACTTTTGGAACAACCTTGCTGGTCCTCTGGCCTGTTCTTGATCAACAAGTTTTGTACCATTTGTATTAACATATTTTGAAAAAATTCACACTATAAAATTTTGTGGTCAAGTACTTAAAAATATTTAAAATTGAAAAATAAATATATTACATGATATGCAATATTGAATTTTACACACCGAGTTGTACTACAAAATAAGGACTTAAATTGAAAAATAAGAACTTTTAAGATCCTTAATTTTTTTTTAAATAAAGACTTAAGGACTATAAAAACCCTGGATATGGATTTAAAAAATAAGACCAATGCTATACGTTATGTCTTAAATTACCCTCTGTACTAAAAGTGTACACAGTTTCATTGGACAGAAGATCATTAAACGTTGGCCACTGTACTACATTTATTGTGCCCATACAAATTATCTTAGAAAATTACTAGTGATGCTTCAATTGTAATTCACAAAAAATTCCTGTTTAATAATATTGAAATTTTTCTAAAATTTTAAATAAGCAATTTACTAAGCATATATAAATTAGTGTGCTAAATACTATTGAAATTACTATTAAAATGATACAAAAGAAATAAGGCATTAAAAATAATTAACAAAAAAATTCAGTTAGGTACTATATTAAGAGTTAGATAAATAATAAAGTAAGATTATATTCTAAATAGCTTGTAGAAAATTAAATCATGAACAGGTAAAAAATGATATTATTATGTAAACTACAAAACCAAAACTGCATATAGAAAAGTTCCAAATGACATTACTAATTTTCTTTAAGAAGGATTTAACTTTTATTTCAGATAATTGTCTTTTTAAGTTACAACAAATGTTACGAGCAATGAAGTACTCAATGTGCATAATAATTTAGAATATAAAACTTACTAAAATAGAAAAAAAAAATTGAAGGAATTATGTTCTAAGTAAAGTTAAATTAAGTTTTAAGAAAAGCAATTACGTCTTTGAAAACTAATATAATTTTTTGTGAACCAAAAACAGTCAAACTTTGTTAACATGAACCAGTTGAATGAAAACTTTTTCGCTCAAAACTAAAATAACGCAGGGCACATAAAGCTTCATACATATGGCATAAGATTCGGCAAATACAAACATATGAAAATTTTGTTTTGAACTGAAAAGTAGATAATATTTTTATGGAGTATTAGAAGAAAACACAATCTTGGCGCTGAAACATGTAAAGTAACTTTTTTTATTTACAAAATATGAATAAGTTACAAGCATTTTTTTAATACATTTCTTTAATATTTTAGAACTGTTTAACTGTTAGACAGATCTGAAAAATAATTGAAGAATATTGCGTTTTATGAAAGTAACAGGCAAAACATAAGGGGGGATAGTTACTTTCGCTTTTGATAATATCAAGCCTTAAGGTCAAAGAGGCTCTGAAGGCAAAGAACTGAAAGAGTTTTATTTTAATAAAATTGAAATATTAATTTAACTTGTGCAAAAGATTTTTTCAAAAATCTTGAGAGAACCTTGTTTCAGTTCATATTAACAAGTTTGGACTGTATGAAATGTTGTTAAGTAGTTTAGTGTCAATGTACCTGGTGCCGAATGTGTTAAAACGTTAAATCAAAAACAACCAAATACCTGTATTGTGAATTGAAGTTCTGACATCATTTTACAGATAGGGAATAAATGATGGTGTTTACACTTACTGCATTACGAATAGTGGTAGCATCACTGTCCCTCAGAAGTGAAAGTTATCGTGGAGATTTCTTTGAAAATCTGTGATCTTTCAAGTGTGTAAACTATCGAAAACATTCCACAAAAATACAAAAATTATGCAAAATATGAAAAAACATAATGAAACGTATTTTTTATCAGCACTCAGCAAATAACACTGCACACATGCACATAAAGATTAGGGGTATGACAACAGGGTTTAAGCTAGGTAAATACAGTAAACTCCTTTTTTTCCCACGGCCCGTCAAAAATTCCCCACATTCCCTTTTTTTTATTCAAAGACATTTTTCTAAATGCAGGAAAATGGAAACTCGAATGTTTGAAACCTTTTTGGAAGATTGTATTCAGAGAACAACCATTTTTAATAGCTTTGCATTTTTTTAAAATCTAGTTGTCAAAAGCAGTGTTTTCAGCTGCATATACACTGCTCAAAACAATTAAGGGAGCGCATGGTTTAAACCCTTTCACCCCCAATAATTCCATTTGGAATCACCAGTTTGCCATTTTTTTCTTACTAAGTTAAGCTCACACTTATGTATCGTTAGATGGAAAAATCATGTCTTTTGAAGAATTTAATCATTTTCGTTTTAATTAAATGAAAATATGAAAAACATGGTAAAATAGAATTTGCTCTAAACCAATTTTAGAAAATAAATTGACCCTAAATTCTTCATGCTTGCAATTTTTAGACCTTTAAAAATATGTTTTAACTATTTTTAACAAATAAAGTTTTGAAAAAATTATTGTTATCATAAGATTTATTCCTTTTTTTTTTTACTATTTCATTCTGGATATGCATAATGAATCTATTTCACAAATTTTCGATTTTTAGAATAAAAATTAAAAAGGTTGGGAGTGAAGTAAAAGTTGGAAGTAAAAAGTGCTCCTGCAATTGTTTTGAGCAGTGTATTTCCAAAACCACAGAACTGCACTTCACCAACTAGAAAAAAGGGAATTGAAGGTAGTTTGGGCTGTCAATAAATGGCCACACTGTTCATTCCCTCTCCTATTCAACACTAACCAATCAAATTTACTCGACGCATCATCATGTTATATATATTTTTTATCATATGCACATTTTTGTCAAAAAGCGCCAGTAAAATACGCTAGTCGCGATTATAATTAAGCATACCTAGAGGAGCAGGATAATGCCTCCTTTTGTGACAAAACACTTCTAGGAAAAACCTCACTTAAATACAAATCAGAAGTTTCCAGACTAAACAAAAACAAATTATGTTTTTTTTTAAGTGGATAATCCTTATATTCTTACTGTATGCGTGCGAGCCTACACCTTTCTTTTCTTATATAATATTAAACTTCTCTGAGCAACAGCCCGTTAGAGGGCCAAGGCCTGCCGTGCCCATTCCAGCTTACGTGACCAAGGGATCTGGGGTGCTAGGCATATGTCCCGATAAGGTGGTCAGCCTCACGCGGGAACCCCAGTGTTTAGTTCCCAAGCATACTAGGTACTCATTTTATCGACCCACTTAAGAGATAAAAGGCTGAGTCAAAATCGCCTAGTCCGGACTCGATCCCCGGACCTGTGGTGTGGCAATGCAAAGCTCTACCACTAGGCCACTGGGCCTCCTTATATAATATTACTTTACTTAAATAAAAGTTCCAATTAAAGGCAATTTTGGTGGATATTGTTTACTTTTGAAGATTATCTGCAAATTCTCTTATCCACAGATGCTGTGCCATGCAATTCCGATTTTTTCCTGATGCAGTCCCGAGATTTTTTAAAATTAATTTGTTGTAAGTGTATAATGCTCACAAACAGAAATTAGGAGCAAATTATTTTGTAAAATATTAATGGGGAAAGATACACAAGTTATCTTAAATAGTTGTAATTAAGTAAAAATAAGTATTTGATTAAATGATATCTGATGTAAACTTTGCATAACCCAAAATATAACGATAAATTATCGTTTTAAGTATAGAAATATTTAAAGTATTGAATAAAAGCATGACTTAGTTACATTTTCAAAAGTGATATCAGTTTAGTTGGGTGGGCAACCTGATGAGTAGTTCTTAGAGTAAAGGGAAAACTACGAGTTTTCATGCACATGCTGTAGTGCACTGATTCAATTGTAAAATACCAAAAAATATATAAACACATTTCACAAAGCCTCCTGGTTACTAACCAGTAACCATTAACAGCAAATTGGTCATCACTGGCCTTAAATACAAAGGATTATTAATAAGAAATCTATATAAAATAAATAGAATTTGTAGCAGTGTATTCGGATATACTTTTATATTAGTGTACTTCAATGTTATTTAAATTATCTGCAAAGTAATAAGAATAGTAATTGTAGAAAACAAGTGAAAATTATTCCCAAGTTGCATTTTGGCTTAATTACAATTCACAAAAACTGCAAATATATACAATATGTAAGGATACCTTACATTTGAATTGCTCTGAAGATTTAAACGATTACATAGAAAAAATATGAGCAATTTAATTTTTTTTAACAATTCAAACAAACTATTCTACAGCTAAATTTTGGCTGAAAACAGTTCATCTAATGTCTTTAGGGAGGATTATAGTAAAATTGTTATGAAGTTTTTATTTGTTTATTAAAAGGAAAATTTAAAATTAAATTATTTTCTTGGTCATATAAATAGGACTCGTAGGGGCATAAATTTCTTTCCTAGTTTTTATTAAAATTATGCACCCAAACGGGCTAATTTTGAGCAGATTTCATTAAAAAAATCATTTATTAAAAAAATATCAGTCCATAATCCAACAATACCTAAGTCTTTAACCACAGCATATCTAACTTCCTCATCCAAATAACTTTAATATAAAAGAACTATTTTTTTCTGTAAAATATTGCAATAATTTTGATAATCTATGTCTTTTTAGATGGAAAGTTAGTAACATTGATGAAAAATCCGAAAATTGAGCAAAAATCCGAATAATGTTACTCTAGGAATATGCTTTTTTTTAATAAATAGTAAATAAAAACCATAATTCAAAAGGATGTATGATTACTTTAATTCAACAAAGGGATAGCAACTACAATTTGTTAACAAGAGAGCAGAAGTTGAAATAACATTGTATTAAAAATAATAAATATATATATTTTAAACTTTTTTACTGAACTTCTAACAT
This sequence comes from Oedothorax gibbosus, assembly GCA_019343175.1. NCBI lineage: Eukaryota > Metazoa > Arthropoda > Arachnida > Araneae > Linyphiidae > Oedothorax > Oedothorax gibbosus. The sequence continues at coordinate 11,368,150 of CM033274.1, read as the reverse complement.
AATTTCTATGATGGCGCAATTTTATAAATTCTAAATGGACATACACAGAAAAGTATGAAGTTATTATTAAATGTTAAAAAGGAATTAGAATATAGATTTGCTAAAAAAAAGATTGTTCCAAATTTTACGGTGAGAGTGGAAAAAAGGAATTTCATTGTGCACACCCTGCTATATATTGAAATAATTAGTCAAATTAACATCTGGTAAAGTTTTTAACAATATTCAGCATATTGACAGATAGCTGAACAATATTGAATATTTGAAGGCAAAAAAGTGGACAAGACCCTACCAGACTATCATATAGAAGCTTTTTGTAAAACACAATCAAACTAAATCATTGGTCGTCACTTGTGAACATCAGTTTCTAATCCAGTTAAAAAAAATTATAATATAACTGTGTTGACAGCTTGAGCAGCAACAAATCTTTTTAAAAAATGCAGCCATTTTAATTAATTTTCAAAGCTGTCTGATAACTTCAAGAAAATTGCAAAACAAGTACACAGGGTTCACACTCTATCTATGATAGTAAAATTCAGGAGTTTCTAAGGAGTTTTTCAGGAGTGCAGCAATGGAAATTCAGGAGGTAACAAGGAAGAACATTGAATACATTTGTTTATTATCGAATTAGTCTAGTGACTTCAAATGATGAAACAGAAGGAAAAAATCTTCTAAAGAGTTTTGCGGTGCATTATAGGACAATAACTATGTCCGAACTATGAACTATGCCCGAACTATGTCCGAACTATCCTATGATATCACTATGTCCGAACTCTATTTTTCTACTGTGCATGCACAGTAGACTTATTCTGAATAAAGTAAACGGAGAAAAACAATTATGTTGTCAATTTTTTTCAGGAGGGAAAAAATATCAGGAGTTAAGACACTAATTTCAGGAGTTATAAGGGCCCTTAGAAAAAAATAATTAAATTCAGGAGTTTTTCAGGAATTTCAGGAGGCGTACGAACCCTGATTACTGCAGACTTTCAATTTGTCATATTATTTGAGTGTCAAATTGCTGATTTTTTTTTTTTTAAAGTATAGTACATAAATCTATACCCTGGTAGAAATAGAGCTAATGTCTAAATTTACAAAATACGACATTTGTACTGTTTCTACTATTGTACATATATTTAGATTTCCCAGCACCAAAAAATTAGAAAAAGATTTATACTAAATAATTGGAACATTTTTAATGGGCAGTTGGTAATTGTAAATAGAGAACACAGAACAAAATAAATTTTAAAAAAATAATTACTAAATATTCTTTCTCTACAACATTTTTAAAGCTAAAAATATTTTATTTTACAAAATTTATTATACAACTTCTGACAGTCTTAGTTTTTATATTGCTGAGCTACAGGATTTTAAATGCAAATAACAGTAGTACTTTATTATTCCATTTGAAATACTGATATCAATAGTAATTCTAATTAATTTAATATAATATAGTTCCAAATTTAAAAACATTTTTATAGGTTAACTTCTAACAACCGGTACAACATTAGTTGATTTTTAAAAAAAAAGAAAGTAAATTTCTTTAGATATAAAAAGACAGATTTAAAATAAAGTCACATTTATATTAGCCCGAATAACTATGGTTAAATAAAAAAGAATAAAAATCATGCATTAATGACAGCAAAAAGCATAGTATGCTATATGTAAGGTAAGCTCGGTTGGCCACATGCATACACGAAAGAATACATAGAAAATACTTACATTTTTTCTGCCTTGTACCGAGATGTGAACCTGAATAGGGGAAATCAATAATGAAAGTTCCCCAAATTTATAAATCAAAATACTAAATAAACTCAGCGTTTGTATCATTGAACTTTAAGGAGATTAAGAAAATTTAAGGATTAAATTTCCCTAAAATAAGGATCTGTTCCCGACCAACTTTTTAAAAAATGACATGGTGTATATTTAATACTTTATGCTAATAATAATTTGAATTGAATGAATACAATCAGTTAACCTATATTTTAATAATTAATTACATAACTTCCTTAAAAAAAATTCATACACAAAGCTTCTGTAATCCAGTATCAACACTTTAGTAAAAATCAAAAATGTGTATTTTTTTTGCATAATGGCTAATACTGAGTTTCATACACTAAGTAAAAAAATCAGGAAAAAATTGGAATATAAGCATCTTTAACAAGACCAATGCTTCCTGTTCTTCCTTCACTTTTCATGTTAAGTCTAAGGGTAAGTTTTTAAGACACCCTGCCTTTGATTTTAAATTTATTAACTATCGGGGTTTATTTTTTTGCCTAAAGAAGGCCTGAAAGTCTTCTAGAAATGCTAGCATATAATTTTTTATCTCATCTAGCCAGATTCTATAAAAGTAAAATATAAATTTTAATTACATTTTAAAACAATCTAGTAGTATAAAATAAAGATATGTTATAACCCAGAAAAATTCTCTGGCTTCCCTATGCAAAAAAAAATGTTGATTTGATAAACTTACAATCAAAGGCAGTGTGCATTAAAAACTGACCTATAGACTCAGCATAGGAAGCGAAAAAAAGACAGGCGACTCTACCTTAAGATTCTTCAATAACATTTTTTGAATAGATAGTTTCCAAGGATTTTCAAAGGCCAAACGCACCCAGTAAATTATACCTTTACTACTTTAAAAAATAGTATTGTTAATGCTACTTAAGATGAAGACAAAAATATATAGTTCCTTATTTTGCAGTTAAAAGGAATAAAGAAGTTTAATTTAATACAGTCGAACACCGTTAATGCAAACTCAAAGGGAGTACCGAAACCATTTCGTGTAAAACCGAATTTCATGTTAACCGTCAGGAATTTTTTTACATTTACCCTGTGAACCCGTAAAAAAAATAACATCTAAAAATTATTCTAATATTTTAATGTAATACAATTATAATACATGTGTACAATTAGTAATTCAATTAATAAAGTTAATTTGGATTAGTACATGCTATAGAAAAATTAGGAAATTTTGTAAGGAACACCATTTAAGAACAGAAATTGAATTAAAAGTGATGAGTTTAGTTTAATTTAGTTTGAATTATCGTCGTACTATAGCTACACGAGGGCTATTGGCGACGGGCATCGTATTAAAAATGAGGAGATTCATGGGATATCTTGGTAATTTTCTCAGAAGTAGAAGAAAAAAATTTCTTATAATGTTCGTTTCCCCACTTTCTTTTAAATGTTTTTTTAACTTGTTCTTCAAATTACAAAGGAAAAGGTCAAACTCTGAATTTTTTTGTTCGTGTTAAGCAGGATTCTGCCTAAAACTAGTTCGCGTTATTTTTTAGAAATAGCTCAAAGCTTTTTAGGCCGGGGAAATGTTTTCAGTTCATCTTAAGCAAAATTTCGTGTTAAGAGAGTTCGCGTTAAGGAGGTTTGACTGTATAAAGAGATATAGTCAATGTGTTATAGGTTTGCCATTTATATTGCTGTCATAGAATTTTGAAAATGCGACTACAAGTACTTTATCATTAAATCACAGATTGAAACAAAAAGGAAATTACAGCATATTTTTAATTTTTTTTCTTTCTAGAAAAAGAAATCAGAACATCAGGTTAAATATTCTGTTAACAATCTATTTCTTTAAATATATTAGCTTTAAATCACGAAAAACAGCCGAAAACATGAGGCAATAAAAAGCGGCTTCTAGTTGATCATGACGCATTAGTGCCAGTGACTGTTATTGCGCTAACTCAACTTCACCATACTTTAAAACTTTCAAAGAAAGCTATGTCAATTTGTTTAAGAATCACTATCTACATCACTCGGTAGATATCTTGTGACTTTCTGTATCGAACAGATATTGAAACTATTTTAAAATTTAAAGTTAAAGAAGCATAAAAAAATTTAAACAAGTAGGTTTGTAACAGAATCTGTCACTTACCCGCTTTCACACAACAGTTGTGTTAAACAGGTAAAAAGGCGCCAAACACAGCATAATTTCTATATTAAACATTTACATGCTTAATTTGGCTAGTTTCATTTATTTTATTTCGAAAATTCAATAATTATTACTTATCGTTTGTAAAAATTAATTTATATATCGAAGAATAAGTATGTAATATCCCTCGCTTTTAAATAGAATAAAAACATTTCATATCAACATACAAAGAATCTCGTAGTGAAATATATTTAACGTCATTTCAAACTGATCGATGTCGCAAAAATAAATTTATTTTAATTTATTATCTAAAAGAATTAAAGTTTCTTTTAAAGTGAATGGCAATTTTGATTTAATTCTAATAAAAATAGCTTCTTCTGCTTTTTAAATGAGCATTCAATTTAGCAGTTTTTTAAATAATTAAAGTACTTCGAATCGAAATGCTTTTCTGAAATTTTCAATGTATTCTAATTTGGATGTGCTGAATTTTTTGACGTATCATACTTGTCAGTAGCATTTGTAGTTTGGAAAATGAAAGTGGGTGACGGACAGACAGACGGACTGAATGATTATAATACCTTCCACTTTTTACGTTATAAACGTAGTGTGGAAGCTAAAATGAGGGTTTCTTTTATGCATTTTAAGACTATATGCAGCCGATTTAAAGCAAGAAAATAATGCTGTAATTCCTCATTCATTTTGTAATTCATTCAATTGAGCAATAAATCTTAATATTAACAAAGTATATAAGCTAGAGCAATATCAAATTATTATTTTTATTTTTACTATCTTATTGAACACACTATAAATGAAAGCACACAACTTAAATACATACCTCCGAAATTCATCCTTATCAGCCATGGTATCGTTTTAAAACCCTAAACAATAAAATAGAACACAAATTTATTACTAAACCTGAAATACCCAAATAACCATAAAAGGTTGAAAATAAAAGTAAAGATTTGTAACAACACTGGCTGAGTTACATAATAATCAAACTATTATATAAAAAAAAGAGACCTTTTAAGGCCGACCTTTAGGAAGATTACAAACTGCTCTTCTCCAATTTCAGTTTTAAATGTCTAAAAATAGTTTATTTTGCCGACAGAGGACTTTAAAAATTAGCAAAAAATAATGTTAACACATCTCCAGAATAAGGTTTTATGCTATTATCTATTTTTTTAAAGATTTTATGAAGTTTGGAAACATTTTTCTGTCTATTGTCTCTCTTTCAAAACAAAGTATCTTCAATTGATGTAACTTTGGTTTAATTTTGCAACTTAATAAATCCTCACTAAACAAACAAATTTAAAAAATTGCATTATCAATAAGTAGCAAATTCTGCTTTATTTGACATACAAACGAAAAAAATAGCAGAGTCGGTATTAGTAGCAGGTTTTAAGCCTGGGCTAAAGTTGTCCAAATATACCATTCATTTTATTTGCACTATTTAAAAGTGAATTATAAGTGATATAATATGATTGGGAACAATGTTTCAGGAAAAGGCATATTACTCCCTTTAATGTCAATTACTATTAGCAACCAATTTTCTTTTAATTGTGTTTTCAATATAATACCATTTGACAAGTTTAAAAAATGTTTTAGAAGTACAATTCTGATTGTTGGAGCAAATTTAAAAAAAAGTTTCCAAAATTTTATAATAAGTACCCAAGAGTGAGTTAAAACAAAATATATACCATGTTCTTAAGCTCTTTAATTGTTAAAATGTAAATTAAATTGTATCCACCTTTTTAAACAATTGGCATAACCTATCTTCTTTTTTTATCACAGTTCTTTCAAAATAAAGTTCTTAACTTAACACAAGCAAACAGGAATGCTTCCATGGAATCAGAATCAACATTTCCATTTAGGAATTCCGCCTCACAAATATTTTGCACTTAAGGCAGTTTTAGTTTAAAATAAAATCATCTTACACTATGCATCCTTACCCCTTCACAAAGCATTCGCTGCATTGAAGGTCAAATAAATGCAACAAATAAACTGTAAAAGAAAAATTAAATTACATTAGAATTATTACGTTGGACCAATACAAATTTCATGTGGGCAATTATATTGGCATGGCATTATTAATTGTAATTGGTTAGATTTGTTCGTCCTTCACCATCCAATTATAGGCCGGCTAAGACAGAGGCCCAGTGGTAGAGCTTTGCATTGCCGTGCCACAGGTCCAGGGTTCGAATCCCGGATCGGCGAGGTTCACTCAGCCTTTCATCCCTTAATTGGGTCGATAAAGTGAGAACCAAGCATGCTTGGGAACTAAACACGGTGGGTCCCGCGTGAGGTTGACCACCTAACCGGAACATATGCTTTGCACCCCAGAGCCCTTGGTCACGAAAGCTGAATTGGGCATGGCAGGCCTTGGCCCACTAATGGGCTGTTGTGCCAAGGAGTTTAGTTCAGTTTAGAGGACAGAGACAGAACCTGCAAAGGGAACCTTTGTGGCAACCCACCAGGCTAAGCAGGCATTCTGTTTTGATTCTTGCGAATAACATTTATGAAAATAATTGGCCTGGAAGTTCCTTAGGAACAGTTCCAGTAAACATTGTTTGGCACATTTGTTCTCCATGTTTTGCTGGCGACTTTTAATCTCCCGAACGGCCAGGAAATGGGCGAATACGTATGGTTGTTTTCACTGCATAAATTTTATATTTAATTTATTTCAAATAAAATATTTTTTTAAAATTAGAATCGGGTTTATTTTGAAAGGGATGATCTTAAAAACATTTCCCGATGAAACAAGGATACATTATGAATAAAAATTAATTTAAAGTTTAAAATTTAAGGTTATTATAAGAAAGACTGTGGCACAAAATTTGGAAAAAGCTGGATCTAACGATTCGAAGGTTAACTTTAGGGTTGCAAAAAATTAACGAGATGTGAAAGAAAGGGTTGCCATATCCGAATTTTTTCACTATTTAGAGACAAATTTAATAACGGTATTCCTAGCCAATCTTGTTGGCGAGAAAACATCACGTAGCGACACGTAATTAGACGATGCTTCGGAAACCGCGAAGTCAAACAACTGTGTTGCCAGATTGGAATTATTTATCGCCTTTTTTTGTCGTCCATGTTCCGAAAAGTCGCTGTATACCGAAACTAGGATTTAATCCTAATATCTCACTATGCCAAACAGTGAAAAACTATACTCGATCACAACGCAAGCTTTGAAAATGCTTTCTTCCCCCCCCTCTTGTGATTTTTCAGGAAGCGACATGGGTGTCACTGTTTTGGTTTTTCGTCACCCTACTTGGGTTTGGCTTGGGTAGAAAGTAATTGTGATTAACCTCACGGTAGAGCCTCAAACAAGGTAGGTTTAGAACAGCAACACTCAAACCGTTTCCCAGAAAACCACACAAAGGGGTAGGGGAGGAAAGTGTTTTCGAAGTTTGCATTGCAATTAGAAGAACATAGTGCTGTACGGTTTTGTGAGAAATGACATGGTTTGATGTCTCAGTGCAGTTGCATTAGAGATTATTGTCGACAATTTATGGTCAATTAATAGTAAAGGAAAGATCTCAGAACAATACCATAAAATTTGCGAACAAATATAAAGCATTTAATGTTTCAGATGCTTCAACATGTAACAGAATGGGCTTCACGGTTAAACATTAAACCAGTTGAATAACTTCACCAGTTTTGTAAATCAATTTTTAAATTATGTTCTAACAAACAATCTTCAATTTACGCATATTTTTAAAAGTAGTCATAAAAATACATAACTTCATAAACAAAATGAAGTAATTATTAAGTTCAGTGTCAATCCTATATTTTCCTAATATAATTATTTTAAATTATAGTGATTTGTTTTTTTTATAAATCAAGTTACTTTTGTTTCCTTCTTGCCTTCGGTTGTATTTTTGCAAACTTTAGGTAAACAAACCATTAACACAAAAATACATGCGCAAATAAGTTCATAAAATCAAAATTAAACTGCATAAGAAAACTAAATGCAACATTTAAAACCACAAGAGTTTTGAGAAATCAAAAAACTATAAAAGTCTTTATAAATAAAGAATCTCAGGTTATCGTGAAAAGAAAAAAAGTTCAAAACATTAAAATCATTACCTGTTGCATGTCACATCGTCTGCAAGAGGGAAAATAAACAAAAAAAAAATAACTGTATACGTTCTATTTAAGAAAATAGAAATGCTGACTTTCACAAAAATCAAACTACCAACCCAGCAAAAATCTCCCGCTCATAGTTTTATTTAAATAGAGAATATTAAAATATATTTTCGAAAAGCCAAATAAACAACCATGATATCAAAACTAATAACAACGTAAAGCAATAGGGTTGTCCAGCGAGTGGCAACTGCCTCATAGCAACCATCATAGCAACCATCTCTAAGGATAAACAAACCACATGTTGGCCATTTGTTACTGTGCTAATCTTTTCTTTTGATCAGAATTGCGAGCGTTTTTCAGATATAATTTCGCAATGGAGCTTAGAGCACTTGAGTAAGGATGAGAAAGAGAGATATAACATGAAAATTAGTTATCTTCTGTCTGGTTCATTAAACAGTTTTCCAATTGATTGCATATTTTAATATACTCCTTTCGTTGACAACAAAAATGTTCGGCGGCGAAAGTGCTCTATCAATCTTTAATAGACAAAAATTAAATATTTTCTAGGTAGTATTAGAATTTTAATAATTTGTAAGCTTAAATTTATTTTAAAAAATCAAAGTAATGCGTACATTTAAAATTTAGTTCTAAATTAAGTCTTAATAAATGTAAGGTAATAAGTATAGTGTGGGGTTGTTTCATGTCGTGGATGGCAATAGCCCCAACTCCAACAGTTTGTTGCCTGGAATTACTTATGTTTTGGTATTCGAAAATAAGTTTTCTAAGAATATTTTTCTTAATAAATTTTTAAATGCCAATTTCTTGCTGTGCTGTTGGTTGATCAAGACATTTGTTAAGAAAGCTTGCATAGAAAGAAAAAAAAATTTCATCTAAATCGGTCATTTTGAGAGTGAAACCGAAGCAACCGAGGAAATCCAGTACGCATACAAATAAAAAAAAAGCGTTATATCATCTGAAACATTCCCATTAATTTAATTAGTAATTAATAATAATTGAACTAGTAATTATTTATTAGTTAATAATTATAGTTTATAAGATAAATAAATTTTATAATCGATTTTATTTTTAAAAAATTAATTCGCATTAAGCAATTGATTGGATAAGTAAAAACCTCATGAGTTAACAAGGGGGGGGGGGGGGGGGGGTCAAAGAAAAATTCCCTAAAGAAGGGGCTCATCTAAACATCCAAAATTAAGAAAATAGGTGCCCCTAATGTTGTCTGCCCCCCCCCCCCCCCCCCCCCCCCCCCTTCCTAAATCAGATCCTGAGTACGCCCTTGGCATCGCTAGCTGTCGAAAAATACTCAACTTTCTTTTTTGAAAAAAGCTGTCTAATTAAACGTGGAGATTTCAAAATTCAATTCCGAAAATAATGAAAATCAAAAAGCACGACACAAACAGTTAAAAATTATAACAGTTAAGTCTGTTTATCCTTAGGATTCCGTCAGGTGACGTCAGAGTGGACAGGGCTATAACTAATAAGCAAAAAGCAAAGTGTAAAAGATTGTGGCGCCACTGCAGTCCGCAACAGGTTGATTTTGATCCCGTTGGTCCGAGAACTTTCTGGAACATGATTGGATAATTAGAATATATTTTCGTTAAAATGTATCTCAGTATCTAAACACAGATTTCTAGTGGCCACTAACGTGCCACGTGCTTGATAGCTGGGAATTTCACATTTGGGTTATGATTGCAATCCTTTCGTAAAAAAGCATATTTGCACAAAAATATTTTGTTGAATTACTTATTTAAACTATGAGTCAGTGAGAGATTTCTTCGTTTCTCTCTCATAGTTTTGTTTCTTTCACTCACAATTTGAATTTCTTTTTATACAGAACAGGTACAGAGCGAGCCGGCATACTGCATACTCGATATCTAAACAAGCATACTAAAAGATACAGTGGGCACTGGGCATGGGCATTAGCAAAGCTCCTTCTACACCTAGATGTGGAAGGAGCTTTGGCATTAGGTAAGATCTAATTCTCATGGTCGAGTCAAAGAGATACATTAACGCTATAGTTTTCCTTATGTTTGGGGGAGGCATATTCGACTACTACTGGTTGAATTTATCGATTTGTAAGTTGAATAAGTTGTCCATATTCACTACCGCCGTTAAACTATAACGACGCGTAGAGCGCATAGAGCTGTTGCACCCCCTTCCTCAGCTCTCTTCCTCTGCACCCCTGCCTGACGATCGCTGATTGGATGAAATCGGTTGCACGGTCTGGCCAATTTTTCTTAGGACAAACAAACCCACGTACATCAGCAAATCACGGTAAAAAAAATGTGCATACGTTGCTAGTTTTCTCTTTTTAATATTAAAAATGCCAGCGTTTTGCGGCATTATTGCCAGTGTGGCGTTTACCACACGCGCAACCTCAATATATCATCCTCACGCTAGAGGGCGCAGATTTATCTCTGCGTCCTACCGCTATTCTAAATAACAACGATAGCAGCAGTATAAAAGCCTAGGTAACTCATCTCCACCTTGAGGATCCTTTTGGTAGACTGTGGGTTACAAAGGCCGCTACAGTGGTGACCCGCTGACGTGATCGTCACCCACTCCAACGAATTGCTCCTGCTGCGATGCGCTCAAACCCGGTTGCTACTCGCTGCTAATGCACTCAACGCTGCACACAACTCAACGGCCTACGCTGGCTTTCAATTCAACCGCAGCACACGCACAGCGAAGCAACCTGCGCACGGTTCCTTACCTCGTTGTTTCTAGGAGGGGAGTGGTGTGGCGTTTACCACACGCGCAAAATCAATATATCATCCTCACGCTAGAGGACGCAGATTTATCTCTGCGTTCCTACTAGAGAGCCTAAATAAAAGAACGAACATGTACTTCGTACAAGTATATAAGAGTGGCGACACTGAGCCGGCTCTCCCCGCTCTTGTCCGGTTCGTGCCAACCTAGAATCGTTATCGCTTTTAACGGCGCCAAAGCTAAACCGATACTGAAGTTATTTTCGCTCGGGATCCTGACGGGGGAAATTTGTATCGAATTCTTTTGGATAGTACTCGATTTCAACTTAAAGAAAAAGCTTAGCGCTTTGGTTTTTTTTTTTTTTTTAGAAAATTTTGTTGTGTATAACATTGATTTTTTCTCTTGTTTCTAACAAAACCTTTGAAAAACTTTGGATTTTCAATAATTTGTATTTATACATTTCCTTTTATTTTAAAACTAACTTTACATCCATATACGATTTTTGGAGATATAGATTTTAACAATAAAAAACGCCTACATCTAAAACAAATTAGGATAGTTTTAAAGTTTATTTTAATATATTTAAAAACTGTATTGAGAAGAATAATCGCTATAAAGTAAATAATTCATTCAATTTTAAAAAGGTTTTGCATGGAATTTATGAAGTAGAAAATAGGTATTCATTCTAGGCTAAATAATTTATTTTTTAGGACTTCCTTATATATTTGTGAATTTCATTATGAAGTCAAGTGCATTTTAAATTACTTTAGAACAATATACCATATCCAAACTTATGATTTTAAAATTAATAAGGGCTACTGTAATGGCTATGAAGCACTTAATAATAAACTCACCTTTAAAAAAATCGTATTGCATGTTACTTTTTATGTTGTATCTTAAAGTGAAAAAATACACATGGATATAATTATTAAACACTTAAAGTATCTTTAATAATTTAATATTAGTACACGGTTCTGTTTTGGTTGAAGCCAAATCTTCAGGTCATATTGCGCCAAATTGCCAAGCTGTTGTTTATTTATTTTACAAGCACGATATTTTGATTTTCAATCTGAAGTATAATAAGCTATTTGACACAAAGAGGAAATAGAACTCTTTGATTTGACATTTCTTATTTTCGAAAAATTTTTTGAAAGTGGTTCTTACGAAAATTGTTCTTAAGTTAAGCCAATCAAAATATTTATTTGTATATCTTAGAAAAAAAATCATTTAGCACAGCTTTTAGTTCAACTTTAAGTGTAAGAAATAAGCCATTTTAATGGATTTTCTTTCGTTAAATTCAATAATTTATATATCATTTGCTATAATATGTAAAGTAGATGGGTAAAATTGCCCCTTTTTGTTCTAAATGTGAAAGCTAAACTGTATATCAACTTTAATTTCAAATTTGTAAAAAAAATATTTGCAATTTTAAGCAAAATTCCAACAATGCCTTCAAGAGTCTTCAAGATATCTCTCAACGCAAGTGTGTTAATTTAACAATCTAGTTGGGAAAATTAAAATTTTCAACTTATATCTCTCAGTGTTTATTTGTTTTATTACAGAATAAGGATTTTACTAGTATGTAATCATCAATGAATTCAGATATATATTAATGACAATTTCAGTTTGACTTGTAAAATTCTTTTTAAAAGTGAGCAATCTTTATCAAATTGTAACATTGTTTTTTATATACTCTTCACAACTTTTTTTTTAATGTCACCACTGAAGGATTATATGTAAAAGAAAATAAATAGCCTCCACAACCAAACCCCAAGACTAAAAATATTTTTTCGTAACATATACATCAAGTGATCATTTCCATCACTAAACAAAACTGTGAAAGAAAAAATAATACTTATAAGAGAAATCCTACGCATGCGATAAAATAAAACTCAAATCAATCCAAAGGTCCGATTTTTAATAAATTGTCGCCTACTGTAGAGATACCGTTTTTGTTATGACAGTCGGAAAAGAGAAATCTTCCCCTACTCTGGCAACCCTTTAACACCTTTTGGGGGGCCGAAATTGGGGGGGGGAAAGTTGCGTTGGAGGTTGGGTTGGGGAAAACCGCTCGTGTGATAAGGCCTTTATGCTGAAGAATCATATATTGGGCAAGCAGATCTACGACAAAATAACTATACAAAGATAATTCGTCGTCCAAACAACTGCGATAAGTTGCAAAAATAGGGAATTTATTCGCCGAAAAAGCAATTCATTTTTGTTCCTTTCCCAAGTTCTTTTTTATACCACTAGATTGTCGGCCTCATATGTTCAAGTCGTTGTGAAAAAACTCGCAACTGGTCGTGATCACGTGCTGGGGTAAATCTTACCCCAGCACGTGACGCATAACGCCAAATCCATCCACATAATGTATCGCCCATGGATCGTAATTTGAATGGATCGCTCTTCCATACCGTCTGCTTGCGTTTTGAAACCTGTTTTTAGAATGCAGATTGCGCTGTATGCTTTATAATTTCATAACTACATGTGATGATATGTTTTTTTTGACTGAAGCTCGAGAAAAATACACTTGGGTATTTATTTTATAAACTGTTAATTTTACTAATTTTGAAAAAGAATTAAGTGTTCAGTATTATTAAAAAACGTTTAAAAAATTTGTGCTGCATTTTACTGCTAATTGTTAATTTTTTTTTTATCACTGGAACAATAATGTAAATAAATTTATTAATATATTTTTTTTAGTTTCTTTAATTTTTGTTTGTTATTTAATATTTTAAAACTAACTGTATTGATTTTAAGCAATGGGTCATAACATATAGTATAATAAAAACATACAAGAGGATATATAACAACTGTTTCCACAATTATTTTATTTATATTGTGTGACCTTGAAGTTTCTGCACTATCTGTCAATTAAATAAAAAAGCGTTTTATAGTTTTAGTTGTTGGTTTTTTAATAGGTAGTACATATTAATACGAACAAGCTTTTTTTTAAAAAAACAAATTACTTTTAAAACATTGCAAATAAAAATTAATCTAATTGCAATACGGGAAATCATTTTAATAAGAGTTGTTGAAGTAACTAAATTAGATTTAATCAAATTTATTTTAGAAAATCTAATATTATCCCTTCAGCCCTTAATTTTTCAAATTTCAAACATTATTAAAAACCAGCTTTTAGCATAACAATTTTAAGCAATTTCTTCCTAATGTGTGTTTCTCTTCATCAGGATTGACAAAGTAACATGTCACTTTATCACGACAAGGAAGAGTGGGACTAAAAAGTGTGTAAAAAAACAGGGAAGAGATAAGTAAGTGAAAGGCGATCCCCATCCTTCCTTGTTCCTTCCCCTCCCCTATTCTTTATGGGGGGACAGGGGTGCCTACAGGGGGGGGGGGGTCAACGACGCAGACTGCGTCGTTGAAATTTTAGGGGGGGGGGGGGTGATTTTTTTTACTAAAATTTAATAATAGACGGCTTATTTTGGCTAAAAAAAACCTTAACAAACCCTTATTCTTTTAAGTAATTGCTCCCCCCGGCCCCTACACACACACCAAGAACAGAATTGTGGGGAATGGAGTCATAAAAAAAGAAGACACCAGACCCGGGATACGCCTTTTTTTTTGCAACCGAAACTTTATATTTGGACGTTTGATACTCAGGAATCTTCAAAACAAATAATAAATCGTGCCAACCCCAAGCTTGGATAGTCAAAACAGCATGCTGCGTCGTCGGATGATGGTGAGAAAGTACATTGGAAACGATGTATATTTTGTCTTCTTTTTCTTTGTGAAGTGTGAAACAAATTCGAACACGTGTCCTTTGATCTGACTAGAAACTAATAAAAAGAGAAGAAAGAAGGGAACGCCAATAGAATCTATATAAAAGAACGGGTCGTTCTTTTCACCTAAAACTTTTTAGTACAGTTCGGAGAGCCGTGATAAATATTATCATGTAAGATTTTGTGCCAATTTTTAAATCCAGAAAATTTTTTTGCTGGAAATTTGGCTCCATTTTATTGCAATTTTACTTTGATTTTTTACGGGGAAAAATAACGCGATATTTGACGACCCCCCCCCCCCCCCCTAATTTGGTGATATTCTGCTAGAACCCCGCCCCCCTTAAACAAGTCACGTAATTTATGGACGCCCCCTTACTTGTTGAAGATTTCCCTTCTTCTAAACAAAATCGGACCATGCTGACATTAGATATCGTCATTTAGCCCGCAAAATGGTTGCAGAATTGCATTTTTTTTGCATAATTAAACTCACTTTATTTTTTATTCAATACATAGAACCATATAGTTGTAATGTAATAAGGCATCAAGCATTTAATACTCAAACAACATTGAAATGTGTGCAGTAATCAATTGAATTATAAGTCTTATTGAGATGCTGGTTTATGAAAACGTGCTGGCCCCCAGCTGTTATGAGAAAAGTTTAATGCAATAAACGCTTAAATTTAAAAATCATCATTATAAGGATTTTTTTTTAAAAAAATCTTACTAGATAGCAAAAGTTAACTATCCGATTAAAAAAAACATTCATTTTGTTTTTGTTTCAAGGATATGACAACAGAGCCGATATTTTTTGCATTTTGTCCATCCGTTGGTTACCGTCTTTTGTCCGTCCACCTTTATTATTAACAACATAAAAACTAACTTAAAATATAAAATTCTAACAAAAACTTGTTTGGAATTTTTCTAATTTTTAAAAAATCACATAATAAAATCGGAATCGAAACGAAAATCTTTAACAATCTTAAAAATGAGAATATTCTATTTTAAGAGGCCCGGCGTCGAAGAAAGCAATGTGCTGACAATTATTTCCTATAAACATTCCTGCTATAGCATTTACAGCAGCCATCATAAATGATAAATCTTTCGGATTTGTATAACATTTCGATGAATCAATGACCTTCGGATAATATATCTGGCTTAGCATACATAATCAAGTCATTTTCCCACCAAATTGGACTCTAAGCGAAAATAACTAAATGATTGCTTTAGAAATAGAAACAGTAGGGAGATACTGGTCTTGCTTTGAATGTGTTGGTGATTGAATTCAAGTTTCACGGTAAGAACTTTGTTTAACATTTAACTGTAATTTTATATTTTAATTTATAGTAACTGTTTTAAGTGAAACTATCGTAAACATTGCAAAATAATTCTGATTTTTTTGTTGTTGCATATATTTGTCAAATGTGTTTGACTAGATAAAAAGTATTGTATCCAGGCCCTTCTAGAAGTTAGAGGGCTTTCCCATAGGCCGTGTTAAAATTGTCAAAATAGCTATGATATAATGGCCAGTTTCTATTTGCCCTCTTACACCCGAAAATGCCCAAAATGTGGTAAACATTCCACTCCATATTCGACCACTTGACAGGGCCGGGGAGCCAAGTCGGTAAAGGCGTTCGCCTCGCATGCGATATAGGTCCCAGATTCGAGTCCGGGCATCGTCAAAATAACTACCAAACAAAAATGCAGCCAAACATGTCCGACGAATAATACCCATGTGGTGGGAGTGCACGTTAAATATTTTTCAAAAGTCCCTACGGTGCGTACGAAGTCGCCCTTAAAAGCTGCGCATTGGGTGACTCAGGTGTCGAATCGTCACTACTTGACTGTGGTTCTAAATTAAGACGCCCATGGCCAATAGCCTTTGTGTATAACTCTAGTGCGACGATAATTCAAACTTACCCTAACACATGCAACTGGATGGGAAAAGCTACCCTACGTTAATTTTTTTACTTCAAAGCCTCAACATTCATCACATTCTGTGAATTAGTTTCACCCCCTCCCCCCCCCAAAGCTATATCTACTGTACTGTTAACAAATACCACACCTCTGATTGTTGACTATTAAACGACATTCATCGTACTAATTCGAAACGCATTTGAATTTGGTTTAGTTTAGTTTGAATTATCGTCGCACTGGAAACGCGTTTGAAGGCGATAGAGCATGAACCCTTCAATGACATGCATAATTTATTTTTCAACTTTTAATGCAATTACAATGTATGGTGTTTTATTTTTATTTCTTAATGATTTAATCCTAAATAAAACGTGATTTTGACGATACAAAAAAAAATCACGCGTGTCTTATTAAATATATGAACTCAGCGTAAAAAACACAATTAACTTACTACATTACCGATTATAAGAAAAATTATATCCACCTAGACCACACCACATTAAAAATAAGTCCAAATTATAAAACGAAAACACCAAAAAAACCCACAAACAATAGACTATTAAATGTACTCCGATTAATTATGTATGTGATTTCCGTATAAAAATGCACTTCGATTAAAACACACCTTTTACGAACCAAAAGCATTTTATGTTTACATAGCAATAAAAGAAAAGTCACTCTTCCCAAATGAAAAAATAATGCAAAAATTAGCAATTAAATTGTCCGTAATTAAGCATAACGGCTTTAATTTATAGATTTGTCGGGAATTCGACCGATTCGGGATTCCGTCCCAATTGGGTTTATGGCCTTTCGGGATTTCGGCTGTCGGGATTATGACCGGAACTCAGCCCTTTTAGTTCGAGCGGAAAAGTGGTTTCACACAGATGGGCCAATGGTAGAAGACCACTTTTTTAGAATTAGCACCTTTCAAAACATGTAGAAAACAACTCTCCATTTCATTTTTACATCCCAATCAGTTAAAAAAATTTCAAACATTTTTCTGTTCTATAAGAAATTCATTAACTAAGGTGATTTTATATAAAATATTTTTTTTCATATTACAGTTGACTTTTAGACCAGTGGTTTAATTTTTCAATGAAGTGTATAACAATTAAAGCACTGTTAACATCAAGCAATAGAAGTTATTAACTAATTAACTTTAGGTCTCTTATTACACAGTAATTAGGTGCAGATTTTTTGAAAAATTTAATTTTCATTTTGAACTGCTTAAAAATATTTCATCTAAATATATGAAATAATAAATAACAATATAATTTGCGTACAGGTACAGCTGGGGAAAAAAAAAAACGATCCACCCTTCGGTTTTCGGCTGCTATTGGTCAAGGAATTTTGTGAAAGGTGTCATTTTTCAGGAAATAGCGTAAAGTGTTGAGAACTGGCAACTAAAATTGTATAAGGGGTCGTCTACATATTAAATTGAGTACCAACTTTGAAAATTCCAATGGCAACACCCAATTTTTTTAATATAAAAATGTTTATCATCTTCAAAATACCCCAGATCCAAAAGAAAATTTATTGATTTGCTTTATTTGGTGAGATATAAGCATTCAAAGTTGAACGCTTATAATGTTAAAAAAGTTTCACAAACTTTTATTCATACCTCCACAAATAAAATGAATTAAACCAAATTTTTTTTTTCATTATATACTTCTTAATCTTCCAAAAACAAATCACACAAGTTTTTTCATCAATTTTTCATTATTATTATTTTTTTATTTAAATTTAAATAAGAAAAAATAAAACATGAATAACAACCCCAAATTTTTGTTACATAAATCGATAAAGTAGATCATGTAGAACCCAAATCCCGAATTTTTTAATTCAACGACAATTATTTGCCGAGTTATTGTAAAAATACTGAAAAAAACGAATTTTAGGGACCGTGTAAAAAATTACTTAGCAAATTGGATCCTAACTTGCATTATTGTTTGGTGGTTGAAAAGCGTTTTTGGTAAATGTGTATTCAAATTATTGATGTCTGTCAAATGTATAAAAATCTTTTCTTGTTTCAAGTGCATACAATGTATTTTGTTTGTATAATTAACATTAAATTATATCGATTACTGTTCTTGAATGTATGTTATTTCAAATACAATTTCAAAAAGTGTGTTTGAAATTAAAATTTAAATACCCTAAAATATTATTGGAATTCGGTGTTTAGCATATTTTATTGTTACCACATTGATTATTTAAAATGATTAGTGCCCACTGCCTTGGTTAAAAATCATTGCCAAATGATTCTGCGTAATTTTATTTTGCTTTCCTTTAAATATCGTGTTAAGATCATAACTCTCGTTTTGTAATATGTGGATTATATTACCGATAAAGTGACTTGGGGTTCGGACACAATCCCGAAAGCCAAAATACCGACAAGCCAGAATCTCGAACGCCGAAATCCCGAAAGGCCATAATTCCGACATAGACGAAACCCGAACGGGTCGAAATTCCGAAAAAATATATTTTTGTCCATTTCTCGATTTTAAAAAAAAAAATATTAGAGATTACTTATTGTTTTATTTACTTATTTAGTTAGTTGTTTAGTTATTTAGTCAGCTAGTCAGTCCGTTAGTTAGTCAGTCAGTCAGTTAGTTAGTCAGTTAGTCAGTCAGTCAGTCGGTTAGTTAGTCAGTCGGTTAGTTAGTCGGTCGGTTAGTTAGTTAGTCAGTCCGTTAGTTAGTTAGTCAGTCAGTTGGTCAGTCAGATAGTCAGTCAGTCAGTCAGTTAGTTAGTCAGTCAGTTAGTCCGTTAGTTAGTCAGTTAGTTAGTCAGTCAGTTAGTAAGTTAGTTAGTCAGCCAGTTAGTCAGTGAGTCAGTCAGTTCACTGACTAACCATTTGACAGTAAGGTAGACTAAGTTAGTCAGTCTGGACAATAACGAGTGACTAACACGGACTGACTAACTAACGGACTGACTAACTAACGGACTGACTAACTAACGGACTGACTAACTGACTAATTGACTAACTAACTGTCTAACTAACGGAATGACTAAC
Source organism: Oedothorax gibbosus (assembly GCA_019343175.1). NCBI lineage: Eukaryota > Metazoa > Arthropoda > Arachnida > Araneae > Linyphiidae > Oedothorax > Oedothorax gibbosus. The sequence goes on along the minus strand of CM033274.1, from coordinate 11,348,784 downwards.
TAACTCACTGACTAACTGACTGTCTAACTAACAGACTAATTGACTGACTAACTAACTTACTGAGATACTGACTAACTGACTGACTAACTAACTGACTACCTAACGGACTGACTAACGAACTTATTGACTAACTAACTGACTAACTGACTGACTAACTAAGTGACTAACTAACTGGCTAAATAACTAACTGACTAAATAACTAACTGACTAAATAACTAACTAAATAAATAATCTCTAATAATCTCTAATATTTAAAAAAAATATCTCTATATTAAAAAAATCGAGAAATGGACAAAAATCTATTGTCGGGATTTGTCCCAGACCCAGTGCGCCGAATTTTAAACAAACTTTTTGTAGCAATATGAATGAAACAAAAATTTGCATAAAATGTAAAACATAAATGTAATAATCATGTTTGTCTATCTGATTGTAACTAATCGCATTTGAAAATCTGTTCGTTATAAATAATCGTATGTGTGACTTAATTTAAAATTAAAACTTTTTCTCGTCTACCCTTTATTTTATTTCTGAATTTTAAAATCTGAAATTAAAAAAAAGGGTAAAAACATTAAAAAAAAATCACAATATTAGTGAAGAAGGTTTAATTCTAGCATCCTTTGGCGAGATTATGGTAACCCTTTTGTTAGCTTGTCGTTTCGAAAAGACACCCTAAATATTACCTTTTTCAATTTGGAGATTTCCCCCTAAGAGAGTTCAAAATTAATGCTTTAATATCTCAGCAAATAATGCAAAATGAATAATTCTTTTTTATACCTGGGGTATTTTGAAGGTGCTGAACATTTTTATGTAAAAAAAATTGGGTGTTGCCATTGGAATTTTCAAAGTTGGTACTCATTTTAATATGTAGACGACCCCTTACACAATTTTGGTTGCCAGTTTTCAATTCCTTACGCTATTTCCTGAAAAATGACACCTTTCACAAAATTCCTTGAGCAATAGCAGCCGAAAACCGAAGGGTGGATCGTTTTTTTTTTCCCCAGCTGTACTTTATTCGATGATTTGCAAATCTTCATTAAAGTATTGCTTTCTTAATAGTAGTATATTATGTTGAATTACAAAGCAAAATCTTTCTATAATAGTTTTATAAATAGATAAAATACAATACACGTTTGTAATAATGACTTGGCTCATATTAGATCATTCTTTTTATGAGAATTAATAATTCAACCTGAGGAATACCCGCAGAAATAAAAGTCTTAAGCTTGATATTTTACTTTGATTGTAAAAAATAAGCCAAAACAGTTAATACCCAGTTCGACAGACACTAGCCCTAAAGGTAAGCTCTGATTAAAGCTCATTAAATAGATTTTTATTTTTGTTTACTTTATGTTTAAAAAAAAATCATTAATTGTAGCTTATTTCAAATGTTAAATACCACAGTTCGTCAGTTCCTCCATATCGTAACAAAAAATCATCTTTACAATTAAACATGTACTTTAAATATAAAGCATTCAACTAGTATTTGTCATCAAAACAAAGATTTATATCTGATTAAAAAAATTTTTAAGAAAATAATAATCCCCTAAATAAGACATGCACACAAGCACCATAGCGCAAAATCGAAGACGCACGTCAAAAGTCTTATTCGCGGTCAACCCACCAACTGCCAGCAACCGACGGCGTCTTTGGAGAAAGACCGTGTGTCAGCGAGCCGAAAACCCACTCACACCCTTTTGAGCGAACAGGGCAGAAAAGGACTATTTTCCCTACACTTGTATGCAATGCTTGTATGAGACCCCTCTATCATATTGACTTGGGCGGCTAAATGTATTTTAACATTTTTAGTTCGAAAGAAATTAACTTTCTTTAACTTTAAATTCCAACTTTTTTAAGAAATAACCATGTGGATCACTAACTAAGAACCAGCGAAGACGAACCCAATAGCGAAATAGGCAAGTTTCTAGGTTTTCTGTCCGGTTCGTTAGTGCCGAGTATTCCTCCGCGTTTCGTTATTGAACCGGCTAGTTTGCTGCCCTGTTCAGTGAATCACACACCTCACTCCACGTTTCTTCTAGCTCAATGGGGTTAAGTGACAGATTCTGTTACAAACCAACTTGTTTTATTTATTTAGATAAACTTAAGCTGAAATCTCATTTTCGCGTGGATTTTTTTGTCAATCGTGATCGTTAATCGATTGAAGCACTACCATAATATCTAGAACAAAATAACCCAAAAAAGCCATTATTAGAGTAAAAAAATTGATTTTTTTAATTCTGACGTAACAGTGCGTACGAATGTTCACTTTAATAATTAAAAAAAAACCCAAACAAAATGAAGTGGTATTTAAATAAGTTTTCTGATTTCTGAGGCAGAAAATTTATTTTGGAACAAATTTCAATAAAATAACCTCAAATTGTTGGGTCCGAAAGTCCTCTAAGTTCCCATACCAAATCAATACCTCTGGGGGTGACAAGCCAATTCTGGGGATCCTCTAGTTGGCCTCTGTCTCTAAAAATTAGATGGATCCACTTATGTGTGTGTGTTGTCTGTTGTGTCTGTCTTACTTGACGAAGGTTTATAAGCGGGTCGCTGACCAAGCACACAAACCTGAATATATATGTCTACCAACCAACCAACCAACCTCAAATTAGATAAATGCACCAATCAAAAAATGCACCGAAAAAGTTTCACTGGCACCCAGGCAAAAAAAAATATTTGTTGCCATTTTTCCCCCCAGAGTGTAATTCCAGATGCAAAGAAAGGTTGCGTTTTAGTACAGAATAAATTTATTTTCATTTAGCATTTTGTTGCCACTTACCTCAAACATGCCATTGTATTGATCAGGTAATTTTGAATCAGTTCAAGGGCTCCAAAAGTTGTAAGTAGGCTCCTGAGGGATCATAAATTTAAAATTTGCTTTATTCACTGGAGATAGTGAAATTTCGAATAATATAGCATTTTTAACTCGAAAAGTCATAGTATTTGTCCGATACGCCACTTTTCCGTGCACAGTGCAATATATTTTATTAGAAATCTAAAACTACTGGATATGAATCATCTTTTAATTGGGCAATTATGCTCGCCTGGTATCTGGGCTAGAAATAGATATGGACAGGGATGCTTTCGAAAAATAATTGGAATACATTTTTTTAGTCTAAGATATTTAGTTAAAAGAAAATAAAACTATGCTAAAAATAAAGAATATATATTTATATCGAAAAGTAACAAGACTAGTTCTCTATTCGGATTATATAAATATATATTTTCCCCAAAAATAACTATACATTCAAACCAAAACAGACTGTATACTTCAAGACTATATACAAACCTGAACAAACTGCCTTTTTTTATATAGAACAGATTCATTTTGATATCAGTGCAGTGATTTAAAAATACCTTCCAGGGTCATAATAACTGCTGGTCCACGAACAAAAGCGTACAACTCAACGACTTCACCCTTCACCCCTCTACCACTTTTTGTGATCCTAACTACAAAGTTAGCGTCATGGTAAACGTGCTGATAGGGACCTTCAACAGTAAAGGACGAATGCACTTGTGCCAGTAAACCAAAGTACTCAACGTAAAAAAACGTTTATAATACTAGTAGCTGACTTGGGAAACTTAACTTGCCTAACAGAACTAGTACCTTTTTGCGTTTTTTAGAACTGAAAAAATACACAGATTCACATTCGAAATGTCACCCACTAATCCTTCTATTTTAAAAATGAAAGCCTTAAATTATATATTTCATTAAAATTACTTACGTTGCGAAACTGAATAGAGTTCGATCAAAATGTTTTTCTGTCCACAAGACATACACGTACAAATATTAATTTTATAGATAGAAGTAACCTACATAAACATATAATATTTTTATTGAACAATTTACTTTTTATTCATTTGTCTGAATTATCGATCCAAAATTAATTAAAGATATTGAAGTAGTACGATCATGGTTAAAAAACCTCTCTTCAGTCTCCACCCTCTTTTATACAAGTAGATTTTTTTCATCCTTAGTTAGTCACGAAAGTGCTCAGTAAAGAGCTGCAGTGTGTGTATGAAGTAGAATTGGCAGGATTTAAATGTCTTTTCAGCACAGAAAATTCTTCAAAGAAAGTGAATTCTCACAGAGGAATATAGTAGGCGGTCAAGAAATATGGTGAGCATTTTCTTTATTAATTTGATTAGACTGCGTTGAAATTGATTAGTTAATTTTTGAGTAAAGTTGAAATTATCGTCGCAGTAGAGTGCTATTAGTGAATAGCGTCATAATTTAGAACCACAGTCAAGTGACGAGACGACACCTTAGTAGGTAACCAACGCAACTTTTGCTTAATTTTTGAGAGCCGGATAGGCGGGGAAAGGCATCGTACCACGGCGAAATCCTTCCTGGGAGCTGTCCTCTTATTAGCCATCTGATGAGCGAACCGAGCAAATTCGTAAGAAAAAAAACCCGTAAATTAATATCGAAGTATATATTGGACTGTTGCACGTTAAATCTGTCGTGGTCTAAAGTGCTGATACAACGTACGATGTCATAATAAGGGATAGGGTGACTATGCAAGTGTAATCTCGTCACTTGACCGTGGTTTGAAAATATGCCTCGGTTAGCTCTTGTGCAACGTTAATTCAACCAAACTGACTCAAACCTTGTTAGTTGCTGTTGATTTTTTTTTCGTTATAAGATTGACTGGATAAGTGAATGACGCTTTGACAGAACCGAATGAAAAGGTTTGGTTGAACTGAAGTCGCACAACACCTACACGACGGCTATTGTCGGCTGGCTGCCTAACTTTGGTTTATGCGTAGAGTGATGAGGCCGACATCTGAGAAGGCATCCAACGCATACCTTATTGATACATCGTACGTACGTATCGTGAGGGCTTTTAGACGCAGCAGATTTAACGTGAACCATTCCCAATATACGCAGCGCTATTTATTGGTGGGATTTCCTTTTGCCTTTCAAGTTAAGTTTATATGATAGCTACAACAAAAGACAAAACCTGCAAAGAATTATTTTTTGAAGACTGCTCTAGAAAATGCTTAAAAATAGCTGTTTTCGCTTTTTTCACTTAGGTGACAGATCGCGCTTTATTTTTACCACACGTTAGTTTTAGTAATACGGTAGCTTCCGCAATTCTCTTTTGTAACTGTTGTTTTTTCAAGGTAAAAACACCACTGACTTCCACGGCCTTGTATTGAAGAGTTGTTTAACTAGTTATAAACGCTTAAAAAGCTAAATTTATACAGATTTAAAGTTGACTATATTACGCTGTTACTTAGGAGGAAAAATTGTATCTATTTTTTTGTGGTAAGTACAATATATGATATAATATACACTACCAAACGCCAAACGTTATTATTTTTATTTAGATTTAAGTAAAACTTCTCAATATAAGTGTCAGAGAATCTTTTAACATAGTGACTGGGCGACACTAATGTCGCCCAGTGAAAGAAAAATGTCGCCTAGTAATATGAAAATCAAATCACTGGGCGACATTGAAAGAAACCTATTTTCTCAAGAATTTCATCCTTAGTATCATGAAATGTATTAAAAAAGCGCATTTGAAATAAATAAATTGGCAAGTTTAAGTGTTTTTTAATCAGAAATTCTTCATTAAACAGTGTGATACTAAAGAATAAGTACTGTTTCAGAAAAATGGTCATTTCTTTTTCCTACTTTATTAGCTCGGCGTTGAAATGTTAGTTTTTTGAAAGTGCTCCGAGGTCATGATAGCCATATTAGAAACTATCAGTGCGAGACCCTTAGTAGGTTACAAAATATTGTAATTTTTAGAGCGATGCTAACTGTCCACGATAATCTCCACATTCTATTTTAATCGATAAAAAAATTGAAAAAATATTTAAGTATTATTCCAAAATATTTTTGCCTAAATCTTTTTTCCTTAAAATTGATCAAGTCATGTATCATAAAGAATAGGGGACTATGAGTGTAATTTCGGTCATTGAGTTTTGAAAATCTCACGAGCTTTTGAAGGTTTTAATACCAAAGACCAATTAGTTTCTATTGGATTTTTGTTCTTAAATATTGCTGGAAATAATGACGTTAAAAAATCAAAAAACGCTTGGTTCTAACTCGAGTCCAAACACTACAACAGCTATTGTGATCATCAATGTTAATGCATAACCAATACTGAAAATGAAAAAAACTTAATTTATAAAATACGTAACATTTCTGAGATCTTGCTTAATCTGACATGCAATTTACGTGAAATTAGCAAAAATTAGTTAGGCAATTAATTTATTATAGATTTCCTATTTGCTTTTGTCAGAGTTATTTTAAGGTGTATTATCTTACAGAAAAATGAGAAAGTATCGAATATTAACATTTGAAAGAATTTTTTTTAATGTTTAAGAAAATATATATAAAGAAGCTTTTCGTTTTTCAACTTGGTGAAAGATCGCGTTATTTTTTACCACACTTTATTTTATAATACGGTATTGCAAATTTTCTCTTTTTACTTTGTTTTTTCAAGTTTAAAAAAATGCTTCAGGTTGTATTGAAGATTTTTAACTAGTTTTATAACCTTAAAAAGTAATTTATACAATTTAAAGTTGACTATATTACGGTTACTTAGGGGAAAAATGTACTATTTTTTTGGGTAAGTAAAAAAAATAATATTACATACCAATCGCCAAGTTAAATTAGATTTAAAAAATTCTCTATAAGTGTAGCGTGTTTAGTAAAAACAAATAATAAGAACTTTTTCTTAAATCTGTAAAAATTATGCAAAGTCTCTTTGTAGAAGAAATTTACTTATGAGAGAATGTCTATAGTTATAAATTTATGTATAAATGGCTAAAATAAAGTAGTTATAAAAAGCATAATAGAGTTTATGTGAACGAATGCTTGCTGAATACACACTATTTAGACAATATATAAGGAAAGTTACTTTTTTAATTTATCAACTATCTTATCAGTAGATGTACTTTATTTTTTCTCACAGTCTATTTGAAGTAAGCTTTTTATAATAAATGTATGTATAGTTTATTCATCTATAATAAATAATCTTTATCGGTTAAATAATTATAGATAAAAGTGAAAACATTATTAAAGATAATTTGTTATTAATAAATACTCTGCCTCACATATACTGGCAGATGAAGCCATAATAAGTAGTGGATCAATCAATTTTCAATCATTTGAACGAAAAACTGCGACGTCAATTATCATTTTACGTATTTGACAAGGCAAGTAGGCGTCTTGTGAATGGAAATATGTTATCTATAATAAAACTTTTTTTATTACATTCCTATACATTCAGAGATACACACAATTCATCTCTTAGAAAAATCTATCTTCTCTTGGATTCCATGCGAGCTATTATCCGATCTATTATGAGAACTTGAATTGCACTGTCAATAACAGCCGTTGCGATAGACAGGTTATAGAAAACAATCGCGCAAACATAATAGTAGTCTGTCATATCAACTGCACGTGTGTAGAGTTGACAGAGAAAGTAACGAATGTCAACTGACATGCATGTCACGTGATCAGCGGGGTTCCCCCTCCCAACAAAAAAAAGTTTATATAATACATAATTCCGGGATTAGGGCCGTAGTGAGCCTAGTGGTCAGCGTCTGATCGGAATGGGAAGGTCCTGCGATCGAGTCCCGGTACCACTAAGACCTACCGAGTATATCGGAGTACGTGCTCGTTAAATTGTTGGGTCCAAAGTCCTCTAATTCCCATACAAATAATCTCTGGGTGTGACAAGCCAATTCTGGGGATCCTCTAGTTGGGCTCTGTCTCTAAAATTAGATGGATCCACTTATGTGTGTTTGTCTGTTGTTCTGTCTTATTTGACGAAGGTTTATAAGCGGGTCGCTGACCAAGCACCAACCTGAATATATAGTCTCAACCAACCAAAACAATCCGGGATTATATAATAATTCCGAAACTTTTCGATAGTGAATTATCTTTGAGGAAAAACTTTTCCGTCTATATTTTTTATGGAAAGGTAGAGATGGAATATTACTATAAGCCAAATTAAGCTCCTAAAGGAGGCTAGAAATAGAAAGCCGGAAAATATCAAATAACCAAAAAATTATCTTACTTGGTGCCCTTGAAAAATTTCGCCACGGAGGTACCGTTTATGTCGTTGTACTGCTATAAGGTTTAGTTAGTTTGAATTATCTTCGCACAACACAAGAGCTACACGAGGGCTATTGGCGACGGGCGTCATAATTTCGAACCGTAATCAAGTGACGAGCCGACACCCGACTTCTTGAATATATATTTTTAATTTCTCTGTTTTCATCATTCAAATTTTCTTTTCTTCGCAGAATTATGTGAAAAGTAGAAAAGTCGTCAAATTTAAACTTATTTCCCGCCTGAGAAATTATTTAACGAAGGAGGAGAAATTATAAATAACTACTAATAGCACATTGGGTTAAAGTTTATTCAAACTAAACCTTGCTTTTTATAAGTTCGCCTTTGTAGACCGATAGTAAAAAAAGTCCCCGGTCGTGAAAATATTTTGTATGTTTCTATCGCATTTATAAATTTAAGTTGCTATGCAAAATTGGCTGTATCATAAAAGGCAACAGCCAATTATACCATAAATTAGTAACCATTGTAGAAGTTTTACGTTTATAACTTTCTTAGATTTCAAAAGAAAAATATTTTCCGACGTTTTGAGTGCAAAAGCAAACTCGTACAATACTGAGTATAGTGAGTACTCATAAATAAAATAGGAAAATATGTAATAATTATCATACAAAAAGCTTTTAAAAAAAAGTCGTAAAAATGTCTGGTAATAATGTCTCCATTGACATTTGAGTGATAAGTGAAAAACTGGGCTGATGTAAAAGGTTACACTAAAATCTACGTTTGGAAATTAACAATACTCTTACGAATATTAACAGATATGTAGAAATAGATTTTATGTAAATTTCAGAAAAAAATTAATTTAAAAATTAGTTATGTGTACAGTAGAACTCCAATTATCCGAAGTAATTGGAACCTAACCACATTCGGATAACTGGAAATTCGGATAATTGGATTTAATCGTAAGCAAATATATAATAAATCAATTACTTTTATATGACAAATGAGTATAATATAAAAGCAGGTACAGCTAGTACAAAAGTTTATATGCGAATTATAAACTTTTATTCCTGGCTTATCTTTGCTGTCCGTCTCTGTTGGATGTCATGCCGAAAAAAATTACTAGACCTGACATCCAGCAAAGACGAACCGTGACAGATAAGCCTACGGATAATCAGCAACGCTATACGGATAATTGGAGTTCTACACTGTACAAATATAAAAAAAACATTTACAACGAATTTGGAATTTTCTTTCTCGAATCGTATTTCTAATAAATTTGAGCAACTTTTGATTATCAGTTAATATATTACATCAATTATAATTGTTGGAAATGTTGCAAAAATAATGGGCCGGATTTTCTGAACTTCTCGAAACTACACCACTTTCCCCGAATGTTAGTTTTCCCCTTCTTAATTTTCGTATTTAGAGCAAAAGTGGAGTAGTTGAAGTGTTTCTTGGTCTTCCCCTCTTTCGGTGTCCCTGGGGATTCCAATCAAAAGCTTGTCTTGTGTTGAATTTTTCATTTTTTCGCAATACATGCCCAATGCCCAATCCTTCCAACGCCACTTTCTTTTCTTAATTTCAAATTCTATTAATATCTGTTTTGCTCTCCTTAGAAGCTCTTCATTATTAATTTTATGGTACCACTTTATGTCAAGAATCCTTCTTAGGCACTTGTTAATGAAAACCTGGAGATTCCTCATGTTAGTTTTATTGCAGTGCCATGTTTCAGCTCCATAGAGAAGGACGGACTTCACATTAGTGTTAAATACTCTGATCTTAGTTGCGTGAGTAGTTTCAGGCTGTTCATAAAATCGGCTTACTCTTACTATTTTAGCAACACTTCCTACAATTTAATTGACATTAAAATTAGCTGCCTTTCAAAAGTTGCTCTAATTTCTTATAGAAATACGATTGCGTAAAGAATATTCCAATTGACATTTGTTTGAAAATTAATATATTTTTTTCTGAAATGTAATTAAAATCTACTTCTACATATCTGATATGTATAATCATTCTTAACAGTTTTTTTTTAAATTTCCTAACGTATACGTTTATTTTATGATAAAAATGTTTTCATTGTGTAACCCATAGATATCATAGTTAAAGTATTAGATTGGCAGATCACGTGACCTCCAATGCTAACGACGGACGCGCATGGAGACCAGAATAAGAGGGCAAATGGGCCAGTGTTGCCACCACATTAAGGAGAAAAATACTACGAAAAAATACCGTTTAATTCTAAAATTACAAAAAAATACCATAAAAATACTAAAAAAAGCGTTTCACGTTTTTTTAGTCACTAAAAAGATTCCAAAATGCAGCTAGTATTTTTATGGTATTTTTTTTGTAATTTTAGAATTAAACGGTATTTTTTCGTAGTATTTTTCTCATTAATGTGGTGGCAACACTGGCCCATTTGCCCTCTTATTCTGGTCTCCATGCGCGCCCCGTCGTTAGCTTGGAGGTCACGTGATCTGCCAATCTAATACTTTAAGTATATCTATGGTGTAACCTTTTTATGAATTATTTCATATATTTTAAAATAAGGTAGTCATGACATCTTCCGTTTCATGGTAAATAAAATATATCAATATGAAAAGTTTTAAAGCATTTTCAATGTTTTTTTTTTTACGAAGCATAGGATGACAAAAAATAAAAATATATATATGACTTACTTTCTCTTAACACACCCAATCGAATATAGCGATTTAATTTGCATGGCATATTATTTGTAAAAATATGCAATTCTTTATATAAAAAGGAATATGCATAATAAACAATAGTTTTGGAGAAGTTTTAAAAATACTAAAATATTTCAGATGCACACATTTTACTACCACTATATGTAGTAGTCACAATTAGACATTAATAATAATTTTATTTAACTCATAAATATAAGATATAGTTTCAATCTTGTGAAAGTTCTTACATCGTTCATATATATTTTGGAAATTTTTGACTATTAAATTTATAGCTAAGTAATTCATAGAGAAATTGTTTAGAGAATTTTCTGTATCTTTGAAAAACTCAGTTAGCTGAAGCTCATCACATCATCCAGTTATTTCTAAAACAATGGGAATATTTCTTATGATGGCACGCTCTCCATACTGCGATTTCATTTATTGTTTAGTTTACTACTTGAAACAAGCTCATTGGTTTTTTTTATAACGTCACGCGCTTCGAACTGCGATTTCATTGGTTGTTTTGTTTTCTTTGACAAAGTGTTGAAACAAGCCCATTATTATCAAATTGAATTTAAATTTCTTTTTCTTTTTTTTTGTAACATTTCAGATATCGGGGATTGTATGTGTATTGATTGTTGTGTATGTGAATTTTTTCTCAAACTTTTTTGCATTTCAGATGAAATAAAATTACTTTATGAAGAAAATAATCATTGAAATATTAGAATGTTATGAGTTCCCCATCAGATAGCAATTCTCCCAAAGGTAAGAATTACATGTATCTTTCAGTTTGTCTAGATCTAGGCGTAAGTCTTGGACATGGCAGGGTTTTTTAAAAATAAAAATAATTAAATTTAAAGATTGAAAATTACACATATCAGATAGTTACTCTCAACCAGAGAAAAAAAAAATCATATTTCTCCGGCTGTATTGAATATTTTTGCAAGCGGATTTTTTTTTGTGTGATAAATGTATCTGACTTACAGGTCCCGACCTTCCCATTTTTTGAAATTGGTTCGAATATTTTTTTAATATTCAATAAATAATTCTACACAAAATATTAGAAGCAATTTCAAAAAGTGGGAAGATAGAGGCCTCTAATTAAGTTATCTACATTTATTATTTTTAAAAAACCGTTTGTAAAAATATTCAATGCAGCCGGAGAAATGTGGCAGAGAAAATAGTTTTTTTTCCCATTGGATTAACACTGAGGCACTTGAGTTTGGATACCCGCGACCCAGCGCGCCCATTCCCCCTTAACGAAACATAATCAAACCGAAACCCCGACGGCGCCGCCGAGGGCAAAGGCAGAGGAAGGAAATCGAGGATTGTTATCTGAATATAATCGTCAAATCTGTTACATGTCATTTGAAAGATGGCTGAGTGCTTATTTATCTTCAATAAACACTATTAGTACAAACAATTTAAGTCTTTAAGCAGAGAGATATAGATGGATTTTAAAATCTTGTGTGTTTTAAAAATTACAACACTTTGTTTCCTAGTATTTTCTTCGGAACATTTTTCGAATCGTCTTTAAAAGCCCAGTGCGTGCAAGTACGCTTATTTGAATTTTCAAACACTTATTGGCAACGGTTTGTTCATTCTGTTTTGATAGCCCGATTGTAAACTTTCGTTCTTCGTTTATTTTGGGGATACCTCAATAAGCGATGAAAATATGAAACGAGGAATACTTGAGGATATGGAAGAATTGAGAGGTAAATATTTATTCCCAACCATTTGCAAAAAAAAAAAAATTCCATTGATTGAACTCTTTACACAAACAGATTTTTTTTTCAATTTGTCTTAACCGTCCGAAATGCCGAATTATATAACCAAACAAGTTTAACTCTTTAGTAAATAATGAATACTTAATTGCAAAACCTTACTTGCATAATAAGATTTGTGTAAATTAATATATTGAACCGAAGCGTTCTAGTGTTAGTTTATTTGCGTGCTACAGTAAGCTTACCTAAAATATGGTCTGCTTCTTGACAAGTTTTGTTTTCGTCCGCCCTTTCTTTTTACGGAAATTTTATTTAGTTTGGAATAACGCTTTCGATTCTAGCTTAAAGCTGCAGAGTCAAATTAATTTATAGCCTAAAATTACGAAACTTTTTTAGTTTTACTGTCGGATTTCATGTTTGCAGTTTATCGTTTAGCAGTCATTTTACCATTCTAAAATAATTTGATTTTGTGTTGTGCGAAATTTTGTAACATCTATCATAAAAGCATGTCATTTTAGCAATTTCGGTTTTGTTTCCAAGCAGTGAAAACGTACAAATTTATTCAGTAAACATTCCATATCAAACATCCAAACTGAATCAACCAATAGTTATATAACCCCCATAATATATAAACAAACAAGGATTAGCTTTGATATGAATGACACCCCAAAGTTAATTTTTCACAAATACACTTAAGGTGACTATTGAAAATCAGCGCATATTGTAATTTTTTTTTAGAAGTACAGTAGCACTTAACAGGATTTAATATTACTACTGATTTTGTTTTATAATATTTTTTAAATGCAAAGTATTAATACATTACTGCCACCACTAGGTTATGCACTAAATTCTAAATAGCTTCTACAAAAGGATCTTTACTCTTATTTCTGAACGCACAACTTTTTATGGTGCACAATGTTCTAGTTTTAGTTTATTTCAATGCTATGCCAATTGTGAATAGTTAATAAAACATAAGGAAGTGCTATGATACACTAGCCGGTCTCGATTTGTGATACATTGCCAAGTCATGGAAATGTCCAAATATGGTAAACATTTTTTTCATATTTCATACAACTTGTTAGTGATAGCCAGGGCCGTAACTTATAGGGGGGGAGCCCTATTATAAGTTACTCCCCTGTAAGTTACTCCTCCCCTATAAGTAGTAGGGGGGGGGATCCCCCCCAATAATTTTACAAAGGGCGCCATTTTGGGTGCCGTTAGGCGCCCTCTTTAACTTTTTAACAATTCACTTTTTTAAACAATTATTTAACAATAATACATAATTGTATCATTATTTTATTTTCTTATTTTCCCTCAATAATTTTTGTAGAGCGCTATTTTAGCCCAAAATGGCACCATATGAAAATGGCGCCCTCCCTAAGATTTTATAATAAACAACAGAAGCTGAAACTGGTATGAAGAACATACTGGTATTTTAAAAAAATAACGGAAATCTTTCACTCCAATTTTTCTTCCCCCCCCCCCCCTTCATGAGATACAAACACTTATACTAGTTAAAAACTATTTACGAAAGACAATATTAAATTTTTTTTTAAAAAATATTTTGGTATTTCCTTAAGTATGAAAATACCTAACAGTTGTGCCCTCTTTGCTCTTTGACAGGTTGCAAGCTTCGATTCAGGCTGTAAAAATTTGTAGTTTAATTATCAGTTGCAATATCTTTTTCTGCCCCCAACCAGCCAGCTGGACTAAGACACAAAGACCGTCTAGACATAGCTACGTATTTAGGATTTTTTTTGTTCTGTGTGGGGCCGTGGGGGACAATCCGTTATCTTTAAGTCGATAACCCTAAACAAGACAGTATCAAAAGGACGAAAATGATTTTCAACCAAAGCATGCTGTTGTTGGACAGAGCAATAAAAAGTGGTGGGTGATCACACGATTCCCACGGGGGACAAAAAAGGGGGCTGCAAGTTTGGAGCCTTATTGTTGTGTATAGCTGTCTGCTCTTGTTTCATCTTTCAGTCAGTAGCCAGAGACCACCTACGGAGGTCGGTCGCGTGATCTCAATTAAATCATTTTTATTTAATTGTGCTTATTAATGTATTTACATGTTGTTTAGGAGAGAAAGCTAATCTTATCCACTTTTTTTCTTGCTTTTCTAATAGTTATAATTTTCGAATAAGTTTTATTTTTCGTTGGAAATAAAAATAGGGTAAGAAATTACTATTTATTCATTTTATTATGATTATATAAGTTACTTATATTAAATGTATCATTTTAGGGAGTTAAATATCATCTATTTTTTTTAAATATGTACTTGTACATAAAAACAATGTAAATTAATAAAGAAAACTAATTTTATAATTATAAATAGAAAATGGCAAAATGTAACTTTTACAATTAAATTGCGTGCCAAAGCTACTTTTCGATAATTTCGTGAAGCAATGTTTTTTTTTTGCACGATTGTGTAGATATTCGTAGTGTTATTATAGAAATTGTATAAAGGATCAATTAACACAATTCGGGGGGGGGGGGGGGGGGTAAAAAAAAACTTAAGTAGCAAAAATATTGTATGCATGTTATGCCAAAAATTCAAATTTTTGCAAGGTGCTATCTAATTTACTTCTACGAGGTCCATTTAATTATAAAGCCAATAATTTGTAGGTGTAAATTTATCATAACTGATTCAGTGTTGATATTTTCAAATTAGGTTCATTCACTTTGAACCAATTTACACATTAATATTGTTAAACAATTAAATTAGTAATTAATAATTCTTTAATTTTTAAATTAAAAATTATTTCATTAGTAATTAATAATGATGTAAGTAGTAATTAAAAATGATTTAATTATTAATTAAAAATGGTTTAATTAGTAATTAATACAAATTTATTACTTTTATTAGAAAGTTAAATTAATTCATAAATACTAATTAATGTAATTAACCGTTAATAATGATTCATAACTGACGAGGCTCCAAAAAAATAAGAGGGCGCCAAAACATGCCCCCCCCCCCCCCCAATAAAATTTCCAAGTTACGGCCCTGGTGATAGCAACCCTACATTAAGTTTTGAAGTTTGCCAAAAGTCGCTAATGAACAGACTGGCCATTTACAGCTTATAGCAAACAAGACGTAGATTTTGATAACGTAGAATTTGATATAATAAAAATAATAGAGCAAACAGCATTAGAACATTAACTCAACAAATTTACTTCAATTTGTTTTTATATAAAATAAATATTTCTTAGAGAAAAAAACATTGCTTACAATGTTGTTAGGCATCTTTGAGTGCCAGCTGAGGAGTTGGCTTAGTCACTTGATTACAGTTCAAAATTATGAAACATGTTGCCAATAGCACTTGTTTAGCTCTAATAGAACATTAACTTAACAAAATCTGACGATTTTGCCTCAATTTGATTTTAATATAAAATAAATGTTTCTTGCAGAAGAAGACGATGATCAGACATCGGGAATCACAGAGATTCCTGATATCATGGAACACAGAGTTATTCACTTAAACGCACAACAGAAGCAAAAGTTTGGCAACAATAGGATAAGGTACACTTTTCCATATTTTATCTTAAAAGTTTAAAAAATAAACCTTGCATCAATACAGGCAAACGATAAATGATTTGAAAATGTATGTTTGACATTAAGTTTCTTTTGATGCTGAACCACAAGAGGGATGCAGAGGTATTTAGGGGTTGTGAATTTTTTTCATCACAAAATATAATTTTGAAAGTTTACAAATTTTGTATTTACAATAAACACTATTGCTACAAACAATTTAAGTCTTTAAACAGAGAGAAAGATTGATTCTAAAATATTTTTTCTTTAAAAATTACAACACTTTGTTAAGTAGTATTTACCTCGAAACATTTTTCGAGTCTTTAAAACATCTTAATTTTAAATTAATTTGATCTTAAATTTTAATTTTTAAGAGGTTTTTATAATGATTAACTCTAAAAATTTAAACATTCAATGAGTAAAAAAAATAAAACGCATTGATAGAGTACAATTTTGAAAGATAACTGATTATTTATCCTTTAATGGTTAATAAGTTTCAATTATGGTGATGATATGGTAGTAAACAAACATGGGTGTTGAGTTAAGTTTTTTAAGTGTTTATTATTATCTTAATAAAAATGTCATGTTTCCTTTTTCTTCATGCTAATTAAAATGCTCAAACATCAATTATTCAGATTGTTTTTCTCACAAATGTAGTAAATTAATGAATGCCACTCTTTTTTTTTATCTTTATATTCATATATTTTATAAGTTTCATCATACTGATAACGGAAATGTATTTAGAAAGCTTTTTCTTGTTTGCTGTGTAACTATTTTGATCAAGTTGAAAAATAAGTTCATCGTGGTAGATTAGGAGATTGTACTAGTGGAAAGTAAATCTGAGTGCTAATATGTTAACAAATTTACCACCATTTAGTGGTCCTATTAGTATTTTTTAATTTTTTTAAATTATATGACTGAGAAAATATTTTAAAACTTAACCTTATTTTAAACGATCCTTAGATAGTTTTATATAATTTTGTCTAACACTTCATTTAAATAGTTAATTTTCTTGTTAAATTTAGTTTAAATAAGTGTTCATTTTAGTTATTTTATATCCTATTTCGTAATTTTCGTGCTAAACTGCTTCTCTCATCACATGTCTTATTTCTAAATCGTTGTAAATTCAATTTTTTTTATTTTCCATTTAAAAAAAAAATTAAGTTCATTAGTATTAAAAAGATCTTTTTGTATCCGGATTTGGCACTGTGCCTAAATAGTTTTGAGTATTTAGTTCACTTCCTGCCAAATTCATGAAGCTTGCAACATTATGTAATCGACTTTTTTTTAACAACTTGCTGGGCATACTTCCAACAGTGGATATACCCAATACTCTTTAAAAAAATATTTGTTTGCAAATTTTTTTTTCACTATTTTTTTAATATGTATCATGGTAAAATGAATGTAAACTGATCAATTCAAACTGTTCCAATTGCAATACATATTTCTTATGTATATGCATAGTATATGTTTTGTTAGAAGTTTATTTCTATGTATACAAGAAATAATTTTAGTATAATCATTGATTAAGGACACAAGGTATGTTTTAAGATTTCTATTTTAAAATGTCTAAGTTTAGCTTCCACACTATGTGTAAAGCTAGGTTTTACAAAGAATTATTTTCCTTTTCTATAGCTATACATTTGTATCCAAACTTAAAAGGTCATGTAACAAATGATTTGAAATATTGTAGCTCAAAAGCAGATTATTATTTCCAAATTTCCTTTAAACAATCAAAAGGAACAAATCTGTTGTTTCTTTAAGTATACTTTATTCTTTTAAATTTGAAAATGGACCAATGGACTGATAGAAAAAAATATATATTTTTAATTATAACATTTTGATTTTTAAGTTTAGATTTTTAAAATATGACTTACAGATAAAAAAATGTTTCATATTTAAAAGTATTTTTGGAAATTGTTACAAATGAAATTCTTATTAAATTAATAATTGTTAGAATTTATAACTTTGCTTTTAATCACAAATAAAATAAGCAAATATTTATAGTTATTTTCCGAAATCTACAGAAAAAAATTAATAAAAAAAAGGATAATTAGGATTAAGAAAGTCTAAATTAAAAGTAAGGCTTTTTTTTGTGAATATTCAGATAGTGATGTCAAAATCTTATGAAATTAATACTGAGCGATAAAGATGATCACAAATATATATTTTTTATTTTCTTTACTGAAATCCCTACGAAGTTTGTTTTTTAGTTAACAATCGAAAGTAGATTTTGTTTATTATTATTTGTGGGTTTTTTTAAATTAGGGATTATATGTGAAACGTCTTTAGACCTTATTAAATATGAATGTTAGAGACCTTATTTAATATGAATATAGACCTTATTAAAAATGAATGTTTCTTCTTTCTAAAATTCTATAACAATTTTAAATGTAATATTTATTTAATTTCTAAATATTTTTTTTATTTATTGTAAACCTTTAACTTTTCAGCACAGCAAAATACAATGTATTCTCATTTCTACCTAAATTCCTGTTTGAGCAATTTCGACGCTACTCGAACATCTTTTTCTTATTCATCGCTCTTCTTCAGGTATTTTTTTTAAAAATCTGTACTTTAGAAGAAAAAATGTGTCTTATACCTACAATTTCTTTCATAAACAGAAATTTTAAATCCATGTCTCATTTTGTGTTTGTAAGTTTACATTTTCTTAGATACACTAGGTTGCCTGTTTAAATTCTCTATCGTTTTTTTAATTAATTTAATTCGGATTCATATACTATGCATCATGTTCGGAAATGTAATTAGTTTTTATAATAAACATTAATGCCATTGTTAATTTCTATTTTTAATAAATTTCAGTAAAGAAAAGAGCTTGATTATTTCATTTTTAAAAATGACTTTCTTGGTTAATTCAAACATAGTGATAAATGTTTTATTTAATTTTTTTTAGTAACCTATATTGAATAAGCTTGTAATTTATGTTTCAAAGCTTGGTAAAACCCTGATTTTAGAAAATCTGCATGTAGACATTGCTAACAATCAAATTATAAAAATTTAATAAACTTATAACAATTTTTAAAAATTATATTAATTGATGTTTTTACCTTTTAATAAGATTAAATTGAGACCTTATTTATTAAAATGTAACATATATTCTGCAAATGAATTATTTACTGTTTATATATTTATAATGCTTTAGCAAATTCCCAATGTTTCACCTACTGGCCGATATACAACAGCAGTTCCCCTCTTTTTCATACTTAGCATATCTGCAATAAAAGAAATTGCTGAAGATATTGTAAGTATTTCTTGTATTTTAATTGTTTTTTTTAATACCATTAAGCCTCTATTATCAGACATTCTAACTATAAGAAGGCTAAATGAAGCAAAATAATTTTTCTGTATACAGTTTGGCTATGATATTAGCCTTCAATTATTTTTATCCAAACAATTATAATAAAATTAAGAATAAGAGTAATACAGTGCGATGCAAAAGTTTAGACAATAATGTCATTTAGCTGTAAAATTTAGAATTGTGATAGTAGAATTATAAAAGTCCGTAAACATCTGAAAAAAATATTTTGAAATGCTTAATTGAAACATAATTGTTTGATTTGCTATAACAATAATTTTTTGCATAAAACTAGAAAATTGTATGTTGCAAAAGTTTAGACATAAATACAAGAATATGCTAAATTAAAGTAGATAATGGCCTAATTTTGTATTTTTATTAATGAATTGTATTTTTTTATATGATAAAATTAAAAATACAAAATACGGTGAAAAAGTTTAATAACAATATTGGTTCAATTTTTCTGCAAACAGACAATATAGCCACTTTAAATCTTTTATGGTGAAATATTACTGCATATTTGCTTCAAATTTACAATTCAACATCTCTAAATACAAACTGAATGCCTACCAGTCCTACACCTTAAAGTTTTGCCACGAATTCATGGATTTGGAGACATACATTGGTCGATTTTCTTGATGAAACGTGCAGTCTTTCCCATATAAAATCACAAAATAGCGACATATTGTTCTTTTTTGCACTTTAGTTTACAATGCAGAGATAGTCTTCTCTTCAAAAACAACAAAAAAAGTATCTCATCAACGTTAATTACGAACCACCACACACCATTACGAAAGTTCTTCCTTCCTCTTTAGTGTTATTTAAATATATGTTCGGTTTAACGTAATATTAAAAAATAAGCTTTTGAAAACACCGGTTTTTCCCCTAAAAAACTATAATATCAAGGTGGAATGTTTCAAGTAATTATTAAATAATTTTTAACCTCTAAAAATCCTAAAATATAAATGAATGCATTTTAATAAACATATTGTAATCAATTTAATTGAAATAAGAAATAGAAATTTTGTGAAAAAATTAACATTTCAATTATCTAGAAAACTAAAGCAAACTTCTTGAAAAAGAAAAAAAAATCAAGAAAACTTATTTTGTTATGAGATTCGATGATATCAGCAAATGGGGCTATCTACTCCCCTACTCTGTCTATTCAACTTAATTTTTTATATGACTTATACATGCCATGTGCTTGTGATCGATAATTTTTTTTATGACTCCCTAAGCTTTTTGAATCTTGGATATTTGATTGATTCACTTTGTAAATCATTCATCTGCTTTGTTTAAGAAATATTGCAAATAAATGTATTTCATAACTACAATTATATATCATGTCTCTCATAGTTTATGTGACCAGACTTCCCGTTTTTGGAAGGGACAGTCATGTTTTTTGTCTTGCAGTTCCGAAAATCGAGGGAATATATATAAATTAAATACAGTGGAACCTCGATTATCTGCCCCTCTTTTATCGGGAACTCTCCGTTAACCGACCGCCCCTAAGCCCTAAACCAACATAAATTTTTTTCTAAAATAAAGTCATTCTCCACTGTTCACAAAAAAACTGGCTAAGAAAAATGCGGCAATTCTAAAGGGAGCAATCTTTCTCGATACTAAAATCAGCAAACTTCCGCGATTAAAAAATCGACAATCTCTGTCATTTCTGAAATCTGAATTCTCCAGAGATTCTTTAATCGGGAGATTCCTGCATTTATAAAATCAGGAAATTGCGATTATTTTAAGATAGTAAAACTTTGGCAACTCAAAATAATAACAGTGCACTTATAGCAATGCTAAATTTTCGAAAAAAAGTCCTGGTATCGTCTAAAATCGTAACATCTTCTGCACTATAAGTTTTACTATTTAATAAAAATTCTCTATTATCCGGAATTCTCTATTTTCCGACCTACCTCCGGTCCCAATTAGATCGAATAATCAAGGTTCTACTGTATAGATTTTACTACAATTTTGTGAATGCTCTTTGTTAAAAATGTTGAAATAACCTTAAAATCATTATTAATAATTTATTTTTATTTGTCAGGATAATGCTAAATTTTACTAATTACTTCTCAGTAATTTGCTTATTATAAGTTGCAATATTAATTATACCATTGTTTGGAATATAGGGAAAAGACATATTAAAAATTGTCTGAGATGGAAAGCAGGGGGAGACACCTTGATTTTTGATTTTGAAAATATGGTCACATTACTCATACAGATTCAACTGTAACTTTTACTCAAACTTATATAGGTACTAACCAGGGATTGGAAAGTTAAAGTAACTCTGTTACAGTTACAGTTACTCATTAAAAAAAGTAACTCTGTTACAGTTACTTCATATGAAAAGTAACGCGTTACAGTTACTTTTAAAAAAAGTAACGAATCACAGTTACTTTTCGAAATTTCAAGTTATAAGAAAAACTGAAATTTAGCCATCTACCATTTTTTAAAGAGAACCATGATAAACGAAATATAAGCTCAAACAAAACACTGAAATTATAATTAATAAAAAAAATCATATTTAATTTTAATCCTTTACGCTGTTACGAGTCCATCTGTAAACACTCCGGTAGGTATTGACGGAAGTAGGGGTATCTCTCAAGAATGAATGTGAAATCTCTGTCTCCTTTCTCCCCACCCCTCTTCGAGGGGAAGGACTAGGTCATTGTTGTAGAACGCATTCAGACAGGGGGACACAAAGGGGTTTGGACTGAGGGATCCAACCTGCTTGGCAGTTAGTGTGATTTATTTGAAAACCCTTCTTTTCCGTAGATGCCTGTGATTGTGCGGGACTTATAAAATGTGTAACTTAGAAATATAAACAGACAAGGAAAAACATTCGTACTGTAACAATTCTGTCTGAAAGCCGCCGTCACGCCTTTATCAGCCAAATTGGACAATTCTATTATATGCTTTACTTTTTCCCTCCCAAGAAAAGCTCGTATTTCGGGAATGCGAAATGTTTCCTTTTTTTTAGGAGTGGAATTTCAAAATTGGCATCAGACAGCCTTCGCAAAGTAACGGAAAAGTAACGACATTTTTCGTTACTTCGTTACCGCTAAAAGTAACTAAGTTACAGTTACAGTTACTTTCTGAAAAATGTAACGGCGTTACAAGTAACGCGCTACTCCAATCCCTGGTACTAACCATAGATATCATAATTAAAGTATTAGATTGGCTGATCACGTGACCTCCAAAGCTAACGACGGGACGCGCATGAAGGCCAAATAGGTGGGCATAATTGCCAATGTTGCTGCCGCTTTTAGGAGAAAAATACTACAAAAAAAACCATTTAATTCAAAAATTACAAAAAAAAACAAGAAAGGGATTTAAAGTCACTAAAAAGATTCCAAAATGAAGCTAGTATTTTTACTATATTTTTTTGTAATTTTAGAATAATTCTAAAATAAATTCTAAAATTAAGTTAAAAGTTTAGTTATAAAGTTTAAAGAATATATTAGTATTTTAGAATAATTATAAAATTACAAAAAAAAATATCGTAAAAATACGAGCTCCATTTTGTAATTTTTAAATTAAATGGTATTTTTTTGGCAGCAACATTGGCAATTATGCCCACCTATTTGGCCTCCATGCGCGTCGCGTCGTTAGCATTGGAGTTCACAAAATCAGCCAATCTAATACTTTAATTATGATATCTATGGTACTAACATTATTTTTAAATGTTATATCTTCTTAGGGATAATTATCATATACACTGCTCAAACCAATTAGGGGAGCACTTTGTGTACTTTTGTTTACCCTTTCAGTTCCAACTTTTTATTTTTTATTCTAAAAATCTAAAATTTGTTAAATAGATTCATTATACATCCAGAATGAAATGGTAAAAAAAAACGGTTGAAAAAACTTAATTTTTTAACTAAAATTTAAGGGAGGAAATATTGGAATCAAAACTTTTGAATAAATTATAACAATAATTTTTTCAAAACTTTATTTGTAAAAAAAAGGTAAAATCAATTTTTAAACATCTAAGAATGCGAGCGTGAAGAAATTAGGGTAAATTTATTTCATAAAATTTTTTGGGGGTGGATTTTATTTTACCAATTTTTTCATACTTTCATTTAATTAAAACAAACATTATTTAATTCTTCAAATGACATGGTTCTTCCATCTAACGATAAATAAGTGCGAGCTCAACTTAATGAGAAAAAAAATCGGAAGCTGATGATACCAAATGGAATCATTGGGGGTGAAAGGGTTTAAACCATGCATTCCCCTAATTGTTTTGAGCAGTGTATTATAGGTTCATAAGGATGCAAAAACATGATTAGGCTTATATTTTGATAATGGTTAAAATAAGTAAATCAATAATTAATATTCTTACTTTAAATATTTTGTTTTGAAATTATTTCGATTTGTATAAAATAATTTTTTTTCATGTATTAAGTGACTTTTTTACGTTTTTTTTTTAGAAAAGGCACTTTGCAGATGGCTATACTAATAACACAAAGGTTCAAGGTATATTATGCTTTGCTTTTTTTTGAATTTCAGATATTTAATAAAGTTAGCTAAACACTTTAAATTAAAATAATAATGTCTTTCATTTTGAAAATTGAAAGTTTTATGTTTTTTTAAAGCATTATGTGCCATTTAAAAAAAGCTCTTTCTTAAGAAACTTTATGGTCTAATTCATCGAATTATTTTCGTATTTAATTACTTAAGTATTTAATTCGTAATTTTTGGCTTCAATATAACACTTTATATTGCAGGACTTAGAGACGGAGTCTGGACAGAAATAAGATGGACAGATGTGGTTGTTGGAGACATACTAAAAATCACAAATGGTCGTTTTTTTCCTGCCGATCTCGTTCTACTCTCTTCAAGGTAAGGGCACCTCTGCAATGCAGACACTTCCAAATTGGGGGGGGGGGGGTCAAATACCAGTCCATAGATATAAGTTTTTCTAAGTATTTCTAATTAGCTGACACTCCTAATAATGGACAGTAATTTTGGGCAATTCTTCAAATATCACACACCAGTAACTTAATTTGAAAGGGTTCATGGCCCTGTAATTTTAGAAGGTCCTCTTAGTGTTTTTTTTCCAAATATCTTTAACAAAAGCTTTATACTCCACAACTTGCTTGGCTTGGGTACTAGAGTTTTGTGTCCAAACCTGTTTCAGGAGCCTTACCATAAGAAACATTACAACTTTGAAAGGCTAACCCAATTTTGTTTTGGTTTTATTAAAAGTCTTCATAGCAAAACAAGAAGTTCATAAAGAACTAAAAATAGCCTACTTTCCTGTTACTTAAATACTTACTGAAGTTCTAATCGGGAAAAAAACTAGGTTCCTAAAGTAAATATCATCAACAGCCGTTTCTACACTAGATTTATACACATTAGAAAAAAAAATCGAAACACAGCACCCAGCTATAATTTAAACTTCTAAAAGCCAAAATCAACTATTTTCCTTAATATTCGTTCGCAAATTAATTAAATATTATTTATCATCTGCTCGTGATTTATTTGTAGTTCGAAGAATAAATATTTATTAATAACAAAAGTAATGAAACTACTCCGAACTGCATTAAAAAACAAGAAATGTAAATTAAAACTAAGCATAATTGCATGCAAAAGTATGCCTTGCCGCTTTCTTGGTAGATAATTAATGAATAATCAAAAGAATCAAATTGTTCTACATTTTATGACGTCATTCCAAACTGATTCATGAAAATATTATTTTGCTTCAAATATGTTTAAATAAAGTTTCTCATGCCATTGTTGATTTGGCAACAGTGATTTAAATGACTCAAAATTGAATTTCAATGCTAATTCAATGGGAAATTCGCCAACAGATAGTAGATTTATGTCCGTCCGGACGTACAGACAGACGGACAAAAAGTATGAAAGTTGGGTATCTGAGGTCATAGCTTTCTAACAAAAAAAGAATTTTTAAGATCCGATGATTAGAATCGATTTTGGAAGGGGGGTACAGCAGACAGACATACGAACAGACAGACAATACGAAAAGACAGACATCCCAACAAAAGACAACGAACAACAGACATCGAAGCAGACATACGAACAGACAGACATACGAACAGACAGACATACGAACAGCAGACATACGAACAGACAGACAGATGCAGACATGGACATTCAACCGCATTTCAATACTCTAGTGTTTAAATGACTCAATTGAATTTCAATGCTAATTCATGGGAAATTCGCGACAGATAGTAGATTTATGTCTCGGACGTACAGACAGACGGACAAAGTATGAAAGTTGGGTATTGAGGTTATAGCTTTCTAAAAAAAAAAGAATTTAAGATCCGATGATAGAACATTTGGAAGGGGTACGGACGGACAGACGGACATCGACGCATGTCAATACCTACTTTTTCATTTTTTTAATTCTTTCGAATTAAAAAAAGAAAAGTAGGCTAAAAAAGTCGTTTGAAGAATAACTATTGAACC
Organism: Oedothorax gibbosus; assembly: GCA_019343175.1. Taxonomy (NCBI): domain Eukaryota; kingdom Metazoa; phylum Arthropoda; class Arachnida; order Araneae; family Linyphiidae; genus Oedothorax; species Oedothorax gibbosus. The sequence continues at coordinate 11,323,049 of CM033274.1, read as the reverse complement.
TGCTGTTGCAGGCAGATATGGCTTTCAGAGTATTTAGGTTTTCTCTATGTTATGATTTTGACATGTTGGATAGCTCTAATTTGTGAAATCTAATAATACTGTTATTCTATATATTAAAAGGACTGTTCCAACAATTTATTTCAAAGCCCTTGGTAAAGGTACTCCAAGTTAAAGTGACTAGACAAACTCTACCAACTGATTAGTTAAATTAATTTCTTATCTAAAATAGTACTTTAATATTATATTTCCTTTAAATTAAACAAATTGTTTCAATATAAAGTAATGTACAAAAGTACATTTAGACATGCTACTTTCCCTGCGAAATTTGCTTTGATAATTTGTTAAAACTAACTCAACTGTCTATTTGGAATTTTTTTTCATTAATATCTCAAATATAAGTGAAAATTTAGTTCCAGATGTGGTTACTTTGCCCTCCATTTCAAATTAAAAATGTGTGTTTATAACATGTGAATTCACTTATTTAATAAAAATTTTATTGTTCATAGTGAACCCCAAGGCATGTGTTATGTTGAAACTGCAAATTTGGACGGAGAGACGAATTTAAAGATCAGACAAGTGAGTGCTTTTCCAAAACTTTCTCATTTAGGCTACCTGAAATTAGGTACCTGAAAAGTACTGTTACAAAGTTGAAGGGAATGTAGATAATATAACTCAGCATTTTAAATTCCTATAGGAATGACGGTCAAAGTTTTATGCATATTGTGAAGTCAAGTTGTTAAAACACGGTTTTTGTGCAAATATTTATTTAATAGAAGCTCGTTGCTCAGGGTTTCTTGAAAACTTCTTTTAGAAATACTTCCAATGTCTTTATGACCAAATTAACTAAGTTTTTATCTAAGATAAAATCCTTAGAATTTTTTTTAATCTCTTTTTAAACAAATTTTTAAGGACCTTAAGTCTTTATTTAAGTTTGTAAAAGTCATTATTTTTAAGGCATTTGTGAAATTTGTTGTTGCATATGCATCAAAATGAAAATATTTAGAAGCAAAATTAAGATTTTGTGCAAAAATTTTAACTATTAGATTGCATTCATATATATTTTTTTTAACTAAAATTGTTGTCAGTTGAAAAGTTCTTATGCAAAGTAAAATTAAACAATTTTTTAAGAAATATTTCCCTTACATTTCTTATTCTGGTCATACTATGTTACCTTTTCGGTAGCACAGTAAATTTTTAGTTTTGAACTCGCTACAATTTATGACATATTTAAGATTTTAAGAATCCGTGTGTATTTGAAATTTTTTTTTAAAAAATCATTACTTTATGAATTAATTATTATTAAATTAACAGGGTCTACCTCAAACGTCATCTTGGTTAACTCCGAAAGACCTAACGTGTTTACGAGGGACACTAGAATGTGAGGCTCCGAATAGACATTTATATGAATTTACTGGGAACTTGAGGCTCGTCGGCAAACAGTGAGTAATAAAATATTTGCTATAAAAAGAAATTGGGAGTTATTAAATCAATGAAATATTGTTTTTCTTTATAATTGCATATCTTTTAGTAGTTTTAATGTTTTTTTACTTTACAGTTTAGTTATTACTTTAAGCTTTAAAATGAATAATTGTCTAAAAAAAATTTGTATAAGTAAAGCCCTTAAAATAGAAAATGTTGTATATAAACGAATAGCTTTTTGAATAGATGCATAAAATAACATAAACTGTTTTTGTGAATGGCTCTATTTTTTAAAGGATGCAATTTTTCTGATAAACAGACCTCTGTACTTTAAGTATCTTTTTCAATTGTTTTTATTTTTGCAGAACTTTGCCATTGGGTGCAGATCAGTTGCTTCTTCGTGGAGCTAAATTGAGGAATACCAACTGGGTATTTGGTAAGTAGTTTTTCAATGAAAAGTCATTGTGGGAAAAATCTGGTAAAGGCGAATGAAAAAAAAAGGTTCAGCCTTTGAAAAATATCCATTTGTCTCTTCCGGCCACTTTGGTGTGGTGTTTTGCATGTCTGCCTTCACGACTCTTGACATGTCCTCCAAATTTCTCAGAAACTAGCAAATTGGCCTTCTTAATGAAAAAGGTGAACAAGCACTGTTCTTGAGCCAATAACTAATTAAAACGCAGAATATTTCGACTTCCGCTTTGATTTATTTGTAGCCTAAGCAAAATGACTCCTCTTCTGGCATTATTTCACTTAATGGGATTTCAAAATTACAAAGCCTTATAGAAATTGCCCTTAAGTACCTGTTGTAGAACGTTAACCTAACCAACTTAACCAATGAGCCAACTTGGTAATACTCGGACGGATTAAAAGATTTGCCGGATGTAGGCTATGATTGATTTGCTGCCCCTGTCACAATGTTTCCCCATTTGGGGAAAGGTAGATGGTTAGCTGCAAAATAGGGTGGTATGTGCTGTTTAAAATAGATACACATATTAGAATCATCTATGTACCTTTACACACTAAACCAAAAGCGAAATAGACGAATTTTTTAAAAACTTCTACTATTTTTCTTTCAACTTCGAAATCCGAGAGGAGGGGGTGCAATTATTTGTACTATAAATACTTTTACGGTTTAAGCATTAATGTAAATTATTTGTTTCTTTCTTAATAATCGTATCTTTATAATATTTTTTTAATGCTGAATGCCACTTTAATTGGTCTTAAAATTTGCCGCCCCAAAAAATTCGCTGCTCTAGGCTACAGCCTACTTAGCCCATTTAGAAATCCAGCCCTGGTAATACTATTAGACTATTAGCATAACTGATGTCATTGTGCAAGTCGACATTGGTCAGTTCTGCATCTTTCTGGGAAAAATGAGTCTTTCAAATAAGTACAAAGCTTGTTTGTTAAGTTGACTGGAAGTTTAGTGCCTAACTAGCATGGATAATCGCTTTCATTAGCAGCTCAGGCCCAATGGCTACAGAAACTGAAATGGGCATAATTTAGTATTTAACAAAATAAAGTATTCATTGCTTTTTCGTTTGTTACTTCCTTTAGGCGCTGTGGTCTATACTGGTCATGAAACTAAGCTGATGATGGTAAGGCAATTTAAAAACGATACAGTAAATGCCTGAAGGGCATAAATGCAATACTGTCTTTATTTTCTGCTAATCTTCACAAAACTATGTTAACTATTGATTAGACTAATTGTGTCTGTGTTTGCGGATTCTATATCTACCAATTAATACCCTTCATTTTTCGATCTTCCAAGTTGCTGTGATTTGCCTATTGTCACTAGTCAGGATCTTAGGATTAGATGACCGTTAGATTATGCAAATTGGCCATCTTTTAAATATTTTTATCTGTCCAAATGAAACTAGCACCATTGCCTTTTACAATAAGAAGTTTATATAGTTCATCAAAAATCAGACAAATTTGTGTATTTAAGCATTTAGCTGGAACACAAATGCTGTTTACCATTGGAAATTATATGAAGTCAAAATTGTTACCTACTAAACACCAATAAGGTGCAGCTATACACACAGGCACATTTGTGATGTCATCGGTATTCTAAAATCCAATATTATGATTTTTTTAAAACTGGACTGTAATCTATAAGAGAACCTGTTAGATAAACTGAAATTTATATTATATAGCTTGTAGTACAGTATTGAGTAAACTACAAAATCATTTTAAGGCTAAAAGGATAAGCCTAATGCAATTTGCAAAATTACAATTTGTGTGCTAAGAGCTTTTCTTATTTCTTTAGATGTATTCATCTGCCAATGCTAGGTCACATTATTGGGTGAATAACCAATAATATATTGTAGTTAATTAAAGTTATACACTATAAAGTAATATGTAAATGAACAAATCAAACTTTTAAGTAGCTAATACTTTTCTTTCTTTCCAGAATTCTACCACTGCCCCTTTAAAGAGATCTACAGTAGATAAAATTACTAATAACCAGGTTGGTTTATTTTCACTTGTTATAATTCTTATCACTAAAATAACCAGCTTAGTACTTATTCTCATATGTATATTCATCATATGTATCCTCTTGTAGTATGTAACCACTATATACAGTAAAACTTCTTGTGAATGACCATTCTCAGTTCCAATCCAACTAAATTACTCCTTTTCATAAAAAATATTTTTTAAATTGCATAAATTTTTTCAAATTGTTTGTAATCCACTACAATTTTTTTTATAGTTTGTCCATTCATTCTAATTCTATTTGAAATTACAGTCCCTGGACAAATTATTAGACACACTGCAAGATTTCATGTAAAATATTAATTACCGAGTGATATTGTACCGTTTTATTATTTTAAATTGATTTGATTTTAATATTATCCAATCAATTTCCGATTTATTTGATATAAATAAAACATCATTAATTTAGAAAAGCATAAGTTTATTAAGTTTTAAAGAAAAGTGAAATTGATGTTAGTAAAAGTCAATATCTAGTTGAGCCTTCTTTAGCCGCTATCAAAGCTTTAATTCTGTGCAGCATGCTATCAATGCAAGACTGTACTGTCTCCTGCATTTGAAGATGATGATTCCACACATAAATAATCTTATAATAAATAATTTATATAAATTCATCTTAATCATAAATAATCATAATTATCTTAAAATAAATACAAATATGTAGTCTGCAACAATTCTTTTAAATAAAAATAAATAATATTGTAGTTTAAATATACCATTACTGCATAAAAACTCTTAAGAAACATAAAATTACTTAAAAAAATACAGTGCGTCTAATAATTTGTCCAGGGACTTTATGTGACAAATTATTTTTAATTTTTAGATTTTGATGTTGTTTCTCCTTCTCATTCTCCTGTGCCTTATTAGTGCAGTAGCTAGCGAAATATGGAACAAGCACAATGCTTTGAGTCATTGGTATCTGGGTTTTGATGGTACGTTATTTTAAGATTGCAATTTTTGAAACAAACCTTCTACTATATAATACAGTTAAACCTAGTTATTGATAGCATGGTATAAAGGACATAGCACCATTGAGCTAGAAGGGAAACTGGAGCGAGGTGTCAGCGAGCCGAAAACCCACTCGCACCCTTTTGAGCGAACCGGGCAGAAAAGGACTATTTTCCCTACACTTGTATACAATGCTTGTATGAGACCCCTCTATCATATTGACTTGGGCTCCTAAATGTATTTTAGCATTTTTAGTTTAATAGAAATTAACTTTCTTTAACTTTAAATTTAACTTTTTAAGAATAACTATGGGATCACTAACTAAGAACCAGCGAAGACGAACCCAATAGCGAAATAGGTATTTCTAGGTTTTCTGCCTAGTGTTTCTGCCAGTGCAGTGATTCCTCCGCGTTCGTTTTGAACCGGTCGTTTGCTGCTTTGTCAGTGAATCACACACCTCACTCCACGTTCTTCTAGCTCAATGCATAGCACAGTTTTAAATAAGTCAATTTCTCATTTAATAAGGCGTACATTTTTAGTCATTGCATTTGTAAAATAATACAATCATAAAGTTATAAAATGATTCGAACAATGCAGAAATAGAGCTATTATCTGTGTTATTCTACAACAGCTACTCTAAACTAGATGTTCAATTGATTTTACTCGAGAGAAGCAGTTTTAAGCCCCACTGTAGTATAAACGCTCTCACTGTAAAATTACCTTCCACCATTCGCTGGCTGAGAGTGAATATGCTCAACTGGTTATATCACAATGTGATTTATGCACCTGATAAAGGTGTAAAAAATAAACTGACGAAATTTCTAATGAATGTTGAGTATGCTTGTAGGACGGGGAAAATTAATGTTTTTTCCCAAACAGTTTTTATGAATTCTCTTAATGTGAAATTTCAATATGAACTTAAAGCACTTTCCAGGACTTAGTTTTAGACGGATGTTAAAATAATTTCTAAACCTATGAATCATTTTATTCAAAGCCCTCATAGCAAAATCGAAATATTCTTTGGTATTTCATTCATATACGTATTTGATTTTTTTGAAAATTGAATTCCATGGTTAACATTAACAAATAAGATGGCTTGTTTACTTTTTTGCATAATTAGCATTTTTTGTGTTGATTTTAATTGTTGTTAAAATAAGTAAACAATATAAATCGTATCTGTAAATACAAGTTGGCTATTTTATTAAAATCAGTTTTATTATTTATAAATCTTATATAATCAGTTCCTAATATACTTATTTTTCTTAACTTCCAGAACTTACCAGCTCTAATTTCGGATACACGTTTCTGACATTTATTATTCTGTATAACAATTTGATACCTATTAGTCTTCAAGTGACCTTGGAGTTAGTGCGTTATGTCCAAGCAATTTTTATCAATATGGTAAGTGGTGTGTAATTGCAATAAAATTTAAATCTAATTTTGTTTGTTCTTATGGGATTATATTCTAAACTTTTTTATTTCCACAAGAAAAAAATTAAAATTGTTTTTTTTTGATAAAACAAGAATTTGATACAAAAAAAATTCAAGAAAAGTTAGGTTAGTTTATAATAAATGGACAGTGCAAATCTGATATCTATTTTTAGAGTATGATTCCAATTGAAGATAGTTTTAAATCACTTTTGCATTAATTTTTAAAACAGTTTTCTGAAATTTGAAAAAATGCTACAAAAACAAAAATTGTTTCTAAATAAACCCTATCATTGTTAAAAAAAATTTTTACATGCAAGTATTAACTCATGATTGAATTTTGTCTTTTTAGGACATCAACATGTATGATGAAAAAAGTGATACTCCAGCAATGGCTCGCACTTCAAACTTAAACGAAGAATTGGGCCAAGTCAAATATATCTTCTCCGATAAGACTGGAACCTTAACAGAAAATGTTATGGTCTTCAAGCAATGCTCCATTGATGGTGTTAGTTATGGGTGAGTATATATTTCAGGATTTCTCAGTTGATTTTACTATTAAAATTGTTAGTTAATAATTTTCTAAAATTAACAGTTTTCACTGTCACTTTTAAAAAAAACTATTTAAAATGATCTTGATTGCACTGATAAATTGTTTGTTAATGTTAAATGTCTGCCCAGAATTATGTTACCTATAATAAAGGACCATCTCCTTTTTGTAAACTGATTCTAAGGTGCTAATTACTGGTCATTGTCCATGCCAATAGGCTAGTTCAATGATGGTCCTCCAGTTAACATTCGAATCAAGATTGGTAATCATGTATCGATTCCAAGTGAGATCAAGGGTTGAGTTGGGTTATGATCAGCTACTGAGCTTTGTACAAACCCAGGTCAATGGCATAAAAGTATGGTACTCATGATTACAACATGATTATGACTTTTTTTTATGAAAAAATAATGCTTAAGGATCTTTGAATTGTCCATTGACTGTTAGGCATTTATTTCTTGCTTAAAACATAAATTTCAAATTAACACATATGTTATACCATTAAAAATACATTTTTCTATGATAAAAATTTGATGTATTTGATGTAAAAAAATCTTGCAGTATTGACGTAGAGATGTGATCTTTTTAGTTTGGTTTGGTTGAGAGCGAGATGTTAGAATCCTTTATTTCAGAAACCACCTAAGTGTGCTTTTTTCAACTTTCGGAAAAATAAAAGAAACTATTTTTCAGCTTAAGTATAGGTCTAGTCTCCTTCAAATATTTTTTTTACCAAATTAAAAACATGCTATTGCTATATTCTATTTTAAATTTATTTTCCCTTTAAGTTTTTCAGTTATAAATTTTTGAAAAAATTGCACTTAGGTGGTTTCTGCAATGAATGAGTGTATCCAAAGTGAATTTTTTAAAAAATTATTATTGAAATTAAGTCAAACCATTCTTTTTTTTACCTGTTTTGGTATCAAAGGTAAGTAACAGACACACTTAAGCATACCTGCCAACTACTACGGATTGTCCATAGTTTCTACGGATGAAGGTATCAAACTACGGAGTTACGGAAACACAGTCAAAACTACGGATAAGCTTCGATATTTTCTTAAAGTGGCAGTTCTGCACATCCAAAGGCAATGAATGTTATCATTAAAAGGGGATCAGCCTAGGGGGGGACAATGGTCCGTCCCCCAATTTTTTCGCATTAATTTCATCTAAGTAGAAAAAGGCAGTTGTATTAATAGTATTATAGCTTTGAATAACTGCCTTTTTACTACTAATGCTGTACCACTGCTTATGTATTCACAGCTTTTTTTATCTCTAGCTTGAGACATGAAAACCAGTCAAAACCCCTGTTAGGGGAAAATTGTATTCACCGCTCAACTTTTTTACTACCGATTACTGGGGAGGGGGGTAGATTTCAGTAAATAATATCAAAGAACAAAGTTCTTCTTTAAATTTTCTTGTTGCAAAGAGTTCTAAGGTTGAAAGTAAGTAGAATGCACATTTTATCGATGCGTCTCTGTAGTAGGTGATTGCTTGTTGTTTTGATGGTATCTACTCTGATCTGGCCGTCAGTTCCAGGGTGCATATTTCAATGTCGTTGCCACCATATATTGACAAAAAATGCAACTAAAATAATGTCGATAGTCTTATTTTATAAAAAAAATTCGCTGTTGAACAAATATACAGCAAGAATTTTGTTTTGATCAATCACCATTCTCCAAATATTTTTTTACATAAGGGTGTGTTTTTCAGGGCTCCCTGCACTTTGATTAATGAGACGCATTGTAAAAAAAAATATATGTGGAACTAGGGTATACAGGAAATAACTAAAGAATGTTAAGATAACTATCAAATAGGCAACTAAAAGATTGTACATGCTTTCTTTTTAAGTATACTTTGTGTGACTGTCAATTTTCATGTAAAAGATATTGAATGAATTACTAAAAGAATTTTCCATAGTTGAAATTGAGTGTCATGTGCCACTTAAGTATAAAAAAAGCCTTTCCTTTGCCTAGCATGTTTAGTCCTTTGAGCCTAGCATTCCGAATAATGTTTGGTTTGTATTTTTCTTTGTGTATAACTCCACGCCTACGCTTGGGTTTAGTTTCATCATCTGAACTATCCAACATGACTTAAGAACTGTATAATGTAATAATAAACAACTTTTGAATCAAACAAAACAGCGAGTCACAAACCTTAGATGCCTTTCCTAGGGCATTTTGGCAGCTAGCCTCATAGTTTTAAAAACCTGTTTTCTTTTTTTTATTATATTAATACACTTTAATATTAATTAGTATTGAAAACGAAGCATAAAAACGTTAACCATATTTAATGTTTTTAGAAAACGGTTGTTTAAAATTAGGCCTGCTGCCGAAAGCCACTTGGATAATTCTACCTAGATGTTATTTCAAACAAACCAAACTAAAAAGATCACATCATCCCTACATCAATACTGCTATGTGCTATACCAGTACAAGTAATCCAGTCACAACCAAAAGTATGTTAAATTGAATTGTTTATTTCAAAAACCAGTCAAGTGACTTGTCACTTAGGTGGTTTCTGAAATAAACGATTCATTTAAATCATGTATTACTTCACACATTAAAAAAGTTATACATGTTGTGGTCTCTTGAGTAACGTTATAACCAGGTTCAACCATATTAGCAATAAAATAAATTCCTACTGAGAATGTTTTATTGCAAACTTATGTTATTTACTTTCAAATTTCGTTTTTTAGGTCTCATGATAAAGACTTTGATGAAAGAGTTCTTCTTGAAAATTATATGAATGATCACGTAAGTCACTTTTCGTACTTTTATACCTTTGTAATTTTGTTTAATAAATGAAACATTTGTCTAAGCAATTTTTGAATAAATTAAATATTTGTCTAAGCTTAAGCAATTTTTTTTATGATACTTTTAATTTTATATAATACTTTTTATATATATAAATATAGGTTGTGTAAACCCTTAAACTATTTTAAATAAGTATTGTGTTATATGTATTTTCTGGGGGAATTTTTACTATTTGTGTTTTTCTTTTCAAATAAATCTACTTTGGAAATTACTCTATGTGCTAAATAGATTATTAATCTTCAATTTAAAACTATGTACAGCTGCTGAAGAAAAAAATTTCACCCCTCATAGGATTACAAGGACAAATGTAGTATTTTTATTTTTTGCATCGGTACAAAATTAAATGCATCCAAATACTCTTAATGCATTTTTTGTAGTCCTTGTGGCATTTATTCAGCTTATTGAAGTTTCCTTTTAAATTCAATATTGCTTAAGTTTTTTAATGAGGAAAAATTGAAATTTTAAATTCTATTTATAACAATTGTCATTAAGGCATGTAGTAGACATACAATTGAAGAGCTTAGTGGAAGAACGTGCTAAGTGACAAAAAATGAACCGAGAATTAGCTTTAAGTTTTTAGTTGCAATTTAGATCGTAAAAGACTTGCAAACGATAAAAACATACTAAATTCTAGTTAATGATAAGGGAAATTTGTAATCTTAAGAATTAAAACGTGTTCTTTGACACAACATCTCAATTTTCAAAAATGTACTTAGCACGTCTTCACTAAGCTCTTCAATTCTTCTCTTCGAAAACTCAAAGTGAAACAAATCGGCAAAATATACAGAATGCTTAACTTAAACAGAATGATTTGACTAACACAAATTAAGTAACATGTTTAACAATAAATATTTATTTTGCATTGGCTGTAGGCATCTGCATTATACATCAGAGAGTTCTGCACACTTATGGCTGTGTGTCATACTGTAGTTCCAGAAAAAGACCAAAATACAGGAGAAATTGTATACCAAGCTGCCTCTCCTGGTGAGTAGTAATATGTCTTAAAATTGACTAAACTTTGATGTATAAAAAAGAGTGAAATTAGTTTTCGATTTTGTAGGCATGATTTAAAGATTTTCAAAACTGAAGAAAAGAATTAAAAAGTTTTAATGTATTTTTTGTTGCATAATTTATATTAAAATGCAATATTCATAATTTAATTTTGTTTTCATTTATTGTCATTTAAAAAAAAAAAAATCTAATGATTGTGTCTCTATGACACCTAAAATAGTGCACATGCTTCTTTTTCAAGTTGATTGAAATTCAGCTGATTGGTTAGAGAATGTTTTTTTTGTTACCTAAGAGTTAATTACATATACCAGAACCAACCGTTTCAAACATATTTAAACCCACAATATTTTAGTACAAGGGCCACTACTAAATGACGTTCATTTTCAGAACTTTTTAACAAAAAATTGTAATAAGTTTTTTTTAAAGAAAAAACTTGTCAGTCATGTTTGAAGAAACTCAAAAAATACTTTTCCTATATTTTTAGATGAAGGGGCTTTGGTAAAGGGTGCAAAACAGCTTGGATTTGTTTTTACAACAAGAACCCCTACATCTGTCATAATAAAAGCTGTGAGTTCTGTTTCAACTGTGTAAAAGGCTATGGCTAAAGCATACCTGCCAACATTCCTCAGTGCCCTATCCGTAGTCTCTTCGGAGGGGGGGGGGGGTCGATTGCCAATTATTTTTCTTTTCCATCGGCCGATTGATGATGGGAAAAAATCAAATACCAAAGTCGGTCATTTCGTGGAAAATTTGTTTGCAATACATTAAAAAAATACGATTTCACTGCAAACCTTTCGGAATATAAAAACTTTTTTTAATAAATATGTTTTGTTGTTAATTCTTGGCCTACGTGCATTTTAGTGCTATTTTCCCTTAAATAGCAACTTCCATTTTTTGTGTACGGCAGACGTTAAAAAAATTGTCTTTAGTTTCAATTAAGAACACAATAAAATTCACTCAGCACCCAAAAATATCCTAAGTAGCTGGCCTTGAAGTAACAGGCCATCGTTATTTTTGAAAGTAACGAAGTATCTAAAAATTGGTTGATTGATCTGTCCTGAACTAAAACTGAGAAACAAGTGGAACCCTGATCCTACGATGATTACGATGCCAACTAGTAAATATTACGAGAAGTTTTGGTTTGGTTGATGAATTTTTTCTAAAAGGAAACTTTAAAAAAAACCTTGAGAACCTACTGAGATTAAGCCTCTAACTAACAAATATTACTAGGCACTGAGGCTGGTTGACAAATATCTGATATAATCAAACTAGAACCAAAAAAGTACTAACCTACTGTGATTACGCTGCTACTTAGCAAATGTTATTAGTCTTCGTGGGTAGGTTAAGTTCACTCTCCGCACGAAAAAAAACTTTGATCCACATTTGAACCTTTTATTTCTACTAATGAAATATGTAGATAAAATGTAGGATTTAAAAAAAAAATCCTATTAAAACCATCGGTATTGTCTTTCAAGGCCAGCTAACCGATTTTTTTCATTAAGTGCTATAGGTCACTAATACCAAGGCAAAAAAATCTCAAAAATCAATTTTTATGGAAATATCGAAGATTATCCGTAGTTTTGACTGTTTCGTAACTCCATAGTTTGATACCCTCATCCGTAGAAACTACGGACAATCCGTAGTAGTTGGCAGGTATGCTAAAGATCTACATAGTCTATTTTTTTCTGTATCAGAAAAATATAACCATGACTTTTTATTTGTTGCTCGCTGTAGGTTTTAAATCATCTTAAGCTTTCGCACAACACTGCTTTATAAAGTTGGAAGACTTTCTAAAAGTTTTTTTATTTGTTGTCAATTGACTACTTATTATAGATATCCCACGAGAGTTTTTTTTTTTTAAAAAGGCAGTAGATAATAATAAGCCTGAGTTATAAAAACTTTTTAGAATCTCTGAAATATCTTTATATTTACCCTTGAAAGTAATTTTTCCTCTACATTATAAGGTATATTGGTAGCCATTAATAGATAGGCTTTTGAAAACAAAATTATCCCTTTCTCCATTGTACAGTGCTCAAAATCCGTGCAGTGTCTTTAATTTTTCCAAAATAAGTTTTTATATTTTAAAATTTTATTTTTTAAAATGTTCTTACTTTAAGTTCGAAGAAATGAGTATGAATCTTGAAAATGTATAACTTATATGATTACATTAAATATTTTTAGTTGGATAGAGAAGAAACTTATGAAATTCTCAATGTTTTAGAATTCACAAGGTGAGAGTATTTAAGTTTTATTCAACTATTTTTACTAGAGTATAATCCAAAAAAATAATTTAATTCATTTTACGTAAATTTTCTTTCAGCGACCGCAAGAGAATGTCAGTTATTGTAAGAACCCCTGAGGGTAAAATAAAGCTGTATTGCAAAGGAGCAGTAAGTTAATTATAGTATATGTTAATGAATGTTCTGTCTAAAATTTGTGTAGTAAATATTTTAAATTATAATGGTTATAAAATGCAATAAAAAAGTATTTTATTCAACTAAACTAAACATAAATAAGTATTAAGGGATAATACTATAAAATATTGAAGATATCCAAAATCAACAAACCTGGTTAGATTTCTGGCATTTAATGATTGGTTTATTATACTGTACTTCTTACAAATTTATAAAATTAGTTGAAATATTTTATTGATTTATTTAATTAAGTTAACTACATATTTTAAAACTCAGTATTGAATATTTTGATATTTTTGTTTTAATTTTTCCTTTAAATAGTATTTTAAAAACAACTACCTTAAAACCTTTAATTTAAAAAAAATAATTTGTAACATTTTTTTTATCCCACAGGATTCTGTAATCTTTGAAAGACTAGGTGATAATCAAAATAACAAGGAAGTAACGTTGGAACACTTGAGAGAATTTGCTAGTAATGGTAAGTGTTTCAAATATTATTACAAACTAGTGAAAAGGCTAAGAAACTATCATTTACAGTGCATCAAAAACCGTAGGCAAGTAAGTTTTAAAAGTTTGTGATTGCTGTATTCAGCTGCAAAACAAGGACATTGTAAACAAGCTGGTGCTAAAACTATGTTAAACTGTGTAAAATATGTTGGCATCACTTTTTCATGGTAACAAACATGCAAATTTATTATTTTAGCTTTATCTGCGCCAGGTGTTGCTGTTATTTTTTGTACTTATATACTTTATACCAGGGGTTTCCAACCGGTGGTACGCGTACCACTGGTGGTACGCGGGAATATTTCGGTGGTACGCGTGAGTGATGTGAGCAACATAATGCTATCAATAGCTTCTGTACGTATGAGCAGTGAGCAAACATATTACTCATTACTTAAAACATTAACATCATTTTAAAGAGAAATGTTTAATTAACTTCAGGATCGGATGTAAAACCTAGAACCCTTTGATCTTCCGGCAAGCTCTGCTATTTTTGAGGCCATTTGTTACGAGTTACTTGTGTGAGAGTTGATTTTCTGAACTCTTGTACATAAAAAAAATAAACGAAGAATAACGAGGACTTAAGATAAGTTCCATTACTCCTAATGTTGATATTTTAATCTCAGGCAAACAACAACAAATTTCGCACTAAAGACTAATAAAGTATAGTTTGTATTTTTGCTGAGTTTGTATTTTTTTATTAGTATGTTTTTAGGCCTATGGGTATAAACAAACCTGTAAATTAATACTGTTTTAATCTTTTTAATTCTCCTTTATTATAAGCATGCTATAAATAAACAAATATCTTACCATTAAATGTGAAGTTTTCTCAGGAACTCAATTCAAAAAGCCTTTGAACACTTTTAGAAGAGTGAATATTAGACGTTTATTAATATATTTAGGTCTGGTGGTACTCCAAAATTTCTCAAAAAGTCAAGTGGTACGCAGGTGCAAAAAGGTTGGGAACCCCTGCTTTATACGATAAACCAACCATTGATTTATATTTAAACCTGTTTCTTTTACCAGAGCCTCAATATATATTTTTAAAATAGCGCTGCATTTTGGATTAAGGCCTTTTGCAGACTCGGCATATTTCCTTAAACCATTTTTTCACACTATATAGACGTCTCTCGTCGCTACCGATTTTGATGCTCAGATCACAATGAATCCAATTAAAGTATACAGAGATTTAATTTTGCCGAAAGTATCAAAGCCAAATGGCTCAAGGAATCTTTTGCATCCCACATAATAATATGACGGGTGCCTACAATTTTTCCATTCCGAAAATCTGCCGACTCAGCCAGGACTCGAACCCGCAACCTTGGGATCATAAGGCGGAAATGCTACCTCTTATCCACGAGACAAGCCATGACCTTCAACATGTGATAAGTTAAACAGAACTAATATATATTATATATTTTTCATTTTAGGTTTACGAACATTGTGTTTTGCAGTGATGGAAATTTCACCTTCTCATTATGAAGTATATCACGTTTATTTAATCTACATAAACTATCTACCTTTAAAGTTTGTTTTATATTTTTAATTATTTTGGCTAATTTATTTTTAAGGACTGGAATGCAACTTTCCACAAAGCAAATACTGCCATTCAGTACAGAGAAAGAAAAATTGCTGAGGCTGCTGAGCAAATTGAAACTGTAAGATTTTATTTCTAGTTTAAGTACAGTTTTTTTATTATTTAAATGGAGAGAAAAAACAGCTAGACCCTAGTTTATATATTGTATAAGATTGTTTTAAAAATAATTTTATTTTCCATTATTAACTTTTATCAATTTTTTATTGTTTCTAGAATCTTACTCTACTAGGAGCTACTGCAATTGAAGATAAACTACAAGAGGTACTAAATAATTTTACTTGCCAAATTAAGTGTTGCTGATCAACCTTAAAACTGTAAATTATTTAAACATGTTGATAACATTAAACATATCGTGTTTTCTGAGATCTCATTAATTTTCTGTCTTTAATATCTAACATTATTTATAACATGTCATAATATTGTTGTGATTCTTTGATAGTTAACCAAATTTAAATACCTTATTTTCATGCAAGTTTAATGTTGGATTATAATTTCCTAATACATTTAATATTAATATTTTAAATAAATACTAGAAAATATATGCAATGAATTATTTTATATAACTCTAATTTATTATTTTATAACAGGGTGTTCCTGAAGCTATATCTGATTTATTGAAAGCTGACATTAAATTCTGGGTCTTAACTGGTGATAAGCAAGAAACAGCTATAAATATTGGTATATCATTTATATTTAAGTCAATAGTGTAATTTATTCAAATTTAAGATTTGAGTATACAATACTGTTATTAACTTCAAAATCTCCTTTTCTTCCCTTTAGGTTATTCTTGTAAATTGTTAAGCCCAACAATGGCACTTATAGCCATTAATGAAAATAGCCTTGATGTAAGTGTAATTTTAATTATTAAAACTATTGCAGAGATTGCAAGCCTATAATAATCCTTAGAAATCTCGAAAAGCATTTTTAAAGGCTGCAAAATGTCTAAATTTATATCAAGACTTAGAAAAAATGCCCAATTTATGTTATTTAAGTTTCTAAAAATGTAGCTTAATGTTTTACTAAGTTATTAGAAAGTTTCCAATGTTGGTTTCAATTGAATTTAAAATATTATTTTTTAAGTAAAATTAATGTTGATTGAAAAATTAATAAATACAATCATGTTAGAAGTAAATGTTTAAAATAATTGTTAAACATGGAAAAATAATTTGCTTGTGTTAATGAAGCATTAAGCATTATTAAAGTGGCCTTAGAACACTTTAAAAAATCCTTAAATAAATTTTATTAAAAAATTACATGTGATAACACAGGATTATTGTAAATTTGCAAGGCTATGACACAATATCTTATAATACTGGTTTTAGCTTCCAAACTACGTTTATAACGTAAAAAGTGGAAGGTATTATAATCGTTCTGTCTGTCTGTCACCCACTTTCATAGCCCAAAGTACAAATGCTACGGACAAGTGTGATACATCAAAAAATTCAGCGCATCAAAATTAGAACACATTGAACATTTCAGAAAAGAATTCAAAGTACTTCAATTATTTAAAAAATTGCAAAATTCAATTCTCATTTAAAAAGCATAGGAAGCCATTTTTTATTAGAATTAAATCACCATTCGCAACAATCGCTCAAGAAACTTTAATTCTTTTAGACAATAAATTTTAAAAAATTTATTTTAACGACAACGATCAGTTTGAAATGACGTCAAATATATTTCACTAAGAGATTCTTTGTATGTTGATATAAAATGTTTTCATTCTATTTAAAAGCGAGGAATATTACATATTGTCGGTCAAGTGACAAAACCACGAATGTGCAGATTCTAGGGATTTGCGGTGTCTGAAAAGTAAAAACGCTTCACGGTTCAATCGGGGTTTTTTCCTCCGGATTTTACCGGGACTAGTTAAAGGTAACTAAAAACCTGTCCTTGAAAATCCGGTTCTAGTTGCTTGGTTTGTTGAGTGACTCCAGCTCTCTATTTAGGTTTGGTTTGAATGATTGTCGCACTAGAGCTACTAGAGCTAGATAGTCGTAATTTAGAACCACAATCATGTGACAAGTCGACACTTGAGTGTGGGTGTTACCCAACGCAGCTTTTAATGACGACATCATACGCAGCGTCGAGACTACTTTGGAGTATTAAGTGTACTAACTGTACTGTAACGTGTACTAAGATGTACTACAATAGGACTTTGGTGATGGGAGTCGTAATTTAGAACGCTAATCATGTAACGAACCAACACCGATTTTTCTATTAAAAAAAAAATCTCGAAGGTATAATTTATGAATACTTCCTGAAAAACATAAATATCGCTAAAAACGCCTTATAAGAAGGAATAATTTATATTAAGATGCCATTTTACATTTATAAACAATAAACTTTTAATTAAAAGTTACGCAGGCTATTTCATTAAAAAATAGCAATTCCTGTGCCCGTTTCTGAAGATTTTTAATGCTGCGTCTTCTCCTTAGCCGGTTAAAATGTTTATTCAAACCGGTTCAGTTTTAACCGGTTCATCTAAAGAGATATTTTTGTCCATTTAACCAAAGCCAAAAACCGGTTTAACTGTTTCCGGTTTTCCATCTTTGCACATTTGTGATTTTGCACATTCGTGCTTTTGTCATTTTACCGACAATATTTATTCTTTAAAATATAAATTAATTTTTGCAGACGATAAGTAATAATTATTGAATTTTCGAAATAAAATAAATGAAACTAGCCAAATTAAGCATGTAAATGTTTAATATAGAATTAATGTTGTGTTTGGCGCCTTTTTACCTGTTAAACACAACTGTTGTGTAGAAGCGGGTTAAGTGACAGATTCGGTTACAAACATACTTTTTACATTTTAGAATACCAGAGAATGTATTAGGAGACACATCCAAGAATTTGGAGGTTTGTTACGTAACGAACATGATGTCGCTTTGATAGTGGACGGAAAGGTTAGTAGCTTAGTTTTTAAAAAAAATATTTAAATGTTAATTTTGGAGTTATATAAATGTTAGTTTTACCTAGTGGATTCCTCATAGGAATGCATTGCACATTGTTATAAGTTAGGAGTAAAGGCTTTTTTAAATTTCAAAACGAGTGAAAATTAAGTATAAGTACAAAAGGCATGTGGGTTTAATATGTAAGATTGCAATTTGAACATTATTATTGGATTTTTTAAAAATTATGTAACATATTTATTAACATTTTAATACTTGGTCAGATTTACTTGATTCTAATATTGATAAAATTCTAGATATTGTGTTTAATTTCCCAAATTCAGTCAGACATTCAAATAAAATATATATAATGAATAAAAATATATATCATCAGCAGAGAGAGAGAGGGGTTGGGTGCTTATAATATCCTGATGGGGTACTGACCAGTGAGGACTGGTGGGGGATCGATTGGCATAAAGTAAAAGTTTACGTAATATATACAAGTCATCCTTATTAAGGGTACACCCGTGCTAGCCAGGTTTATTAAGCTAGCATTATAGTAAAATAAATACAATGTTTTTATCCTCTATTAAATTGTTATCATATTTTTTACATAAAAAATGTTTCAGACCTTAAAGTATGCTTTGTCCTCCGATGTTAGAAGAGATTTTGTGGATATTGCCTTGTCTTGCAAAAGTGTAATTTGTTGCAGGTAATTACAAATTCTTAATTTTTAATTAAGGTCAAACTTAAACCATGTATAAAATTAAACTGTACTTACCTTTGAGATGAGGATTTAATTAAAAGAACTTTTTTAATACTGGTAAAACTAAACTTAATTTCAAATAGCGTTTTAGATTTTGTCTAGCATAGTCTGTCTTTGAAAAAATTTCTTATTGCACAAAACCCAATCTAGCTATTTATTACTCAGAAAGCACCCTGAATGACATTTTGAATTATTACAGAGTTTCACCGATGCAAAAAGCTGAAATAGTTGAAATGGTGCAAATGGCAACTAAGACTGTTACTTTGGCCATTGGAGATGGTGCAAATGATGTGGCTATGATACAAGTGAGGCATTTATTTATTCTTACCAATTGATATACTTAAATTGTTTTCAATGCGGAAAAGAATTATATTAGGATTATTAATAGCAAAAATTAACTGTCCTTTGAACGTTCTAAAATAAAATAAGTCCATATGAAAATCAACTGTTTCAAATTAATAACTGCACCAGTAATTAACGTTGTCAGTTATAAAAGATATAAATGCATTTTTTAGTTGAACCATGACTACAAAAAATAGTACAAAACTTAAAAAAAATAATTAGTTTATTTTTAAATAGGCCTGCCATAACTCAAATTAGTAATTGTTAAAGACCCATCTATCTTCAAAAAGTTTTATAGTACCAAAATAATAATAATAAAAAATCCCTTTTTTAAGAAATTCTAATTTCAATATTTTTCTACTTTCTTTATTGATCAATTTGAAAAAGAGGTATTTTTTTACATCCTATAATAAACATAACTACCATTTTATTTGATACATATGCCATTTTAATTAGTACATAGCATATCAATAATACCCTTTTCATTACTTTAAACAGACCGACAATAGTTTTCTAGTATTTTGATTAAACGAAATTAATGGAGGCAATCAATGACATGTTTTTTAAATAAATTTTTACTCTATTTGTGTATGCTGTAACAAAAGCTGAAAAATGTGTTTATATTATTTTGTAATTTTTATTTAGGCTGCACATGTTGGTATTGGTATTAGTGGTGTTGAAGGTCTACAAGCTACTTGTGCCTCTGATTATTCTGTTGCTCAGGTAATTTCTTTGATTACTGTCAGTGCAGGTAACTTTGGTCCAAAATCAGTTTTTTTTAAAAAGAAAAATTAAACTACAAAAATGATTTAAACACTTAAAAATCATTATGCATTATAAGTATTGTACTTTTAGGAATAATTTCCAAGCATTTTTGTTAAATTTTATAAATTAAAAAAAAATTGGTGTTAGTTTTAAAAATTAGGGCACGGTTAGGATCAGGGCGGGTAACTTTGGTCCAAGCATGAAATACATAAGAAACATACTTTTTAACATCCTTAAAGGCTGTGTTACAGAATTAAATAGTAATATTAAAATGTTTAAACATAAAAATAACAAAGTTATAAGATACACAGTTATTAAAAAGGGTATCTAACTTAACATTTACATT
This sequence comes from Oedothorax gibbosus, assembly GCA_019343175.1. Lineage (NCBI taxonomy): Eukaryota > Metazoa > Arthropoda > Arachnida > Araneae > Linyphiidae > Oedothorax > Oedothorax gibbosus. The sequence continues at coordinate 11,302,771 of CM033274.1, read as the reverse complement.
ACAGTGCATCATAGAATGACACATTATACTACGAATACCAGTATTGATTGTCACTTAAAAGAAAAGTAAACTTCAATTTTAATCAGGGAAAATAACTTATTTTTGGAAGCAAAATTTAATAACAAATATCTTTATAAAAAGCAAACTATTCGATTGTAAAAGGAAAAAATAATCTATTCGTAATTATTAATTTGAAAATGTTTTCATTTCGACATTAGAGATTTTGAACGTTGTACGTTTCTTGCATTTTATCTTTTTAATGTTTAAAATCGTTTAATTTTAAAAAAAATATCTCAAAAATGGGTAGATAATCACGTAGATTCGTAAAGTCAGCATGATTAGACAATTTTTCTTAGCTTTTAAGAATTAACATGTCATAAAAGTTAACTATAACAAGTTTTCGTTTACAAAGGATTAACTTACATACATAAGTGCATCTAATCAATAATCGAAACATGATGTCTTAACGAAATCGTTTTAAAGTTACTTTTAGCACTAGTGCGACAAAGTAAATAAGAGCATCTGATTGGTGTAAAATTCTTTATTTGAGCGTGATATTTTATTCGGCGGCTTTCGTGATTGGTGTAAAAATTCTTTATTTGAACGTGATTTTCTATTTGGCATTGACCATGATTTTATTTACGTTCTTGCATTATCTTTTAATGTTTAAATGTTAATTTTAAAAATCATCTCAAAATGGTATCATAAAGTAAGACTACTTCAAAGTAAGAAAGAAGTGTTAGACTAATTGTTGTACGTATGTTAATTCCTTCTTAGAAGTCCACCTGCATAGAGCAACTTTTCTTGTTTACGATACAACATGCTAATGTCAATGCTCAAATCATATCGTGCAAAGTGATGCTTTTACAAATCGTGTTTCAAGTTACTTTTACGCACTAGTGCGACAAAGTAAATAAAGCATCTGATTGTGAAATTCTTTATTTGAGCGTGATATTTATTCGGCGCTTGGATTGTGTAAAATTCTTATTTGAACTGATTTTCTATTGGCGCTATTCAATACCAATCTAGAATACTTTTGCGAGTGATTTAAATAATCATACTTCTTGCATTATCTTTAATGTTAAATCGTTTAATTAAAATCATCTCAAAAATGGGTAATATAAAAGTAAGACTACTTCAAAAAAGTAAGACAAGAAGTGTTAAGACTAATGTGTTTTGTACGTAATTGTTAATTCCTTCGTTAGAAGTCCACCTGCATAGAGCAACTTTTCTTTTGTTTACCGATTACATGAGCATACTCATTTGGTCTGACAAAGGAATTAACAGGATTTTTCGATTAGAGGGTCATTTTAGAAGCAAGACGCTAGACTCTTGAAAGATAGAATAAAAAAAAGATAAGATAAAATTAAAAATCTATCACAAACATTAACGGGAAAATGGCCGTCCATGTGGATGTCAGATTCAAGAAATTCATTGTCCACGGGGAATTTTCGACCGCTGAAGATGGGAGGACGGGCGTTTTTTCGAGCCTTGGGAAAGAACATAGTTTTTGAATTAAAAAAAGAGATTTACAAAAAGTAGCAGTCTATTCAAATTTGGGATATAGGAAAGTCTGAATGTATTTTTAAAACCTTGAAATTATGGTAGTTAACAAAATATTTTGCTTTTGTAAATTATCCTTTTGTATATTATCCTTTTGTAAAAACAAAATTAACCTTCCAGTTCCGTTACTTGACCCGGCTGCTATTTGTCCATGGAGCCTGGAGTCATGCAAGGCTGTGCAAGCTTATTCTCTATTCATTCCACAAAAATATTTGTCTCTATGTTATTGAGGTGAGTTTTTTTTTAAATAAAGTTCCTGGAATATAAAAATGATAGGTATTTCCGTGGTATTTCCCCCCCTTTGCATTGATGAAGAAGATATTTTTTGCTTAATTGTGATTTTTTCTATAATACATTCAATAACATGTTGATGCATCATAGTTCAAACAATGAATAAGGAAATCATTGAAATAAATTATTAGTAAATATTAAAGCTTAATGTCTTGTCCGATTATGAAAAATAATTCAATACTGTGATAAATTTTAATTAAATACTGTGATTAATCAAGACTTAAGAAGCATTTTGTTGCATGTATTTTAAGTTAATTAACAAATTTAGTTAACTAATAAAATTGTGTGTGAAAAAGATTTTACTTTTCTGATGCTTTTTTTTCCGAATAAGGAATGTATTTTACTTATAACTTCATTGAAAAAAATATTTGTAGTTGACATTATATATATAATTATTCGAATTATTGTAAAATAAAACTCGATAATTGAGCTTAACAGCTCTAAACCTGTAAAAAATACAGTTTCGTAATTTTTGTGTGTCATTAATTTTATAGTTGTATTAATTTCTATAAACTGCATTTCTGTTATAGCTTTGGTTTGCAATTGTTAGTGCTTGGTCTGGACATACTCTTTTCGAACGGTGGACTATTGCTTTATATAATGTGGTAAGTTTCCAATGTCAAATTCATAACCAACAAATTTCCATGATAGTTACAAACATACTATATTCTACTGCTATTTTAATTTCTCCATTACATTATATCAAAAGTTAAACAGGGGCAAGCCTTTAAATTCTGTAATTGCATGAGATACTCTAAGAAATATATTTTTCTTAGAGTACCCATTTGGCTTTGATACTCCAAGCATACTTTACAATGGAGAGCTCAGATTAATTATAGACTAAAAAAACTAAACTCCTCGTCGCAATAGCCCATTAGTGGGCCAAGGCCTGCCATGCTCATTTCAGCTTACGTGACCTAGGGCTCTGGGGTGCTAGGTATATGTCCTGGTAAGATGGTCAGCCTCACGCGGAACCCCCAGTGTTTTAGTTCCCAAACATGCTTGGTCCCCATTTTATCGATCCACTTAAGGGATGAAAGGATGGTTCAACCTCGCCCAATCCAGGATTCGATCCCCGGACCTAAGGCGTGGCAATGCGAAGCACTACCACTAAGCCACTAGGCCTCTAATTATAGACTAAATGTCAAAATTGGTGGCAGAAGCAGGATTTGCCTAGATGGCTCCGCCAGAAATGGCTATCAGTTTCTGTGCCTTGCTGAGTCTTCAAAAACGCTTAACTATCAAATTAGTATTAGAAAATATGTGTATTATAATTATATCCAAAAAATATTTTTATCATGTATTTTTTAAAAATTACTATAGATATGATTGCAGAATTTTGATTCAATTTTTTTCTGCTTTTTTTTAAATCTTAAAATAAGTTATTTGCCTAAATTTGTGAATTGCTAGCAGAGAAAAAGTTAAGCTTATGAGTTACGGATGAAGATTACTTGGCTAGGCTGTATAGCTGAATCTTGTCATTGCTGCCTCTCACAAAAACATCTTTAGTGCTTTCAAAACTGAGTTTATAAAGGGTATTGCACAAAGATATATAAGTAGGTATGTAAATTGCAGGTGGATGTATAAGTAACAGTTGAAACATGAAATTTTCAAGTTTCTTTTTGTATCGGTGTTTGCCGCTGATTTCTCGAAAGCTAGAAAAAAAACTGTCCAATAACCTTCACCAACTTACCTTTCAATTGAAACATACCTTATTTTTATAACAAAGAAAACAAAGCAAAACAAAAACATCCTATTTTACAAACCATGTATTTTTCCCCAGCTATTTACAGCTGCCCCACCGTTGGCCATAGGTTTGTTCGACCGCTCTTGCAGTGCAGAAACCATGCTGAAGTTCCCTGCCATGTATAAGAGTTCACAGACATCAGAGTTCTTCAATGTGCAAGTGAGAGCTTAGTTTCTCCTTATTTCTATCGCTATTTTGTCGAAATACTTCTTAACTTTTTTTTAAAAAAAGCTGTGGTTTTTACTTGAAACAAAATGGCTAGCTAAAAACTAATTAACCTTGTACAACTTTGTCTCCTGAATCAAACGGGAAAATTGCACGAAACTGCACTTAAAAAATTTAATTATCTACATTGGTCACTAAATATGTAATATATTTACTTTATTAGATATCTAAAACATAGCCTTAAAAATTATTCAGAGGAATTTTGTTACAAAAAAAAAAATACTTGTGTTTACAAACAATTCCGAGGCCAAAAAAGACCGTAATAAGAGTTGTAATACAAACAAAATAAATTTTTTAGTATTATCTAAAAATAGCTAAAGGTAGTACTGCAATTACTTATCTCCAAACTAAGTATTTTGCATTTAAAATTACTAAAGCAAAAGTTCACTAGATCCAAGGTTTAAAGCGAAGTTCACTAGATCCTGTCTGTCGATGTTTATTTGCAGAAGTGGCTTAAGTCTAAGCTGAAGTTTTTGAATGTTTGCTCCACAAATGTATTTAACACTGTATTACGGTGAACATGGTCATTTATTAACAATTGTTTCAGAAGAGACAGTTTACTCAAACATCAGGAAGCATGCAAAACTTTTCTATTAAAGAAAACTGTTTTAGAATAATGTATCATTACGTAAACATAAAGAAATGTAGAGAAAAATTAGCAAATTCATGATTTAATATTTATTTTAAAATGGGTTTTTATTTTTTAGTTTTGTCACATCACAGTTTGTTGAAGCTTGTATGAATTTGTTAAAATACAATGTTGTTGAATCATTCCTCAACAACTGCATTAGCAATATTTTAATTAAATTACAGAAAAAGTATATAATATTATTATAAACCAATATCATAATAAAGTTTTAATTATTTATCTTAGATTTTTCATGTTGCATGAAATATTATTAACTTCCCAAAGTTTATTTTAATTTTCCTTTTTTTATAAATATATTTCATCATTTAAATTGCAAGATAAATTTTATCCGCAAAAGTTATGTTTTTTATCACCCGAAAGTGCTGTACTTTAATTGTGTAACTTATTTATCTTTTTAGGTATTTTGGGTGTGGATATTTGATTCCATTTTTCATTCCATATTACTCTTTTGGCTCACATATGGTTGTGTGACCAATGGTGAGTTAAATTTTGTTTCACAAGAAACCGAATACTTTATATATTTGAATTAACTTGATTCATTTTCAAAGGAATTTTAAAATGGGAATTATGTCGCTCTTATTGTCCTTAGGCTATGTCCTGACTACGCCACAAAGGCAACAAAAGCAACAAAAATTGACGACTTGGCAAAGTCAGCCTCCATGCTATTGCATCGCTTGGCACTCTTGGCGGTTGCCAAATTTTGTTGCATTTGTTGCCTTTGTGGCGTTTGTTGTCGTAGTGAGGACATAGCCTTAGAAAGATCTAAAGCAATTCAAGTTACTGATAATTTTTGTGGCTGAGTATTAGAGGCAGAGGAAACTGAAATAGCCCTAACATGCTGTATCATGTAGCATCGTGTAGAATTTTTTTAAATCCAAAAATTGCTTCTTATTACTGATATATTAAAATAATATAATATATTAATGATATAATAAATAATCTAATAAATAATATATTAATATTAAATGAGCTGATTAAGCAAACAAAAATTAACAATTACTTAAAAGAAAATGGAACAAATTATCATGCTTCAAATTGTATTAAACTTAACCGAGTAGATAGTAGCTTAGCAAAAATAGCCTACTAAGTTTTCAGTAGTGATTTGGCTTGATTAATATTTCCTCTTCAGAAGTAGGCAAGAGGACTCGCAAGCCCTAAAAAAAGCTTCTAAATTAGAAAATAGCTGTTAAGGGGGAATGGGCGCGCTAGAACGCAGGTCTTCAAACTCAAGTGCCTCATTGTTAATCCAATGTCGAAAAAACTATTTTCTCTGCTACATTTCTCGGACTGTATTAAATATTTTTAAAAACTGTTTTTTTTTAAATAATAAATGAAGATTACTTACAGGTCCCTATCTTCCCACTTTTTGAAATTGCTTGGAGTATTTTGTGTAAAATTATTTATTGAAAATTTAAAAAAATATTCGAACCAATTTCAAAAAGTGGGAAGGTCGGGACCTGTAAGTCAGCTTCATTTATCACATAAAAAAATCCGCTTGTAATAATATTCAATACAGCCGGAGAAATGTGGCAGAGAAAATATTTTTCCCCATAGGATTAACACTGATACACTTTGCTTTGGAGACCCCCGGTCCAGCGCGCCCATTCCCCCTTAAAGGCCCTTAAAAGGCCCAAAATTCCCTTTATACCACACAAAAGACTATAATTTTTATGAAAGGCCTTTGAAATTTCGAGATTAACTTGTATTTTTCTACATATTGTTTTTATAAAAAAAGGTAAAGGGGTTAGGGTATTCCCACCTAAACTGAAAAATGAACCGAACAGGGATTTGAAAGTCAATTATAAATCAGGATACTCTCTATTTGTTCTTGAACTTTTATTTTTCTTGTGCTTTGAAATCTTCCCCTTGCACCATTTAGCCCTAAAAAATAATTGGTATTGAAAAGTCCCTAAATTTTGCTGAAAGAAGGAGGTTACTACATCTGTTCAGAGTTATAAGTCCCTTACCCCCTAGTCATTAAATTGAATATATGTATCTCTTCCAATGGCTAGGACATCGCTTTTCAATATTAGACTACCTATTTTTCAGTGTGTGCTTTTCTGCTAATAAGTTTTTCTATTACCTATTTAAACTATTTTTTAGTAGTTTGTATATTATAAGAACCCCTTTCCTCCATTTTCAGATATTATGTGGGCTAATGGTAGGGATGGTGGATATCTTGTGTTTGGAAATATGGTTTATACAGTAAGTGCAAGTTATTAACTTATTTACTTTTATGCTTCAGGATTTATACAGTCCTCATTAATTACGTTTTCTAGTTAATATAGGTATTGTGTAATAATAAATAGATCATACTTAGCTATGAATCCTTTTTTCAGTTTGTGGTGGTAACAGTTTGCTTGAAAGCTGGATTGGAAATGAATTCCTGGACTTGGGTAAGCTATCAGTAATTGTTGGAACTATGGAGTGCTCTAATTTTAAAATATTCATAATTACTTATAAGCCAAATGTTTTTATTGAAATTAGATGAAAATGTTAGTGCTGTCTTTCATTAGAAACTATTTTTTATGTACTAGTTTATATCCGATTTTTTTTTTTACAGTAAGTGTATATAGGTGAACACATGATCATGTTTAAGAAGTAATCCTTAAATATCACAACAATTTAATTATTTTAAATAGTTCAACTATTTAAAATAATTTCAACCTTTTAGATAATGGATTTTTAAGTAATTAAAGTACTTTAAACGTTTCAACTATTTAAATTTTTTTTTATTTTAAATGCATAATTCATTTATTTTAAGTAATTTAAATTTAATTACTTCCATTACTAATTTTTCATGTAAAGTAACTATTTCAATTTATACTCTCATTCCATTTATGCATAAGAAATTGTTTTATCTTGATTTTTTTTTAGCTTATAAATACTCATATTTTAGCAAGTATAAAAAATAAATAGAAGTTTGTTCCACCAAACAACATAAATTGAATTTATTGCTAATAAAATGTTCTCATGTTAACATGATTGTGGATAACTTACCAAATGGTAAACCCTTACAGTGCGCAGAAGATGCTTTTATATCAGCCAATACGAAGTTCATTATATTGTAACGTCTCTGGTTCCACCCAATTATAGAGACCAAATTAATTTATTCTTATAATTGATTGAAATGCTTTCTGTTTTTAGCTGAGCCATTTTGCGATTTGGGGCAGCATAGCTGCTTGGTTTATATTTCTGGGTGTGTACAGTCATTTCTGGCCCACCTTTAACCTCGCTTCAGACATGGTTGGAATGGTGAGTATTATTGGAATGAAGAACTTGATGGTTTTATTCAGAGTCCCTAGATAGCTAGTTGTAATCTAGTATATGTGAATAAATTTTTTTTTCTAGGACACTATGGTGCTATCATCGGCTGTATTCTGGATGTCTCTGTTTATTGTCCCATTCATTGCTCTCATTGGTGATTTCACATTTAAAGTGTAAGTGTTTACTCTTTAAGTTAAATTATCTTTTTCGTCTTTTTGAAAGTCAAGCCTCTATGGAGTCACTTGGCTGCATATTTTGGAGCTAGTCGTGTTGGGATCAGGCTTTAAAAAGGAACAGTCATTTCGTAACAACAAACTTTACTAAAACAAAAACATAACAATCAAAACAATAACTCCAAATGTTTACAGTGCACATCGCCTAAATATAGGCCAACAATTGCCCGGATGTCCAACGTCACAATGTTATCACAGTGCTGCCACACATACTATACAAGTTTTTTTGTGTGTGTGTCTACTCAAAAAGGTTGGCTTTTGTAACCGACGCAGGATTTTAAATTAGGACGACCATTTCATGAGGTTATGCCTGTATTATGAATATTAGAGGTTTTATGATCAGAATATCTTTTTGTGCATATAAAATTAGTGCATTGACAAACATTGAATCTGGAGAATTAAAGTTGACCTGTTTACAGTTAATTTGTGTGGTTCCTAAAGCTCTTTTATTAAAAGTATATAATGTAAATAAATTTAGGCATTTACTTTGTTAAATTTGTTTTTTAAAAGTTGTTATTTTTATGTATTATGTTGTTCTTAAATTCTTTTTATTTAATTGGGTTCCTTGAAAAGTCATTTTATTTGATGTAGATCCTTAAAAAAACCTGGTTTGTTTTTAGTTAAAAGAGATTCTTATCCTTTATTTTGTTAATTTGTGTTCCTCAAAATGTATATTTTAATAAGTTATGGTCTTTAAATTCGTCTTTATTTAAGTTGATATCCTTAAAAAATCCTTAGTTTACTAAACTATGGATTAAATCCTAGATTTATTAAATTGCGTTCCTTCAATCCATATTTTTAAAATTGTGTTCCTTAAAAAATACCTATTTACTTTTGGTCCTACGGAATTTTTTCTTAAAATTAAACATATACAAAACCGTTTCAGAGAATATCCACAACTTTGTGCATGATACATAAAGAAAAATAGCTTTGATTCTTGGCAGGAATGGTTTATTATGTAAAAATTTACATGTTTCAGTGGGAACACAAGAGGCCGATCTTCTGCAGAATGGTACGCAACTCTGTCTATAATGGTACACAATTCTACTCAGTATGAGTATGAGTTGTGTACCATTCTAAAGAAGATGGGCTTCTTCTATTCCCACCAAAACATGTAAATTTTCACCCAATAAACTATTTGCGCCAAGAATCAACGTTATTTGTCTTCATGTATCTTTACAATTCCATTTGTGAAAACTTTTACAGCAGGGTTCGAAATTAGCGGGTGCACCGTGCACCTGAAAAAAAATTGTGCACATAAGTTTTCAACTTGGGTGTACGTCGTGCACCCAAGTTCCGAAAGTCTCGAAACTAAGGCAATCGGAAAGTCGTGAAACTCCGGGATTTCCGAAAGTCGCGAAACTACGGTGATCCGAAGTTGCAAAACTACAGCGATTCAAATACATCGACTTTTGATCGTTTTTTGTTCAAATTCATAACTTTTATGACAAAATTTACCCTATGTCCAAATTCATGACTTTTCATATGAGTGGAAACCCTGCATTTAGTCAATTTTTATGAAGAATAGTTTTTTTAACTTGTTATTTATATTATATGTGTGCACATAAAATTTATATTTGTGCACCTAACTATTATTTAGTGCACCTAAGTCACAAAACTTGGGTGCACTCGTGCACCTGGCATAAAAAGTTAATTTCGACCCATGTTTTACAGCCTGAGGAGAACACTGCACAAGAGCCTTACAGAAGCTGTACGCGAGAGCGAAGCAACCAACACAGACCCATCGAATGTCATTGTTGGGCATGGGACAAAACAGAGGTGATCTCACATATATTAAGTCCTACAAAAAAAAAACTGACTTTATTATTAATACACTCTATATTGAGTGCAATTTTATTCTTTGCCTAGAGTTCCTACTGACTTTTTTTTATTATTAATGATCAGCAGTTATATGCTGAGGTCTGTCAAAGTTAAGTTTTTCAATATTTTTTTTGGTGTCTGTGATATTTTGAATGCAAAGGAGGATGTAAATATTTTATAGATATTTATATAGAAATCATAGATATCATAGTTAAAGTATTAGATTGGCAGATCACGTGATCCCCAATGCTAACGACAGGACGTGCATGAAGACCAGAATAAGAGGGCAATTTGGAGTGTTGCCACCAGTTTTTAGGAGAAAATCACTACGAAAAAATACCATTTAATTCTAAAATTACAAAAAAATACCAAACATTTTAGCTGCATTTTGGAATCTTTTTAGTGACTTTAAAAAAACGTGAAACGCCTGGCTAGTATTTTTATGGTATGTTTTTGTAATTTTAGAATTAAATGGTATTTTTCGTAGTGTTTTTCTTCTAAAACTGGTGGCAACACTGGCCGAATTGCTCTCTTATTTTGGTCTCCATGCGCGTCCCGTGGTTAGCATTGGGGGTCATGTGATCTGCCAATCTAATACTTTAACTATGATATCTATGATAGAAATACTCTTCAAGTGTTAGGGTTATGGGTGTTCGACGTTATTGAATACTCATTTTATTTCCTATTCAGGTATGGTGTGTATTTAATATTTTGAGTATTGAATTTCTGCAGTTTGATAAACCACTCTGAATATTAATAAACCAATTTATCTGCAATATAAAGATTTATTATTTTTTGTACAAGATAAAAGAAAAATCTGTAAGGATTATGCAGTATTTTTAGTTTGAATCATAATAATTTAGTTTAAATTTAATTGTTATTAACTGATCTGCAATATATTGGGGCAAACACCCTGTATTGACAAGTTTCTAACTTAATGTTTTGGAACTTTTGATTTTGTTTTTAAGTTAAATTAATCCACTTTAGGTGTTTAAGTGTTCACCTTAAAAACATATTTGATAAGGGCTAAGTTTTGTTCTAAGTTTTATATCAACAGTTTAAGTTTAACTTCACATTAGTTATGTGTTTTTCATTAAAACTAGTCAATACCTCAATGTGTTCATATTTCCAGTAGTTACACTACATTTTGCTATTCTGTTTGTTAATTAAAATGTTTTATGTATCTTTTCCTTGCTTCTTGTGTATGTCAATTGTTTTATGTATTAACTATGAATAAAATGTTTGATTGCTTTTTATGTGCATGCTTTTGTGTGTTATTTGCTGTCTTTTTAAAGTATATTATGTAATCTTCCTCAATTTAAAGTATGACTCAAGAATAAATGAATGTATGACCTGAAGTATTAATGAGTGTCTTGAATGATTTAACCAACAATTTGTAATCGCATATAAATAACTTATTTAAATTTTACTTTAAATTCCTTTTGACAACATTTTTTTAAAATTTAAGTTTCACAGCTTGACTTGGCTTAGCTTTCACTTGGTAAAGCAATTTACTAATATGCACATAATTTTAAAATTACTAATATGCACATGATATTTACAGTAGTAACGTTCATTGAAATTAAAAACTTACCATTTTATAGCAAAAGTCCAAACTTAATTATGCCTGAAACAAGAAAAAGAAATACTCTTCTTTTAGTCTTTCATTTACGTACTTAAATAAGTTGGTGTCATGTTGTGTGTTTTTAAGAGAGATTGTCAGTTCCATAGAACTAATGCATTAGTTTTATAATCACAACTTCCGCAGAAGTATTGCTTTGACATGTTAGCCTTTTTTTCCCAGGTATTGAGAATCAATATAACATCGAAATGAAACAAATTTTGAAACGAAAATGTTATTTAGTTATTTAATTATATATTTTTGAAGTTTTAAAATACCAAAAATTACAGCAGATGGCGACACTATTTTAAAACTTTATCAATTAATAATTAAATAACCGGATGTTATTTTCTATTCAATTTTGTTTTAAATTGATGTCAAGATGATTCTCATACCTGGTGAAAATGGGATAACATGGCAAAGCCATTCTTTTGCAAAAATTGTGATTTCAAAACTAATGCATTATCTCTATGGGACTGACAGTCCCTCTTAAAATGTGTAATCAGTAATTTGTATAGCCACAGTAGAGAGCTAGAAATCTGGGTTTTTTTTGTTATTGTAAACACAGAATTAAGATATTTTCTTATTAATATTTTTTATCTTTATTTTTTTTAAACAAATCTACAGTTAATTTCTTTATAAAAGTAATATACAAAATCCAGAAATAAGCACAGATCATAGGAATATTGTTTTGATACTTACTGTAAATTTTCAAAAGAAACCTATCATAACATTAAATATTTTCTTTATTTTTCTGATATTGCTGCACAATGAAAAAAGTTTCTCTTGACTTTGTTGCAACTGCATCAATTTTAACTTTATTTTTAACTGTGCACCTATCTTTGCATCTTTTAATTTAATATGCATTCGTGATTTCAGATGCAAAAGCAAAGCATTTTGTTTCTTGCTTGTCTTATATTTTTGGCTCAGTAGCATATTTTTTTTATCTATGATTGTTTAGGCTTACTGAAACAGCCAAGTTGCTAAAAAACGTTTTCAGACGACCCTCCTCCCATGTGTCTACTGTTCCTTTGGAGATGGAACTTCAACGTAAGTAGTGATTAAAGATTCAAAGTATACAGATATTTGAAAAAATTCAATACATGTACATACATTTTAAAATGTAGTTTTTAATTATCAGGGTTTCTATAGAATGCCTGCTCGTTGAGGTTAAGTACATGATATATACAGTAAGCTCCCTTTAAACCGGGCTCTGTTTAATCAGATCTCCGCTTTAACAGTGAGAAATTTTTTTTATCTTTAAAATGTAACAATTAGCTAAAAATGAATTGTTTTGTTATTAATACCATTGATATGATGCTGATTCGAAACGAAATGGTTAAATTATCGGCACGTTTATACGCACAGAAAGTAGCCTGCATTTGGCCAGGCCTTTTTTGGGGGGCAAATTCCCGATGTTCTAGGTTTTTAAAAAAGTAACTGATTTTTTTCAATGGTATGCAACTTGTAATTCTTGAATACATTAAATAAAATGGCCCATTACTTTAATTGTATATTTATATATCAATATCATAAATGTGCAATCAAATGAACATCCAAACCTTAATTTCACTTCTCTGTTTCCCCAGCTTTGTGTACACAATCAGGTACTCTATAGAATCCCTTCTTTCACACTTTGACAGTAAAAAATATATATTCATGAAATGGTATTTGTTTTGTTCCGCGTTTAATATTTCTTAAATATAAATTATATTGTTTCAAGTTAGAGACAAAAATTATTGGGAAATTTATTTATCATCAACTACTTAACTATTTATATTCTGCATCACTTTTCGTATTTTTATTGTTAATTTATTGATAGTTTTGTTAATTTTGATCATTTCTGTTTAATTTGCACAATAAATTTGAAATTATTGTTTTAAAATTGATGGTCAAATATATATTTTTAAATAGAGAAAATCGGCACGATATTCTATTATTTATTGTCAGTTAAATAGACATTTTTCTATTTTTAATTTTTTTTTGTTTCACATCTGGGGATCTGTCACAAAAAACTGTATCTGAATTTCATCAATTCTTTTTTTTATCTTAGCAAAATATTCTGAAGATTGTGAGGTCAGTTGGAGTAATTATAGCTAAGGGATAATTGTGCCTATTGCCATTTTAAAAGAACACATTAATAAAAAATTTAAAGATGTGTTTTATAAACTTTTATGTGTCTATTTTGTATCGATAACCTTTATATAGTTTTTTTTTAAAAATAAAGGTCTTTCGATTATCCTTTGGAGATAGTTATCCCAACCTAGCCTATATTTAATCACAATCGCCATTCCATTCTATGCCTCTAACTTTTGTAATACAGTAACCCCTTGCTATATCGCGCCTCGTTACATTGCACATTGGGGATATATTGCGCCTTGTATCGTACGATGTATTGATCACTGATCGATACCTTGTATCGATCCTTGTATCCCCATTTTCCCCCTGTTTTTTTTTCGATGTGTATTTTCCTTAAAATAAATAATAAACTTCCGTTCTTTGATATTTGCCGGAAAACAGGTTTTACAAGAAAAATTAAAACAGCCTACTTTAGATGGATTTTTTAATAGAAAATGAGTGAAATGTGTCTAGTATGCTTGTGCAATAATGTGTATAGTAATCAATAATAAGTCCTTTCTAAATTTTTGTTTCTTTTTTTAGAGTCCATAGTTATATTATTTTAAATGATTTAGTTTTATCTTTCAAATACATACTGTGCTTTAGTTTAAAGCTATTTTGATACCATAAATACATCAAAAGTATAATATTCATCAAGTCGCTCGTTATATCGCGCATTTGGTTATATCGTGGTTTTATGCTTGTCTCCCGGGAAGCGCGATATAACGAGGGGTTGCTGTACTGATTCAGAAATAGGTCATTTTTGATATTTTTGCTCTTAAATTATCCAATTTGTTATGATAAGAAATGAGTACAAACCTTTTTTTTATAACATTTCTTTTAATTATTTCAGATGGATATGCATTTTCTCAAGAAGAGCATGGTGCTGTACCTCAGGTACATTTACCTATTCTGTACTCAATGAATGAAATTGTCTTAAAAATGACACAGTTGTAACACATATTTATAACAGACAATTATATTTTAATATCAATTATATATTTTTATCTTGCATGTAAGCCTTAGAATGGAATCGATCAAATTTATTCATATTGAGATTACATCTACAGAATAGCTACGGAGAGAATCGGATTATTAGATACCATTGAATCAATAATTTATTTTATTATTTTATTCATAGTTACAATTTATTTTATTAAAGCTTTATTTTATTTAGAATGAATTGGTAATATACCTATATACAATTTTAAGGAACATGACATATTATGCATGTTGAAAACTATTTATACATCATGTTTATAAATGTTAAAATAAACATTTTCTTTTATAAAATGTTGGTTGTTATATTAGGATTTTTATAAAAGGTTAATCAAAATATATTTTGAATATATATAAAATATAATTCTAAGTTAATTAGAATTTTATTCTTCTTAAATTAAAATACTGAATAATTTCATAAAAAACTAAATTGTCAGTATCTAAAATTTTCCCCTCTTGTTATTGCCATTTGTTTTTCCCCATGACTATTTTTATAAATGTTTTAAATCCAACTCTCATCCTTTATAGGTAATATAAATTTTCTCTCATTATTAGTGTGTGTGTCAACTCTTTCTATAATGTCCATTATTTTTTGTAACCTTGTATCCTTTTCCCCTCCCAGTCGGAACTGATACGTGCCTATGACACTACCAAAATGAAACCCCAAGGCGTCTGAATGCAACGACTCTTTAGCAAACAAGTTACCTGTTGCCATTTTTCCATTACAAAGTTTGACCATTCCACACAGAAAAAAACACAGCAAGCCACTTTATTTAATTGTGGCTAGAAAATTGTGTGACCAACATGGTATAGAACAAGGAGGAGCATTATAATCTATTGTACATTCTATGTGCTCATCAGTTAATGTACTTAGTCAGAAATCACACCAGATCGCTATTTCAATTATATAAATTAACCCTAAAACTTTATATTTATTTCATTTATAGTTTGTACTTTATAGCAGCACTTCCATTTTTTTTCCCTAGAATATCGCTTTTCTCTTATTTTTCTCCTTGGAGAGTAAAAACTAAATTTTTATCTTGTTGTTTTTTTGGTTGTGTATATAATTCTTTTTCAACTCTCTTTGTTTACATTTTTATTTTAAATTCTTTGTTTATTTTAGTTTTAAAGAATTTAACAAATTATATTGTTGAAAATTTATTATACTTGATTTATTAAATTTTAAAAAAAAATGACAAACCAAAATATTTTTTTTTATTTCCAATGTTTCTGCAAAAATAATATTCTTCACCACTATCAATTTTTTGTAAGCATAAATTATTTATTTAAATATTGCAATTAAAATTTTTCATTACTTTTTTTTCAAACAAAATCTTAATTTCATTTTATTTCATATTTAATTTTATTATCTTTAATTTATTGCCATTAAATCCATGGCTTCATAACTGTTACCATCAGTTTCGTAATCTGGTGTGAATAGTATGTGTCGTCCTACTGTGATACTTTATTTGTCTTCTCATCAATGTCTATCGCAGCATGTGTGTCCATATTTTATTACTCGTCCTGCATTCGTTCGATGTGTCCGACCTATGTGTAGAGAAAAGGTGTGAATTTTAATTTAGCTATAGCTGCCACTTGAAGTTTTGTTAACAATTTGGTTTCTAATGCATTGGGTGCCAGCAAAAAGATATTTATATTCCTAACTTTCGATTCACCAATAACAGCAAATTCTGATAACATTCATAGTACTATTTCGCCAACTCCTAATGTGTTCACGTTGTTTTGAAAACTCTCTAAATCTTTTACATCAATTGTGTTAAAAAGTTTCATAAGAGGTCTTTTCAAGGAATCTATAAATAATTAGTTACAATTACATATAATTAAATAACAGAAATGAATTTAATGAATTGTTAGCGAAACTTTGTCTTTGTTAATCAACGTGCAATATTAGCTAATGGGGACAGTCTGGGGTTTTCGGTAATGTTAGTTGTGTTATAAATGCTAGAAAAATAAACTAATTGTTAAAACTGTTTACTTTTTTACGATACTGAAATTAGAACATGCATAATTAAGAATTTTGCAGTGATTGCTGAGATTGTGAGACAATATTTTGTTACAGATATTTGCACATGGCTAATATTAATGGAATTTAAATGCAATATTCATTGTTTGTTTTTTACTTTTTCACAAATGAAAAGTTGGTTGTTTTAACCAGGGATTGGAGAAACGCGTTACTTTTAACAGTTACTTGTTTTAGGTAACGCCGAGTAACGTCGTTATATATTTCAGAAAGTAATTGTAACTAAGTTACTTTTAGCGGTAACGAAGTAACAAAAAAATTCTTTACTTTTATGTTACTTTTCGAAGGCTGTCTGATGCCAACTTTAAAATTCCACTCCTAAGAGAGAAGGGAACATTTCACATTCCCGAAATATATGAGCGTTTCTTGAAAGAAAAAGAAAAATAGAATTGGCCACTAAAGGCATGTTTCTCCTTGTCTGTTTACCTTTCCAAGTATCACATTATAAGCCCCGTAATTACATTCCCCCTTAACGAACTGGTTTAAAAAAAAGAGGATGTACTTCTGTTCTCCACAGCCTCTATTGGTGGCAATTTTTTATCAATAGCCTTGGCACTCAATGCATTTAGTCATTAACAATCATTGGCAAAAAAATTTGCCAAGCAAAAATAAGATTTAAATTAAGAAATTGTAAGGCAAATTAAAACCATAGTACTGAACAATTTGTCTGACAAATTGAATTCACTAAAGAAGGTGTCAATGGTATTCACAAATGGGTAAACAGTATTGCAATGGGTTAAAGAGTATTGCATAATTTCTTATGTAATTTATAGAATCAAATTTCCTAATTCCCTTTAAATTCTACTTTGAAACTGAATAGCTAAATTGAAAAAAAAGAATTGTTAAAAGAGGGCAAGTCATTGGAGATTCCCATTACACTTATTCCTTTCACTATTTTAGTGAATGATGTGCAATAATCTCTTTCCTTTGGTATGTTTAGCCATTCAATTGAAAACGAAATTTATCAAAACACTATTAATGAAAAAAAGTTATTAATTTTATTAAAAGAGGATAAATCTTAACACTTTATCGACCGGTATCGGTTCGAACATACTATGCCCTTTCACCGCTGTCACCGGTCCTACTATGCTCTTTCACCGGTCGTGGATCGAGGCGTAGACTGAACACCGCCTAACCTAACCAAATCTAACAAAAAGATCAAAAGTCGATTAATCGACGGCCGGTTGGTAAAGTGTTAAGCTAAAATTTGCTTTTGAGTACTTAGTAATATTAGTAGGTAATTTTTATATATCCTACTGAAAGTCATGCAATTTTGATGTTCATAAAGAGTGGCAATTTTATAATAACCTTACCACTTTTGCTAAGTAGTGTATCTGAATTGTTGTTCGCAACCTCAATGTGGATGTAGGTTGCTATGAGTAATATGTTTATACCTCATATAATATTTATAAACTATAATTAAATGTTTCTACTAAATGTCATTAAATTAAAGAAAATAATTATATTTTGCTCTTATAAATGTAATAATAAAATAGTAGGAGCTCGCTCTTAATATATTAATTGATGCATAAAAATATTTTAATTGTCAATTTGTTTGGATTAATTAAGAACTTTTATTAATATATATTTTCTCAAGTAATTTAATAACTCAATAATTTAGTTTGTATAAAAAAGTAGCTGGTTAAATTTGTCTTGCTTATATTTCCATTTTATTGATGCATTTTAACAATTTCAAGTCTGAGCTATTTAGACCACTTATCTCCAACTGATTTTCTTTTTGTTTAAAGTTTACTTCAAAAACATGTATTCAAATAGTTTTTTTTTAAATTGTAAAGTCCAAATATTTTTTGTTCGTAATGATTAACTATTCCAATTAAACCTTGATTTTAGACTTCAAAGCATTAATTATTTGGACATCAAGAGGAGAAGAAAAAGTATAGAAGGATATTTTTAAAAAAAAAATTGAGGTTTTAAATGTAGTGACTAAGTCATCGAAGTTTCTGCTCTACATTCACATTTAAAATTGATCTTTACCAATTTGTCCTCTTTATCACTTTTAAATATTTGTTGTACAACAGTAGATTCATTAACATTTTATATATTTGAAACAGTATTCAGCTTAGAGTTTTCTAAAAAATGTTATTTTGTCCATTCAAAGCTTTATTTTTGTAGTACATAACATGGCTGTATTTAATGTTCAGCCAAATCAGTGTGTTATAAAAAAAGCACTGTTCAGCAACTGTTAGCAATTTTTAAATGTGCATTATCTTTAAAAGTCATTATTGTAGAATATGTATTGTGTGTATAAAAAGTGTGCTTGCAAGTTAAAATTACCAACATTCTATATTAATTTTTTTACATATTATTGCATAGAATAGAAAATGTAGTAGTATATCATATACGCGACATCCCATTTCCAAAAGGCTTAATTAACTGGCAATATGTCCAAGCAATATTAGTTTGCTAACACCGAATTCAATCGCCAACACCGCCAAATGTTGACTTTGGTACTTACTGATCCTGAAGGCTTTCAAAGATAAGTCAGTGCTGAACTGTGTAGTGCAGCGGTTCCCAACCTGGGGGCGATCGCCCCCAAGTGGGTGATTTGTGTTATCTAGGGGGCCAAAAAATGCTAGAGGGGCATTGAGTATTCAAAGGGGGGAAATTAAAATAATGTTGTACCTTTGTACAGTAAAACCATTCTCCCACCATAACCAAACCAGCCAATTTTTACTTTAAACTCTCTTAAATTTTTTAGAAAGCAGTAAAAATATCTTAGTTAATTATTTCACTTTTGTTCTTTAAAAATATGTGTTTTATGTTTTTTCTATTTTATTTAAAAGTGACCAGATAAAGCTTCTTTGGTTGTTTTTATAAACGGTAGTAAGTGTTATAAAACTGTTTTATAGTTACACTTTAACTGAAATTATGATTAGACATGACATGAAAATTAAAAGGGGGCGATGGATGTTAATCAACCTAAAATACGAGGCGATGGTCCAGAAAAGGTTGGGAACCACTGGTCTAGTGTCATTGGTGACAGTTTGGAGCATGTTAGAAGACCAATATTGCTTGTGGTCATAATGCCAGGCAGCTAGGCCCTTTTCGAATTAGACGACTTATATGATGTCATGTAAATACATCTTGTATAAGTAAAGTTTAAAAAAAGCAATTGACACATGTGCTGCTTACATATCTATTTGAAAAATATCTTATAGTGATATTAGCTATGCATTTTCTGATATTGTACTAAACTGGGCTTCTTAATGGGTGATATAACATGGAACAAGCCATTTATGTGGTTGCCATTTTTGGAAATTTAATGTAATAGTCTGCATTCAATTTAGTAAATAATTTATCAGACTGATCCGTAAAAAGGCCAATAATTGTCAAAGCATGTATATAAAAAAAGTATTATCATATATCTCAGTATATATATACAGCTAATTTATAATTAAAGCTTTATCTTCTAATAAAAAAAAATTCGAAACAGTGAAGTACTAGAGAAACATAAGAATTTGTTGCTTACGAGCACAGAGTTATTTTTTGGATAAATGTGAATGTGGTACCTTAAGACTGTTCTGTTAAGCATGTTCCTATGTATAGGTCAAAAAGAAAATTGGCTCAAACTGTAATGAATGATACTGCTACGATTGCTTAAGAAAAATACAGTTGACTTCTGATTCAATTAAATGTTTGGTCATAGATGAAATTTTTAAATAAAAACTCCTCGCTAAAAAGAATAGCAAATACAGCTTTACATTAATTCGAAATTTAATTTTATCGAAAAAGAATTTTAAAGTGAGGGTTTGTTGCTTGTAATGTGGCATTTATTACCCACACATGCTCAAAAGTCTTTTGACACCCTTAAAATATAAAAGTACTAACTGAATTTCAAAAGTAAACTTAGATAATTTGTATTTTGGTATCCTAACTACCGATTAGCTTTGTGGTTTTACGGATCGATTCTGGGTCTTTATTATAGCCCTGAACAGTTTGAAAAAGTTAAAAAGTAATGTTATTAAAATTTTTACACAATCTTTTTTAAGCTCTCATTCAAAAATAAATCGCCATAAAATGGTGTAGCAAACAGAAATATACATAGTTCATCACTGTTTAGAATCCTATTGTGTGCAAATGTCTGCTATCTTCCTATCTTAATGCTTTATGCTACACTGGATGTATGTATAGTATACATCCTACAACTAAATTTGAGTTGGAGTCTACCTAAAGAGTCAATGACTGCCTAAAGAGTAATGTATATTTTATTTGCTCATCAGTTAATGTACTTAGTCATAAAATTACACCTGATCGCTATTTCACTTCTAAAAAGTAACCCCAAAAATTTGAATATTTATTTTATTTCATTTATAGTTTGTACTTTATATAAGTACTTCAGTTTTTTTTCCCTTGAATATCGCTTTTCTCATTGGAGTGTAGAAATTAAATTTTATTCTTGTTGATTTTTTTGGTTGTTGTATGTATATAATTCTTTTTCTACTCTCTTTGTTTACATTTTTATTTTAAATTCTTACTTTGTTTATTTTAGTTTAAAAGAAATCAACAAATTATATTGTTGAAAATTTATTATATTTAATTTATCAAATTTGAAAAAAAAAAATTGCAAACTAAAATATTTTTTTATTTTCAATGTTGATCAAAGGTCTTCATTATCAAAGATATCCTCAACAGCAGAAACCTTTTCAGGATGTCTTAATAAATTTTAAAGACAATGCTGTTACTCAAGTTTGCTTGATTTAGAGTGCTATTGCAAAACGCAACTCTATTTCGACTTTTATGATACAATGATATAGCCTTAAAACTTCAAGGGAGGTAGATAAATACTTCTTCATGCAGAACAGTGATCTTATCCACACATTTTGTTGCAGAAACATAAGAAATATTCTTCTGAGCTGGATGCATAATTTATTTGACGAACGTTACATGTCAATTCATTACTTTTGTTTAACTAACGTTACACTATAGCTCACAAGGGCTATTGCCGACGAAGCAAGTATTTTCCATGCAACTAGCCAATGTGTGTGCATATTGCCTTTTTTTATTCAT
Source organism: Oedothorax gibbosus (assembly GCA_019343175.1). NCBI lineage: Eukaryota > Metazoa > Arthropoda > Arachnida > Araneae > Linyphiidae > Oedothorax > Oedothorax gibbosus. The sequence goes on along the minus strand of CM033274.1, from coordinate 11,281,168 downwards.
TATATGATGTACCTCCAGGCTTGAAGTCAAGTTTTTGCTTATTGTATGTAATTTTATCATGCAGCTCATGTATATGTAAATATATTGGGTGTTTTTTGGATAATTCTTTAGCACAACTAGTAAGTCAGAATTGCCCAAAATGCAAAAAGAATTTTGCAGAGAAAAGCTAGTTAAAACATTTGCGATAAGTGGAAATTTGGCTCTGCTCTAGTCAATGCAGAAAGAGGGTTTGATTGAATTATCCTCGCACTAGAGCTACACAAAGAAATAATTTCGACCACAGTCCAGTGACAAGTCGACACCTGAGTAAGCACCCATAGCAATTCTTAAGGATGACATTGTATGCAGCATTGGGACGTTTTAGCATATGTAACATGCATTCCCTTTGCCCAGGGTATTATTCATCACATATTTTGGCTGCAGAGACCGTTCATAGGTTGGCAGTAATTTTGGCAATGCCCAAGGACCGAACCTGTGGCCTTTGGCATGCAAGGCAAACGCCTTACTGAGTAGGCTCCCCAGTGCCTGAAAGAAACACCAAAAAAACAAACTCCATAGTATTGGTGTTAGTGTTCAAACATTTAATTTATTCAACTATTAATCACAATGTGGTACTGTTAAATACCATTTCGCGGTATTAGCTTTTGTGTTGCGATTACTGAAGCCTAATATTTTAACTAATTTTTTAAGTAAAATTATTTTCCCTGAGCTGTTAATGGTCTATCAACTTTGATGTATTTCTAACTTATCTTATGGTTCATGCTACAAACCACCTTTAAAAATGTCCCATGTAACCACGCTTTAAAAATCACTCTAAATTGTGTTTTTGAGGCTTGGCCAGAAAGTAAACTTTGTTGAAAGTTTAAACAAATACAAAAAAGTACCTATAACATCATTTGATATGGACAATTTCATCAGTCTAAAACTCACCTGAAAACTAGTAGTTTTGAAAATAAAGTTAATACTTCAACACCCCTATCAGCTTGCCTATTAATACTCATAATATTAGGGTAACTAAAAAGTTATAGTAAAGATATCCTTGATGTATATTTTCTATGTGTTTATAGAATGGCAAAGACAAAGAACCTGTAAAGGTATCCATTGTGGTATCATGACATGTTTTAACCCACTCTGACATAAAAAAAAAACTAAAGTATATTTTTATATTATAAATATGCAACTAATCCACTTTCAACCAAATTTACTTTCTGGAAAATCCTTGTATAAATATTTAAATAGTATATGAAAACTCAATGGGGAACTACTTATATTTTTCACACATTGGTATTTTTAAAGTTTAGTTTTTTTTTTTTTTTTAAATCACAAAGTAGCTTTGAAGAACAAGATTTTTCGATACCTGTCACTAGAACAACTTACAAAAAAAAGAACATTCCAATTATTGTCTGTTAGTTTTGCATTTTGTATTTGGTAGTTAAAGTGTGCAATTCTGATTTATTAATATGCAATATTTGATTTTAGATTTGAACCCTACTAATCGAGGTCAACTGCAAAGGTCTCAATAATAATGAGAAAAAATTTCGGTGGATAAACTATTATTGTAGTAGTTTTCCCCTACTAATTTGCATGCAAAATATTCAGTCATTTTTTTTAATGCAAATATATAAATCTACAAAGGACAGACTATAATTTAATTTGATTAGCAGGGTTCTTAGATTTTTTTTAAGAACAAAATGTCAAGTAACTATATTATTCTGTGTTTCGAATACTTATGAGGTCGTTTTGTTATATATGCAATGCTGACATTTTATTTATAATTTTGTGTGTTTGTATGCTAGTCATTTTATTTTATGATTGTACGTATTATTTTGTCATATCAATTAAAACATTGACTGGTTGATGTTATAACTCAAAAAATTATAAAGTAAATGATAAAAGTAAAATTTTTACTATTTCAGAATCTTTCTGTGGGACAAGTGTGTTATTTTTGACAAAAATAAATTCAGAAGAGTTAAAAAATAACCTTGATCAGAATTTTATGGAGATTTTTAAAAAATTTCAAATTAAAAATAATTCTAGTGTAAATTGTTATATGTAATTGTGTTCTAACCATCGTAAAATCCATATTAATTTTGAGTTTATTATTATAGACAAATATTAAAGTAAAATGTACTATTTTTATACCGGGTCCTAAGTGGTGTTTGATTCTAAAACAAATGCACTAATCCATTTATAACAGTAAAAACCCTGTATCTAAATTAAAAGTGTATATGTTATCTATTGTATATATTATGAATTATTTAAATATCTATTGAAAATGTTTAGTTATGTTAAAAAATTATGGGAAAACTTCTATGGCATGTTGGGTTATTTTTAGAAAATCTTGAAAAGAAAAAAACAACAACATTGCTTTGTAAATTATTGCTCATCAAACATTTGCCTCTTGTTAAATGTAGTCATTTCTGGAATAAACCTGTACCAAAATTTTTGTGTATCATTTCTTGCATTGTAAAATATGCAGATTTACACAATATTTATTTTGTTCTACATTTTTATACTAGTTATTAAGTAATGCATACAAAACGTACGAGAAGCTTAGCTGAAGAAAGAGCTATGTGATATTTTTGAAAAAATTTAGATTATTTTTTGTGTAAATGATTGCTATTCATATCTTTAATGATAAAAAGTTTGTTTTTTAAAATAAATTTTCAGTATATTTGTTTACCATTTGCAAGTACTGTTTTTAACAGATCAAAGTGCGAACTAAAAACTTTAAACCTCAATTTTTTCATTTTTACCTATTTATCACATAAAAAGCTCTTTATCTGGTGCATAAGTTCAAATTGTCCTACTGTCGGTCAAATGACAAAACCATGAATGTGCAAAATCACAGGGATGGAACACTGGATACAGTAAGCCCACCATTTTCCAAAAACGGCCAATCCTTATAATTTGCTCATTCGGGGTTTTGTCATTTGAGCAACAATATATCTTTCTTTATAATTTTTTAAAATTCGTTAAATTTTGGATATTTCTCCAGTCGGGAAGATATATTTACATATTCAATTAATGTTAAACAACCAATTATTGAAGATTTGGTGATTCAACATCACACACAACGTCGAAACTTTAGACCACCACTACAGGTTTAAGATATACTAGATCTATATCAATAGCATTATTCATATGTGGGATATTTTTAGCAGTTCTGCATTATTCGTTTATAGAGGTTGGCAGGTTTGATTGAACTAGAGCTCTTAGCTCTAGCTTAGAGCTGTTGATGACAGGCCTTGTAATTTGAATCTACAGTAAGTAATGTTAAATGGCAGAAAGTGAACAGAACCTGCAAATGTACCTTCCTAGGCATGGTTCCTCAACACATTTGAGCCATCTAATTTTAAAACCACATATAAGTTGACATTTGACCTAAATCTTTTTTGTACTGAAACATCAACACACATGATGGAGTTATCATTGTTAAGCATAATAACAAAAATGGTTTAAGTTAAATGTGGACTTATCTGGTTTTGAAACTGGACGAAATCCTATATTTAAGGAGACCACTAAAAAAGTGACATTTTCTTTATGGGCCAGGTTTTCCAAAATTGATATTTTGTAAAATATTGACCAAGAAATGCTTAGTTTTGTTAAGAACAGTAAAATTTTGAATATGAAAATTTTGCGGCACTGTACAGTGACACAATGCCTGTCACCATTAACCCTCATGTACATGAAATGTGACGATGATTCAAGACAAGTTTAAAATGACCAAAATGGCTTTTTATGAACAATAAAATATCACAACTTTATTTTACGTTATCAACATTGCATAATGTATACAAAGATCTTATTATAGAACTTAACTACGCGAAATATTTCTCTAGCACATAATCTTTACATTATAAATATCTGCATTCGATATCAATGAGAAAAAAATATGTATTATTGAAAGTAACCATACAATTTGGATTTATTTTATTGCTAATCTTAAAAATAGCATCGTCAAGAAGGACAATTCATTCCGAGGATTGGAGAGTCTAACCCCCATTTACCTGTAAGCATTCTATCTTGGGGATATCTGTCCAGTGCATGACTCGAATAGCAGGGTTGAACAACGGGTTTTGGAGACTCCCCCATCTTTTAGGGTTACCAGTTTATTCCATGTATAAGCTGTATGTTTGCTGCTCCGGATTATCTAACTGCTCCTTCCACCCTTGGCGCTTCCAAATCCACTCTTGGAAGCTCACCAACCTCTTGAGGAGAAAGACGGCAACCCTAAAAGCCAGGTGTTTTTCTCTCTTTCAGTTGGAAATGTAACGGAATTAAATTTGTGTTCGTCAATGGCCATTGCGACCGTTCTCGTTGATTTAATTGAAAAACAATGTTTAAATAAAATTAAATTCCTTTCATCAGCGAAAATAGTTTATTTGTGATCCAATGAAAATTATGATATTAGAAAACAGTAAACATTTGCGTTTGGAGGAGGGAAGCATTTGAATCACTCGAAACATTGGAGTAGGGAAATTTATTGTGGGATGCGTATACTTCAATGCCTGTTTTTATATATATTCTGAAGACATTTCGGAAATATTGTAGTAGAAAATAAACTAAATCTTTTTCAGAATTATTTCTGCAATAACTTTTTAGAGAATAACAAAAATTTATATAAATATGAGGAAAGCTATATGTTCAAGTACATCTAAACGTGCAAATTCTTTGCTTCATTTTGTATGCATATTTTGAGGATAAAGTATCATAGGTAGCAGCCTTAATAAATAAAGTACCAATTTTAAAAGGGTTGGCGAGGCCTTTAAGACATAAGAATGAATATTGAATTTTAATTTTGTTCCAGATAGTTAATTCTCTGGGAAGTAAAATCAACATGAGAAGGAATTTTGTTTAAAAAAAATATAAAATGTTCTTTTGCAAGTGACTCCATTACAGTCAGCTGCTGATCAACTTATGCAAAGTACTATATATTTATCTTTAATTCTTCATTTGCTTATATCTTGAAATTAAAAAGAAAATTAAGATTTCGAAGACATCCAATGTTCATCTAGCAAAAGCCAACAACCTCACCTTGTCATTTTCAGGGTAGCAAGAAGGAAGTGGTTAATTTAACAAAGAGGGCTCAATTGCGGTGTTTGGGTAAAAAACCTTTCTTGGACACTTTTTCCCCATTGAAGAGTTTGGTAGTCCAAGGAATGGATTGCCCTTCTGAATGAGGTTTACTTGGGCATGAAAAATTTATGATTTCTTTTATTTAAAAAATTTTAATAATCAATTCTTTCTACTGGGGGCAGTACTAATTGGTATTCTAATTGTTCTATCTATTTTGAACTGAAAATAATTAACAATGATGATTTTATAGTTGAAAATGAGAGACTTCATACTTGAATTCTAATAAGTTTATATTGTACTTAAAATCTTCTTAAAAATTTTCACTCTAAATCTATGATACTGAAAAATTCTCCAGCTAGAGGCATAATAATTTACATGCTAACTCGTCAACTTTTTCAATCTTTGAATTAAACTATTTATTAAAAAATGACTGATGCAAGAACATGACATTTGATATTATTCAGTTTGAGATTACCCTTAATAAGATATACCAGTTTCACATTGTCAGAAGTAAATGTTCAGTAAATTAATTTCTTGTTTCAAATGCATAAAACTATACAAGGAACCGTTAGGATATGATTTTTTTTACAGGATATTCAAAGGAATATTTGAAAAACAATTTAATCATAATTATTCAGTAATAAAATAAACCTATAAACAATAGTGCCAAAATACAGTGCCAACCGACACCATAATTGAATAGTTTAGTCCAAGAAGGTGCAATGCGACATTTGTGAAAAGATTGAGAATTTTGTATCAATGAATATGTTATTACCAAAGAGTTCTATAGTAGGGTAGTAGTTCATCCCTACTATAGAACTCTTTGGTTATTACCTTCTATAAAGATAACAAGTTTTCCCCCTTTTCATAATGTTTAAGTTAGGTATACTTTTTACCTTTTGCAAGTACTGTTTTTAACGGATCAGAGTGCAAATTAAAAACTTTACAGCTTATTTTCACCTTTTTGTCACATAGCACGTTCTTCTACTAAGCTCTTTTATTAAAAGGTTATGTTCCACTAAATAATCACTACTCTGCTGTGCGCAGGTAAACTGGAGTAACCACAGTAATAAATTAGAACAGTTTTGTTCTGAAATAAGCATTCTTTTAGTATACTTTCTTATAGGTTAGAGTTATAGAGTGCTTATAATAGTGGCCCAAGTTATTAGTGTAGATACAGCAGTTTACCCGCCCACGGTAGAACTGATTTAAGAAAATTGTTATAAAATTATTTCTTGGAAACATTTGCGCTCAAATAACTAGTCCCTAATCGTCATTCAAAGAAACAAGACAGCTTCGGATCCATCTAGTTTTTGCACACATCATGGACACGACAACAACAAGAAACAAGAGGTTAGTTTTTACCGAAAACTGACTGTTTCCAACACCACAAAATAGCCCTATAACAAATAATTTAAATATACAGCACTAACATACACTAACACTAGGATGGAGTGCTTGAAAACTTGGTAGCTTTGTCGAAGGGGTACACTCTACAAACGGCTTTACCGCGTAATAAGCCCATGGGCACGGGTCCGTAAGTTCTGGAGTCAGTGGAATTGTTTTTATTGTCTCCTTCAAGCCAGACGTGCCCTTTGGGAATGACTTGCGATGAGAAGCCTTTTCTAATTTTATCACCGGGTATACCTGTAAGAGATGGTATACTTAGTTTTGGATGTGGGTAAGGGTAGCAAGTAAAATAAAGGCTGTTTCATTAATAATGAATTTTTTAGAACAAATTTGTAAGTAGTGTTGAATGTATTACCTAATATGAAATCTAAGGTAATGAAAGTATTGTGATGGGGGTTCAAAATCCGATTTTGCTTTCTACACATTTAGGGGTGCTGATTCTAAAAAAGCGGTTTATAAACATTGATCCATCTGTCAGACTCTCTGAAACCACTCTGCAGCTCGAACTAAAAAAGCTACAGACTTCAAGTTTGGTGCACAAGTTCCTAGTAGCTGTCGGACATCATAAGGCTTTAAAGAAAATCTTGCATCCGCAAGGGGTAGCTGCCATAGAACTTTTTAGTTTTAGAGTTATTGAATTTAAGTGTTTTCAAAGCTTGCATTGTAATCGGAAAGACAAAAGTTAAAGCCTTAAAAAAGTACCTTTACCTTTAACCCTCTTACAGATGAACTCTTTTGGATTAGAAGGCGACCTTGAAATGATGATGTCACCCCTGTTGATTTCCTTCTTGATGATGGACACATGCTCTGTCAGAATGACGTCATATGACGTGATAGTGGGTTCCATTGACGGGCCTTGGCATATAACAATGTCGCCAAGGTACTCTGAAGTACAGTGAACGATGCAAGCTGTGTAGCCAAGATATCCGCCAACCACCAATGCTTGCTTGGCAAATTTCTTAATTAGCTTCAATGAAGAGAACATATTTGATCTATAATGTAAAAAATTATTTTAAGTAAACATGTAGAAAAGAATGGATCTAGGTAGGTTGGGGGTGCTACAGTTTGTTTTCGGCTGAACATGGGCTAATAAGGCTGGGACCTACTTCTAAAGCTGGTTTTGGAAGGACCATTGAAATTTAGGAATAAAATGTGTCAAATCCGGTAGATATTTACTGTACTTACCCCTTGGCGAACTTTCCAAAATCGCGTTAAAAGTCCGTATTTTGGGGACATTATTTTAAAAACCACGATTGAAAGAAAATATCGTATGGGAATATTTCTTATGAAAACTCAACCAACGGTCCGATAGGGTTGCCGGAAAACGCATCGGTGCGAAGTCGAATTCGAATCTTCAGTCAAAGTTAGACAGGTTGCCAGAACATTATTTATTGCCAAATCCGCAAACATCGCGCCAAGGGGGACCGTACAGTAAATCTGATCCTCAAATCCTAGTCGAATGGCGACTTTCGAGCTTTGCGACATCTCCACACATTTTTTTAATGCATTTTAACTAGGCTTCCTTATAGAGGAAATGCCTTGTACTTACAATGTTTAATCATGATTAACTCTAGGCTATGACTAAAAATCCCAGAAATTAGGAGTTTATAGCAGACTGGTAGCATCAAATATATGATTGAAAATGATAAGTTAAGATATGCTAAGTTTTAAACGTCCATATTCAGTTTACATTATAGGTTTCAAAAACACTTGCCTGAGGTAAAATTACATCGGTATATTGGTTGTGGCGTTAAAGAGTTGTTTAGGAGTCACAAATAGATAATTGGACTGCTAAAGATTTTTGCCCACATTTTATCGAATTGTTTTTATTATAAATTTAACAAATAATTGTATAATCATAATGTTTGACAGATCAAGTTTAGGACGTTTAGGTTAGGTTGGCGCTTTTGGCTGTCTATTTCTAGCCTCAAAGGAGCATTAACACAGCTAAATAACGCCTTTTAAAACCAAACCGCAGTCAAGTGACGAAGTTAGCTCCTGAGCTGTGTATAATGGATGGAGCAAAATAGATCATATGCCATCATAAAGTAAAAAGAAGATGGAGATCCTTGGTGCGAAATAAAGTGAAGCCGTTAGAAAGTAGCCAAGTAAACTGGTAAACCCAAACACAACCGCGCACTCAACGTCAGTTTAATGTAAAACGTATCGCTTTATTATTTTTAAAGCGACTATTAAAAATTAAAAAATGACTGCTATAAGTGGGTTTTACTGTAGATTAAGACATTAATTTTATAAAACTTGCAAAATAGCATAAAATTGTTTCTAGTCCTATTTCTTCTAAACGGAAGAAACCTTTTTCTTGAAGTTGTTTTTTTAAACTTCGGAAGGAATTTGCCAACCCTGGTTCAAAAACAACTTTTTCAGAATCAGCCGCATGCAAAACGTGTAGAAAACGCAAAATATCCATTTCGGACTGTCGACCCATTGCAATACTTTTCTTTTTTATATTAAGAAATTGAAAGTAAACTATCACTTACAACAAAAATCTCAGCCTGTGGATGATTTTTAAAGCCAATTCTACAGCGATTTGTTTTTACTTTGTATAAACGCAATGGTATATGCGATGTCAAGTATTTTTGGACTTTTAACAAGCCAACAATGATTATTGGTACAAAAATTAATAATTAAAAAAAACTTAAGTAAATTTATTATATTTTAAATGGAACATCAATGATAATTACGTGTCTCCAAAATTGGTTCTAGAAACAATTAACTTATTTATGTTTTTAAAAAGGATATTTTACAGGTTTTTGCTTTTATGTACAATATTTCTGATCAGAAATACACATGATTGATATAAAAGTTAAAAAAAATTGATTTAAATTTTATACTTAGCATGTTGAATTTCTTACATTTTCCCCCAACATTTTTGTGAAGATAAAAGCCAAGCTACTTTTAATTGGACGCATAATATGCACCATGCATCAACTTTATTGTTATTTTCTAATGGGAATATTTTTTTTGATGTTACGATCTTCATACTGCAATTTCATTTGGCTGTTTTGTTTTCCATTCTACTTGAAACAAGATAATTGGATTCTTATAATGTCACACGCTCCGAACTGCGGTTTCATTGGTTGTTTTCTTTAAGTACAACGTGAAACAAGCCCATTGCATAAAAAAAACAATCTATTTGAGGTAAAACATTACATTTGTGAATTGTGTAGTTAGTGGTAAAATATACAGAAAAAATATCTACAGAAAGGTGTGATGGTTAAATACATAAAAAAAAACACAAACTGTAATAAAATAAATTTATTTTCACATGTCAAACAAAACAACAATTAAAATTCAAGCAAATGTAATAGCAACAGCAACAGTTTTGCTCTTTTATTAAATACACTAAAATTTATATTAAACTTTTTATCGAAATCTACCATGTGTATCAGAAACAAAGTTTCAGAAGAGATGTCAGCTGTTTACAAACAATTTTCGTCTTAAGAAATTTAATACACAGGTTGAAATGCTGTATGGGGAGTCCTCTAGTGAAAATTGTAATTCAAAGGGGCTAAGTTCCCAAATCCAGCAACCTTTTCCATTTTCTCCATGAGCAAGAATGTCATGCTCTTGTTATTATAACAAATGGTTTTTTTTACCTCACATGCACACATTGCATGTATCTTATTCATCATTTTCTGTGCATGCTCAAATTCCACCTTCGATATAAACAAGGGGGAATAGTAGTAACCCTAGGTGAAACCAATTCATCTCGTCTAGCTTTATCATTATCTTAGGAATTTTTTAAAGCCTCGAAACTGCATTATTAAAAGGTTCTGTTAAAAATAGTTTTTATTTGGTTGCTATTTATAATATATAATTGGATTAAATTATTATAAAACCAAATTCAATGATTGTCGTATTTATGACATAAACTCTTCGAAAAAGCATTCTCCTAAGATTTGAAGAATTTTGAGACTGCACTGCATGTTATGAAATCATTGTCTTTTATCAGGTTTAAATTATCAGGAATATTTATGTGTAGATCATTGTTAGCAGTTAGCATATGAAGCGAAACGTAGCTCAAGTGAAAGCAACTCAAATTTTATCTAAACAACCAAACCGAAAACTGGATTTGCAGATCACTTCCAAATTAAATGAAAATAAAAATTTATACATTCTTATCACTTTCATCACAAGTGGGGTTTTTGTAGCTTAGGCTGCAATGTGTATCTTACAATAGTTATTTATTCAACTAGTGTGAAAAGTAAGGCTTTTTTAAACGAGTTGAATAAATTATTTCACGAGCGAGGTACGAGCGAGTGAAATAAATTCACGAGTTTAAAAAAGGCTATTTTCAACGTGTTGTCATACACTATTTTTTATAATAACGTGCAAAAAAGTATTTATTAAATTGGCATTTATAGATTGGCTTATTAGTTATTTTATTATCAGGTTCAAATGATTTGAAAGTGATTATTTATATTAATGATTATTTTAAAATCATGTGCAAAAAGTATTTCTTAGATTGGCATTGGAAATAAGACGCCAAATAAAGAATCACGTTCAAATAAAGAATTTTCTACCAATCACATAGCCACTGAATAAAATATCATGCTCAAATAAAGAATTTTACACCAATCAGATGCTCTTATTTACTTTGTCGCACTAGTGCGTAAAAGTAACTGTGAAACATGATTTCTTTCAAAGCATCACCTTTGCCACGATTATTGATTTGAAAAAGTTAGTTTTTTGCACGATATTATAAAAAGACATTTTAAACAAATATTAGTTGAATTTCATTTGTCCTTTTCACCAACATCTTCAATATAGCCACATACCATATTTGCTGGAACTGCCACATCTGTAATTATTAAAAACATTAATTTATATACTAAACAACATATAAATGCATTTAAAATTGTTAAGGTTAGGTAGAAAAACAGTGAATAAATGATAAATATAACATTTTAATATTTTTAGTTTAAAATATATTACTTGTGAAACATCAATAAATGGAGGGCTCAGAATACAAGTGAACCAAGTCCATAAAATTCTTCTTTGTGCTACAGACTTTTAAAGTTGAAGCTGCTAGGCAGTAGCAATTAAAAACATTTTTAAATTTCTGTTGCCTAGCGTATATTATCTGAACTAGGAATTTGCTCATTATTGCACTGAAATTCTACATAGATGTACGTATCGTGTACTTGATCTAGTGGATAGGTTCGAGGTATTAATGTGACCGATTGATGTTCCACAAGTCAGCAATTGAAAGGCAGTTTTTGGAAAATAAAGGTTCATCTAGCGAATACTAATCTTTGCATTTTTATCAAGGATGAAATGTGGACATAAAAATTGTATTTTGGACACTTAGTTTCATGTCGAGCATATTTTGCAGGTGGGGTATTTATGGAGCCGTCGACTGGATTGTTCATTCCACACGCAATGTCCTAGTTCTCAGTCTAGTTTAAGAGTTTTTGCTATTGTTCTGCTAGTTGTTTTCTACATAGATAGTACATACAATTACGCTGCTAACTCGAAAATGATAAAAAGTGGACTTGGTTCACTTGTATTCTGTGAACCCTCCAAATATACAATAACTAATAGCACAAATAGTTTAAAAAAATTCAATAGACATGTATTTTATAACTTTAATGAGTAGGGGGAGGTGGGGGAAAATGAGGGTAAAATCAAACTTTTGTAAAATTATCTCATTAAAAACCTACTTTTTAACTAATTTTCATGGAATTTTTTGTATATAATATACATTTGAAATGTTTAGATTTAAAATATATAGATATTTTTAATTTTTCCCACTATATGCTTTAATATCTGGCAATTTAGAGAACTTAGTTTCATACCCTCATTTCCAAAATGGGGGTAGCTCAAATTTAAGAATATAATGGAATCAAAAATCATTAATATGAAGAACAAATTGAAACAAAATCATTCCTAATATTCCTCTTCACTTTTATTTCAAAGAAGCTAACTTTTAGAAATAATAATTTGTAGAATAATTGAATATTTAATCAAAAGAGTATGGTTCTCTACTATTAAATTGAGCCTCCTGTAAAACTTTACAGATTGCACTGAATTTCACAAAATAATTTTTATTTTCTATTTCTGGAAATGATTAACAGTTTCCCAGCTTTGATACGGTTAAGTATTTTACATGATAGTTTTTAGTTTGTATCATTTAGTAAATTAATTGCAAATAAAAACATTACACATGGCATGTTCTTCTGGGCATATTCTTAAAGGTACATTGTTAAACTTAATGTATTAAAATAAATTTAAAAAAATCTTATTAAATAAGTTTTTTAATAACACTGTACATTTTAATTACATTAATGCGGTTTTTAAAAAATATTCTCCAATAAAATCAAGTTTAGGTTCATTCCAAAACCCTATTACATCTTACAGCTATAGCTAAGCCTAACCATACCACCACTTTACCCCACTACGTTAAAAATTTAAATATTGGAATTTTTCTTAGCTATTTTTGCAGAAATACTCTTCAAGAATGTGGTTATTGCATATAACAATGCTTAATAGCACAGCATTTTTTATAAAATAAAAAGAATAAAGTTTTTAGGAGTGAATTCTAACATCTGAAACAAAATTAACTTTAGAACAAGAATCTGAATAAATTAAAGGTGTTGCCAGATCCTAATGACCAAATAAAAATAAAAGGAGATCATCTAAAAACAATATTTCAAAGAAAAAATATAAAAGCATTTAAATGTATAGTGGGAAAATGTATATTTTTAACATACCCTCATTTTCCCCCACCCCATCCTATATAATACGTTTTTTTACAGGATTCATTACAGTTGATATTCAATCTTGCTTAAAATGTTAGTCATTGTCATAAACATGGTTGTCCCTTGAATGACACTATAACCGGGTTATACTGCATTGCATGCCAAAGATCAAATTGACTTAACATTGACACTGTGATATATACACTGTAATTATATGGTGAACATTATTTTACTGTCATGTGAAACAGGTTTAATTAAAATTGTCTTAAAGTCAATTTTAACAATAGTCTTAGTAATAAAATTAGGCTATAATAAATCAAAATGATGGCAAAATATCATACCTATCATTTTAGGATAAGCAAGGTTCAAGTTCTTCATGATATCTATGAACTCTTCTTTGGACTTTGACAACCTAGGGTTCAATTTCTTTTCTTCACCAACTGTTGTAACAGTAAAACCTAAATAAATATAACAGTAATTTGAGTCATCTACACCCAGGCATAAAGTTAAATTGTAAGGTGAAGTACAGTTTTAAACTGGCAATATTATAATTAAAAAGTCTCTTCAAACCCATATATCCCCAAACATTTTTGATAGTACATGAATTAAAGATCCCTATCAGCACACAATGTTGTATGATATCCTTTCAAAACTTTTCTGGAAGTATCCTATTCCTGATATCATGACATCAAAAGATAACTGCACAATATCTTTATTCTAGTCCCGAAAATTTATTTTTAAGAACAAACTGACAATTAAAACTATCATAGCGATTAGCGTCAAACCACTTTTTGACGGAAGAGATATATATATTACATAAACAATGTTATATATATAAAAAACAAAGCTTAGTATAGCCAGAAAAGTGTATGAACGCCCCTTTTTTGTAACCCGAGAAATTGAGGTGAAAAATTAGTTTTCCAGGTTTTTTAACCCTCTTCCCTCAAACTCTAGTGTAGAACTGCATTTCTATGTGAACATGGAAATACTATTTCTTAAATATTTAGAATCTGCACGTACCTTTATAATCATGAGCTGGGTATGTTGACGCCCCTTTTTTGTAACCCGAGAAATTGAGGTGAAAAATTAGTTTTCCAGGTTTTTTAACCCTCTTCCCTCAAACTCTAGTGTAGAACTGCATTTCTATGTGAACATGGAAATACTATTTCTTAAATATTTAGAATCTGCACGTACCTTTATAATCATGAGCTGGGTATGTTGACGCCCCTTTTTTGTAACCCGAGAAATTGAGGTGAAAAATTAGTTTTCCAGGTTTTTTAACCCTCTTCCCTCAAACTCTAGTGTAGAACTGCATTTCTATGTGAACATGGAAATACTATTTCTTAAATATTTAGAATCTGCACGTACCTTTATAATCATGAGCTGGGTATGTTGACGCCCCTTTTTTGTAACCCGAGAAATTGAGGTGAAAAATTAGTTTTCCAGGTTTTTTAACCCTCTTCCCTCAAACTCTAGTGTAGAACTGCATTTCTATGTGAACATGGAAATACTATTTCTTAAATATTTAGAATTTGCACGTACCTTTATAATCATGAGCTGGGTATAAAAGATAACTCTCCGGTAAACTGAATATCTGTTTATGGACGGAATCATACAATGTCGCTGAATCACCTACAACAACAAGTTTCTGATAAAGTTTTATGCACTGCTTGAAAGGCAACTTCACTGTAATGTATGATTGTACAAAGATAAGACAACAATTAGAAATTTTGTGAATTGCAGGGGAAAATTAGCATTTATACAGAAACTCTCACAAAACTCTAGTGTAACATTTGCATTTTTTTTTTACATATCCCTGGGTCAAAATTAGACCAATTCCATAATGTTTGTGACCATGAGAAAGTCCAAAAATAAAAGTGGGTCGTCGTTGATGTCCTTCCACAAATATATCTTGTAGATAGAAACACAGAAAGAACACTAATTACAAAGAAAACAACTTAGTTAAACTTATAAACACATACATGGAGATTTAACACTAACTCATTAGCTCAAAGACTTACCTCGACTTTGCAATTAACTCAGAGACTGCCTAATTACATATTAACCATAGCCGAAATTAAGAGTATGTATGTTGCTTAGCTAACATTCATTTGCTCTGCCTCCCCCCTCCCTATGGTTAATAATGATGATAGTTTATATAACTGAAAGATTAAAATACTTTTTCCAACAAAAAAATTTAAATTATTATGATTAAAAAAATGTATTCTGAAAAACTTCAAATAATATTACCCTCCTGAAAATCTGTACGTCCACAGCCACGATAAAGAACAGCATCTCCTGTGAAAGCCATCTGTTCTTTATGACAAACATATGTTACACAACCTATAAAGATATCATTATAGTTTTTTGGAAGTAAACAAAGCATTTTTTTTTTTGTAGGATTTTTTTTTAAATGTCATATGTAGTTTATGGGAACCCTACAACTCTTTGTATTTTGTTGAGAGTCCAATATTAAACTTTACACAGTGAGTAAAAAAAATTACGGATCTAAATTTGGAAAAAAGCACATTCTTTGCTTTGGTTATGATACATTACACTATACCTACTATATATACTATACATACACTATACATACTATAAGGAGGATTCTAATCACATTAGAAGACTTCAAATTTACAAAACTTATATTTTTTTAAGTCAATAATCGAGCACAAACCCCAGCTCTAAAATTTTCCACTTCACATTCAATTATTCATTTTTGTGGGAATTGTCAGGTCAAGAAATGAAATGAATGCTAAAATTCAGCCAATTATAAGACTTTACAATGGATTAATACTTGGTATTTTCCGTTTATAGCATTTGAAAGAAATTTATGATGATAGTTAATTTTATGTGGCAAAGTGGCTTAAGCGAGGTTCACTCAACCTTCCATCTCTTAAGTGAATCAATAAAATGAGGAACAAGCATGATCAGGTACTAAACACTGGGGCTTTTATGGGAGTTTGATCACTTAATCAGGACACTAAGTAAAGGAAGCATTGGAGTTGGAGGCAAGAGAAAAAGATGAAAGCCTAAAAGAATGAGTCAAAGAACGAAGCAAATCATGGAGAGAGATGCCGGGATAGCCTGATTGGTAGAGTGCGGGACTGCCATCCCTTAGGTTGCGAGTTCAATCCCTGGCGTTCAAAGACCCCCATGTATGCAAATGGTTACTGTTGCAAGTTAACGTCCGTCGTGGTCACAAAGTCTCCAAGTTCCTCTAACAAATTAATACCTCTGGGAGTAACAAGCCAATTCTGGGATCCTCTGCTATGCCTCTGTTTCTAAAAATTACATGGATCAACTTAAGGTCGGTTGTGCTGCCCTCTATCGCGTTACTTTTGAAAGAAGGAACCTTAGTAGGAGACCCAACAGAGATAGTGTGGTAGTAGTGCAGTTTGCTATCGTGTTTCTGTCGAGCAAGGAATACGTGTAGTAGACTCGAACGTGGAATTCACGAAATAGACTCCGACAAGCAACTCACAATGTAGACTTGAACGGGAGAGGTGTGATAGTGGTGCTACTCTCCGTGCTGCATGAGGAAGCAATGGACACTTCGGCTCGGTGTAGAGGGTGGTTCTTACCAGCGAATCACTTCAGGGATTGGGGGTTGGCACAAAATGCCTCAAAGGCATTTTAGCCCCCAAATGCCTCAAAGACCTTAGCCCCCAAAATACCCTCACAATAAGACAAAATGAAGAGAGATAAAAACCATTGCTGCCAACAGGGGCGAGAAGGCAGACCATGTCAGAGGCCTTATGTTCTAGGTTGGAGTGTAAGTAAGTATAGTAAAGCATCCCCAGAGCCTGAAGGGCACAGCAGGCATTTGTCAGCTATTTTCTGTGTCACTAAGTTTAATTTATTTAGTAAATTTTACATTGGCAAACCTGCATTTACCGTTTGTGTGTCCGGGCGTGGGTCTCACTTCCAGTTCAATCCCACCAATCTTTAATATCTCCATGGGGTCCAGGTGTCGGTCTGCTTTGGCGCCAGACGACCTTGAAATGACGCTCTGGCAGTTGGAAAGCAACTTCTTGATGGCGCCAGTCCCAGTGATGTGGTCAGCATGGCAGTGGGTGTTGACTGGAAGAGTCATAGAGAAACAATAATTCTAAAAAACTTGATGCATTAAGAAGACTTTGACATGAATACAGTAGAGGGTGAAAAATCCTCTCAATTTGAGGAGAAAGCCCTTTGCGGATTCCAGGATTTGTTGCACTTTAAGGCCAGGGGAAGGTTTGTTGGCCTTTAAGGTCAGATAGACAAAATTATTGGTATTTGGTATTTAAAAAGTGTTACGGATATTTCATAATTTGAGCAGAGTGACGCATTATAGTGGCGTAAATAATATTCAGAAGCCTTTTTAAAATTTAAAAGTTTATTTAAATATCACAAACAATCACCGGTTAACATGACTTTGCTTAACCAAAACAAACGACAGACAAAAACAGCGACTGCGTGGCAGTCAAGTAAGATCTGCTTACTGCATAGTCTAAAGAAAACAAACACCCAAAAAGGGATACCGGCGGTTAACCTCACATAATTATAGTCACTAAGAAGTGATCAAAAGAAGAGAGCGGGTTTGAAAAACCGGCTGCTTATATACTGAAAGAATTTGCATAAGTTAGACGATGCAGTTAAGCAGACACTAATTTACATAATATTAAGAGAAAAACACAAGTTGGAATTAGTTCAAATATATTATTTTAAAGTTACATAAGCTACTTATAAAACCCTTAGATTAATTTAACAATTCTAAAAAAATAGAGAGAACAGCCAATATGTTTGTGACTGAGGAAATTAACATAAAGCCAACCAAACACTCAAAGACTTGAACTGAAACGAGTGATTTGGTTGTTTGTAAACATTCCCGGAACTTTCCGTGGCAAGTTTAAGTAGCTTGTCTAAGTTTCGACTTGGCAAAACTAAAACGGGGAAAAGTAAGTCCATTTTTAACAAACTAGTTTTTCCTAACAAAAAGCAAAATGAAAGCAAACAAACTAAAAATTAAGATTTTTTTTACATAATTTATATAAGTAGTAACATTAAATATTAAATTACTTTATTAATAATTAAAAATTCCCTAACCCTTTACTTTAACAATAGGATAATTTTCATGAAAACGATCTTAAAGTGCCTCGTTTTTTTTATTCCCGAAAATTATTTTTAAAAATCTGTTTATGAACTTATATATTCATTTTTTATTTTTCAGTTGTTATTAGCTTGAAAGGTAAAGAAAATTAAATTTCTAGGAAAAGCCAACATTCATGTAGGAGAAGCCAACATTCATGTAGGAGAAGCCAACATTCAAGTAGGAGAAGCCAACATTCATGTAGGAGAAGCCAACATTCATGTAGGAGAAGCCAACATTCATGTAGGAGAAGCCAACATTCATGTAGGAGAAGCCAACATTCATGTAGGAGAAGCCAACCACCCTATCACTTTCACGGGGCGAGAAGGAAGGGGTTATTTCGTTCCTTTAGTCTGGAAGACAATGCAATTTATTTCCAAAATAACTGATAATTTTTCTATTTTTATGACTACAAATGTGTGAAACATTCCAGGCGTATTTTAGGTTGGAGGTTTTCTGACTATCTCTTAAAACTGAGTAAACTAATAAAACACTATCTAGATAAGAATAAATTCATCTTCTACTTATAACTAATGACATTGTGTGATAAATTAATGTTAACATACATGTTCCCATATGCTTAATGTAAGTGTCGATTTTGTTTCAAGTTTAAACATACACTGTTATATTTAATCACACACTAACTAGGATGACCAGACATACTGCATATTACAGTATAGTTTGGTTTGTTAGTCAACTATCTATCTATCTATAAGAAGTTTGCAAATAGTCTCGATTTTATTTGTTATAGTTTTGCAAACAAAAACAATGTAAATAAAATCTGAATCATGAAAATTTAATTATGATCTCATTGAAGAAAAGTTAATCACTGAAACAAATCTGGTATGGCTAACACTAACTTCGACATATTTTCTACCAGCAGAGAGAAGATTTAGTTTTAGACCCTTAACTAACTGCCTGTTTATTATTTAAATCATGTGCTAACTTTAAAAGATTAAGGTTTCTACCTGCATAGAGAAGATTCAAGTTCAGATCTTTCACTAACTGGAGATCTCTTTGCACTTGCTCCAAGACAGGATCGATCAGAGCAGCACTGCGACAGGTAGCATCGGCCAGTAAGTAAGTGTAGGTGCAACTTTTGCTATCAAAAAGCTAAAATAAAAAATTGGGTCCTTATTTTTCTCTACTTTTAGCATACTTTTCTTTTTCGATTCAAAAGGATCATAAAAAAATGGAAAAGTAGGGGTTAGACTTTACTTGAGGGTGCCCTCGCCAAGTTGGGCGATGTTGTTTCTTTTATGGGAACGTCTATATTTTAATGAATATGCATTTAGTTTTAGTTTTGTTTAGCAATCGTGATTCTGATTAGTCCAAATTCTGCCAAACAAAAATCACCAAGGGGCACCCTGAAGTATAGTTTTACCCAAGTAGGTATTGACATGATGGAGATGTCTGTCTGTTGGTACCCCCATTCAGAATTTGGTTCTAATCTGTCGGATCTTAAAAATTCTTTTCATTTTGTTGAAAAGGTAGGATATCAGAGATATATCTCTTATATTTTTTGAACTTTTGTTTGTACTTTCTAACGGACATCTGTTCTACTCGCCTGCTCATTTAAATAGCATTATACATTAAATTTTATTCATTTCAATCACTGTTGCCATATCAACAATCACATGAGAAACTATTTAAAATTATTGTTAAACTATGATATAATGGCCGGTCTGTCCATTGGCAACTTTTGGCCAGTTTGAAAATTTAACATAGGGTTGCTGTATCTATTGAGTTGTATGAAATATGAAGTGGAATGTTTACCACATTTGGGTATTTTTGTTGTTTGGCAAAGTAGCCCAAATCGCCATATTAATACCGGCCATTTTATCCTAGCTGTTCCAAATTAAAATTTGAAGGTAAATTAATTTTTGTCATATGAATCAGTTTAGAATGACATCATAATGTGTTGTGCAATGTGATTCTTTGATTGTTCAGCCTTTCCGAATTTTCAGAATTTCAAAGAGTATTAAAATAGGAGGAAAGTAGGCTATTCAACTTCTTTCAGAACTTCTTGTTTTATATTCCAATGCTCTATTGATTTACAATGATCAATATTCATTTACACACAAAGAGTTTCCATCATTACATATAAATTTGACTTATGTAGAAAACATTTAAAATTTTAAACTATATCATATAAGAGTCCTAGTTTTGATACGTCCACCATGAACACTAACTATTAAAACTATCACTTTCATTTGAACGTTTTCAGCTGTCTGTTTTTATACTTTAAGGGCTACTTTAAGTCATGTACAAAAGAAATAATTTGAAGAATAATGAAATAAATACTTGTCTAAATATTATTCCCATGTTCTTGAAAATCATACTCTGTTCAACAATCGTTAATAAAATGAATAACACGAACACGGAAAATACAGTTTATTTGTTATTTCAGGTTTCGAATCATTATTTTGAGGCCTGGTGTGGAATGTCTGCCTATTTTTAGCCTCCAAAAGGAGCTTTAACACGCATTAACGCTTTGTAACTTAAAACATAAATCAAGTGACGAGTTCCAGTGACGACACCCGAAGTGCTTTAATTCTTGCGTTTCCTTGGAAGTCCTCTGTTCACGGTTGGTTGGTTGGTAGACATATATATTCAGGTTTGTGTGCTTGGTCAGAGACCCGCTTATAAACCTTCGTCAAGTAAGACAGACACAACAGACAACACACACACATAGTGGATCCATCTAATTTTTAGAGACATAGGCAACTAGAGGACCCAGAATGCTGTCACCCCCAGAGCTATTGATTGGTATGGGAACTTGGAGTACTTTCGGACCCAACAGATTTAACGAGCACGTACTCCGCATATACTCGACAAACACAAACATCCATGCCTTATCGGGATTCGAACTCGAACCCAGATGCTCCAAAGGCTAGCTCCCTAACCGTTGCGCCGCCGGGTCGGCTAGAGTTAGGTTCACAAGTGACATTGATTCACCAATCGAGACCAATCTAGTTTTTAAATTTCTGTTCAGGATTTTTAACACGCATTAACGCTTTGTAATTTAAAACCAAAATCAAGTGGCGAGTTCCAGTGACGACACCTGAAGTGCTTTAATTCTTGCTTTCCCTTCGAAGTCTTCTGTTCACAAGTGACATTGATACACCAATCGAGGCCAATCTAGTTTTTAAATTTCTGTTTCACGACATATTTATCTGTGCTTGAAATGCAGTACATGGGGGCCCGGATGGCCTAGTGTTTAATTTACCATTACGCTAGCAGCTGCGCGCTGTAACGGGTGCGGGCTCCCGCCTTGGCCCTGGGTGTACTTCTTTTCTCTGTGTCAGTAAAAATTCTTTCTGTGTCTTTCTTAGAACGAAGGCTTTATAAGCCTCGACGAAGGCTTATAAGCGGGTCTCTGATCAAGCACACAAGCTGGAATATATATATGTACCTACCCTACCCCTGGCCTACCCCCCAGTACATTTTGCAGGACCGACACAAACAAGACGTATTCGTTCCAGTTTTCGTTGGTGGTTTCCGATGATTGGTATGGTCATATAAATAGTAACCATGCACTACTGCACACTTTCTTGAGAAGGCATGCAATATAGAACTAAGAGGGGATTTTGTGCCAGCGCTGTTGAGGCCCGCTCAAGGAGTTGTGTGTTAGAATAGAATTTCTAGTAATCCCATTCATATTGATTTTAAATTGATCAGACTTTATATGTATCGGAACAACGGCTTTTCATGAGCTTTTTTCGAAATTGTTTGGCGTTAATTATACTTTTGTAATTAATGAACTAGAATCATTTTTGGGTGATTTTATTTATCTTCAGCGAAATTTTTATTTGTTTGTGTCAAACTCGATTTTTCTCAAAAAAAATATTCATACGTGACCTGTAATTAACTATTAGCAGTTAAAATAATATAACATAATTAAATCAACGTAACATTAAATTTATGATATAAGCTTTTTCATTTAAGCACAATTTTAAATTATTAATCAATCAAAAATTATTTGTAATTAATATTTAATTAATCATTCATTAAGAAGACAAAATATGATTTTATGCACTAGTTTATCTTTTCACATACATAATTAAAAAAAACAATAATAAGGTTGAATGATGGGCTATTTATAAGAATTAATTCCGAATAATTGAGTTCGACATAATTTTTTTTCTCGCTGAATAGAACTATCCATAAAATTATCCTGGTTTAGAAGAATCACAAAAGTACTATCAACGTATAAAAACAAATTCAATAAGCTACTAGCCTTAGATTCTCGTGTACAACTGTTTTATCTTATAAGATATGTATATATACAACTCCTGGAGCTGATCTCAACTTGAAGGGAGAAATGAAACAGATTTTCATCCCCATCCCTCATGTCTCCTCAGGCGCGTTCACATGTGCTGGGAAATTGGCGGCATTTAGCCGGCAATCTCGTTAAACCTTATAACCCCGTTCACATGTATCAGCCGGCATTCCGGAAATGACGTATTAGGTACGTCACATCCTGTTTGCTTGTTTTGATTTGATGCTCGAGCTTCGAGATCCTATCCTTGTGTTCTTTTTAACGTTTCTTTGTTAGCAATGTCGTCGCAAGAATTACTAAAAACAATTCTTTTGTTAAAAATTCGTGGACAGACATCTATCGATTTTATTGATGATGAAGAAAGTAGGAGGTTGTTGCGAATACAAAACTGGATTCATTTGATTTCCAAAGTAATAAACTCCACTTTACAATTGGCCTTCCCAGAAAGATCTTTATGGTCATACGAAGCTAATAAAAACGACTTCAGCATGGGTCCATGGGCTCGCCATTTTTGCTTTTGTTTGAGTGATCCCAAAGCCGAAATGCATCATGGGGGGGGGGGGGGGGGGGGGGTAATGAAATCGTTACTACCCAGGCAGTGGGTACATTTTCGCTACCGCAATTTTCCCTACAGAGGGATTTTCTTTCCCGATAGCCGGTATATGCTCTGCATGAGAACGGGCCCCTAGAAAGAATGCGAGAGCGCATTGTTGTACTACTTCTATGGTGGTGGTTTATAACACGGTAAGCTATGCCCACTACATTAATTAACCAGTCGAGACCTTATTTTCATCCCCCTGGAAATGTTGCCTCTCAATGCACGAAATTGCCTATTTAAAGTTATTCTATGCAATTTCATTCTTTGTGTGCGTAAAAAAAATTATAATCTCTATCTAATTGTGTTTTTAATTAAAATATAGATTTTTAATTATTAGATACACCAACAACTATCAACATTTCAGTGTCCAACTTTATTATAAAAAAATATAGATAATTTTGAATGTACACATAATCAAGTAACAAATACTGTCTCACTATCTAAAGCTGCGTTTATACACCTAGAATCTTACCCAGGTCGTTTTCACCCAGCAGTAGGGACTATCACGATAATTAGGGAATACCCGACAACCTAGAAAGTGCGTTCACACACGTCTTTGATGTTTACCAGGTGTTCGGCTGTGCTTATTAGAATATAACGGAATTTAAGATACCATTTTTTAAAAAAAATCTTTTTAATTATTATAACGCTTTTTTAACTAACTTTTTCCCGAGCTAATTATTATTTCTGAAATAGGTTGCTAGAGCAGTAACATGAAACATGATTGCTGCAATAAAATCTAACACAATTGAAGTTTTCTGCAATCATTGTCTCTAAGTTTATAATTTTATTTAACTACTCTGTTGCATGTACCATTGATACACAACTTTTTTAAAATTTAATTCCAACTGAGAAACCAAAAAAAAAAAAAAAAACTAATTATTATAAACTAATAAAGAAATAACATCGATACCAAAGCAATCGTGCTGCCATCTATTATTTAGATATTTAGAATATTTATACTGTCTCTTTATACTATGACATTTTGATCACCAAACAGTTTATGCAATTAATAACTCAAATATTGAAGTAAAGTAGCTGAAAACTTTAGAAAAATATTAAACTATCTGTTGTTTCTTAACTTTATCAATTGAGCCATTCCCTATGTTTTCTACATGCAACACAAGTTGTCTACAGCAAAAATAGCAATGGCGGCCTTTCGCTACGGATCACTGACCATACCCGGGGTTACGGTTTGGTCAATGGTCACCCACCTCTGTACCTGGGTAAGATGAAACCCACCAATAACCCAGCATTTTTCCCTATTCCATGGTGTTTGGGGATTTTTCGCCGTCTTACCTAAAACCCACCAATTATGGCTCGTATAAACGCGGCTTATTAGTCCTAACCTAAGAAAAGACTCCACTGCACATCACAACATTGATGCCTGCTTCATCTTCACTGCAATAAAATACAGGCGAAGTGAATATGGTTCCATCTTACACTCGCTATTAAAAAAATTAACAGAAAATACATTTAGTAAATATACAAAGTATGTTAACGGGGCTTCCAATTTGTAATATAAAATGCCATACATACAAGACGAAACATATGTATATAGATTGTGAATATTTTACACTCTGAAATTATGTGCAGGCATAAATTTTCTTCTTCTTTGCATTTAAAAAGGTAACTTAGTTCCAATAAAGAAGTATAGTGATCTCAACCATTTTCGATAATGCGACTTTTCGGTCAAAAAGAGGAACTAGTTTCGATAACTTCCTACTTGCAAGTTTATTTTTTTAGTTTTTCCTCAATTTTGTCTCGAAAATGAAATACGTCCTTGTTGGTAAAAATAGTAAAAAGTTAATAAAAATGTCTATAGTTAAATGTTCAGCCTATCCAATTGTTCCTGTATGGTCTTTTGCACGGGCTCTGCAATAGCATCAGCAAGTTGAAGCTTCAAGCCGTTTGCAATAAGATTCACTATGGACTCCATGACATAGTCCCACGTTCCAAGACCTTGGAGGTCCAACCAGATGTGACGTATATTCTTAACATGCAGTGCATCTAGCTCCAATTTGCTTCCAGCACTTAGGTTTTTTCTGAGTTTCACGAACCCTTCCACAGACTTTATCTCAATGGCCATCCGACCTTTAGTGTCGGCTCCAAGAGCCTCTGCCTTCCACAGATAATCGCCTGTCAAGTTCTGGAATTCGAAATCGGCTTCGAATATCAGAGAGTTGTTGGCGTAGACAGTCATGACATCGCCTTTTCTGGACAGAGTGGAAAGACCGTGCAAGGTTCCGTTGTAGACATCGAACTCGCTTCTGGTTGTGATGAAGAACAGGCTTTTTTCGTATACTTCCTGGTAGTCTGGCAGGTTAAGAGGTTCCATGCCCTGTTCTGCCATGAAATTCGAAGACTGCTCTAGAATAGCGTCGACCAGATTCGTTGAGGTTGGATCCATGAAACCCGACGGCAACTGCTGAAACAGAACCTCGTCGAATTGGTACTTGAGGTACGAGCTCATTGTCATCAGCAGGGACGGTTTGAGTTCCCCTAGAATCAACTCGCTCAGTTGGTTGAGGAGACTGTTGGAAATGCTGCCCCATGTCCCACCTCCCATGAGGTTCTCGAATTGGAGGGCGATCTGACCGACATCGCTGTCCATCTTCACTGTCCCCATTTCCAACTTTCCGTCCTGAGTCGGTCTTATGATGGAATGCCCCTTCAAGACGATAGAGGAAAGATTCATGTAGAACGGACCTTCTCCAGAAATAGGCAAGAATGTCACAGTCCCGTCCAAGAAGTAGTCTCCAACGATGCTAAGCATGGGCACAGAGAACTCGGCGGACAGGTTCATTTCTGATAGGTTTATGGCCAGTCTGTCGACTTGGAAGCTCTTCAGTCCGTGAAGTTGCAGTTCTGTGAATTCCCCAGATAAGGTTGTGAAGAAGTTGCTGCTGGAGACGTTGAAGGGTTCCAAAGGGACAGGATCTTTCACGTTCTCTGAGAGTAGGGCATTGAGATCTATGTCTCCGTTCTCTGTGCGCGCTTGACGAATAAAATTTTTGATTTGGGAGAGAACGTCTTGTTCCGCGGGTTCCGTTGGCCGACTGAGTATTTCATTATCTGAAAGAAAAAGTAAGCATTGCATCAGAAATTCTGCTTTAAAATTTGGTTTGATAAACGTTGCGTTAGAGCTAGCTACACATGGAGTACTGGTGATCGGCTGTTGGATTTTTGGATCACAATCTGTTTATATAGGATTACATTGTCGAAGACCGAATTTTGATATTAATGTGTGCTGTATTTTGGTTTGTTTTACTTGGTCACTAGTGTATGTATAAGTCGCTAGCATAAGTACTAACATTGAAGCCGAGCATAAATATCTGTATTATTCTTTTTCAATTGCGATTTTAGTAAGAAAGAAGAATAAAATGCTTCCCATAAAACAGTTTTTGGAAATGACGAAATACTTTTAGTTTGAAAAATGTCGCCAATGCCTTTAATGACGAGAGTTTCTTATTCTTAAATAAGAATCAACAAATTTTTTTGTAAAAACTCGATATTTTTGAAATTTTTTGTGAAAGCAAAACATAAAACACCTCCAAGTCGCGTTAATAAATGAAGAAATATAAATTAAAGTAAACGAGCTTTTTATGCACAAAAAAAGTGAAACTCCTTGACGCTTTCTTATTAAAAAAAATAATGCACAACAAAAAATCACATTTTGCTACATTTTTTAAGTCATTCAAACATGATTCATGTGACAAAAAAATTCCTTTAAATATTAATAGTCCAGTAGCTTTGTCGCCTTTAAGTATGGGGTAGTATGCGTGAAATCTGGTAGTTCTGATTTTTTGCACATTTGTTTATGATGTTTGCCTAATGAATAATCCAAGTTTGTGACCTCGAGAGCCGAACGCAACTTTGTCAAAAATCGAAATTTTTTTTTTAATTTTTGGCGATTATAACCCTAAAGGACAAGTTTTTGAAAAATCTTTCACAAAACTTTACAATAAATTTGCTACAATATGATACTAGAACTGTCTCTGTAGACCCAGTAGTTTTCCAGATTTATCCTTTCAAAGTTTGTAATTTTTTCGAACTCCGCAATTGTTTGCAATTGTTTCGTTTCGAATGAATTTTGACTCGGATTATACTATCGAAATCCCTGTACTTTTATGATGGGATGTTAAAAAAGAAAATGAGACACACAACAATGAGACAACAATAATTAATAAATTTATTTGTTAGGAAATTAAGTAATATTTAAACTCAAAAAACTAAATTAGTTTAACACTCTTGGAAGGTCCCGGTTGAGGTTCCTCCATATCTGGATCGACGTATAAAGATGGTATACCCCATGGCGCTTTGAATGAATTTTGACTTTTTTGAAGGAAAGTACGCTAAAAATATGCTGGTCAAGCTATGAATCGTAAAAATGATGCATGCACTTTGGCCTGGCCTTTTTGAAACACGTGACTTTTTTTTTATTAAGTACTACATTAAAACAATTTGTTTATCTGATAATTCAAGAGAGCGATAAAGAATGCGTTTCAAATCAATATTTGTATGACCTTATGTTCATTGTTTATTAAATTAACATCGCACTCGGGTGTGATCTGATTGTATATTCGCGTTTATATAGGATCCTGTATTCTCATAAATATGTCTTTCAATTCACTGATATAATAATGGTATCAGTCCTCTGTCGTGATATTTCCACAATTTGACTAATATCTGCCCCCCTTCTTTTGTTTCAAATGGTGGAGAAATATCTGTAATTTGAATAAAAGATCCCTGGACAAACGGATGTAAGCAGACAGCATCCCTTTTTTTTTAAAAATAAATTCTTTCTAATGAATAAAAAAGAAAGTAGGCTGAAAATGTACGGATAAAGGAACTGTAATAGTAAAAATGATGCATGCACATTGGCCTTTTTAGAACCACGTGACTATTTTTATTAACATTACGTGATTACAATTTGTTCATCTGATAATTCAAGAGAGCGATAAACAATGGCGTTTCAAATCAATATTTATGTGACCACTTATTCTTTTTTTAAATTAACATGTTCCTCACAGCTGGAGTATTTATATATTGGTGTCATAGTGTTTTGCTTAGGGGAAGCTGATAATGTGATATTGAATGTATTTTATTAAAGTTTTATTGATTAGAATGTTTTTAACGGTAGTTATGATTTAATCGACCAAAAATGGGCAATTTGACAAAATTTAGCTTTTTTTAAAAAATTTTAATTAGCTAAAATTTAGCATAAATTTTTCCAAAGTTTCTTAAATTGACATTATGTTTCTATACCACCGCGACTTTTTATTTCAAACTACATCATGATGGTTTGATTTGATTAAATAGAACCTGATAAAAAAAACTTAATTCTTTTCATTCTTTAATTTTGTAAATCTAAATTTTCTTTCACCAGCAGGTGCTAAGCTGCCAAGTATGACGCAATTTCTTCGTCAATCACGTGATCAAGGTTGGGGCTGCTTTTTCAGAGAGAAGCGATTGATGGGGTTTTTTTTTCTACTCCTTTCTCATCTCTATACTTCCAACTGATAATAAAGGTTATCTGTAAAATGAGGCGTTCTTCAATTTACAAATATAATAATTAATCAGTCAACACAAATATCTGCACACACACCTTTTGTGTCAAATGGGGAAATATCTGTAATTTGAATTAAAAATAAAGATTTAAAGTTCGAAATCTAGTCAGCACCCTCCACATTTTGTAGAAAACGTACAAAATCTCTATTTCTGATTTTTGTCCGAAATACTTTTAGTACCTTATCTTTCCTACTAGGCAATTGAAAGTAAAAATATAGAAAAGGCACAGAGATCGAACCACAGACTATTCAAGTGCTAAAGCAAGTGCGAAATCCACTTTGCAGCAGACCAATCACGTGGTTAAGATTGGGACTGCTTTTCAGCAAAGGAATGAATGATGAGGTATGTTTCCTTTTTACTCTTTTCTCCAGGGGCGGACTGGCTAAGTTTGGCCCACTCGGCCCAGTCATGACTTTGGCCCACCATACTATATATATGTATATGTGTGTGTGTGCGTGTGTATAATATTTTGAATCAAAATTCATCATTTTTGTAGTACTTGTAGTTTCCATGGAGATATTCATGAAATCATTTTGTTTTTCTACCAATCAGATACTCTTATTTACTTTACTGCACTATACTCGCCGCCAACCAAATTAGAACACGTTAGGGATGGCAGTTTTTCAGAAAAACCGGTTTTTCAAATACCGGTTCCATCCCTAAAGTGTAACAAATAAGGGTGGCGGGAACTATAGTGCCGAAAGTAGTACTTTCGGCACTGTCTGTGACGTAAGCACGTAAAGTGTCATTTTCGCAACGATTTATGAATGAATATGATATCAAAAAGTGAACTTTTTTGCACGTTGTTATAAAAAAATATCTTGTATTAAATTAAATATTGTTTTAAAGTATTCAAAAAAATATTTTTGTTGCATTATTTTTTCATATCTTATTTTTCATATTCTAAGAGGAAAAATTAAGAAATTTAATATCGAAAACTTTCAGCAATATTTCCGAAAAAGTTACCCAAGTATTTTAAGCTCATAAAATGACTACACTGTATTCTGTAAAACTTATTGTTGGCTTCACAAAATCCTAATTAAATGTAACTCATTTAAACGCTTTTAAGCTTGTTACCGGTGCCGTCGCGTCATTTCCAAGCGGCCGGGGCGAGTTTTAATAATGCGCACCCTTCTCCGCCACATTTATTTACAAAAAAATATATAATTTTAGAATTTGTGGCAAGTTTCGCTGGCTTCAAGGCTTCTCAACTACTATACATGTGGACCGTAAAAGAGTTTGTTTTTTTTAAAACGAAGGAAAAAAATTTCGCTTACATGTTAACATAAAAATATGACAAACAAATATTTGGTCAACCTAAATACAATTTTAAATTTTTCTGAGTTAGAAAAGTTTTTATTGCTGAACTCGTGATGACTAATATACAATATCCTTAACAATTTTTCAATTATTTTTAATGTTTTGATCTTCATTAAGTTTGCAGGCGCTCCCGTTTTTGGCGGCGGCCAAGGGCGATCGTCCCATATGCTTCTGTCATGCGAATGCCCTGCTTCTTACAATATAATTATTCATATTTTAAAAATATGTTTCTAAGCAAACAGTTAAACAAATAAACTTTAAAAACAAAATTTATTTAAAAAAATAATGGTACTAAATTTCGTTAATAAAAAGTTATCTCTCGTTAGTAATAAATATCTTAAAAATTCTGGGTATTATTATTTTTTTAGATAAAATATACATTTTCACAAAATAACCCTTAACTGTTGAATTTCCAATCAAATCGGATTTATTTATCACCAACGTTGAATTTGAACCAGTCCTAATATGTTTGCTGGCAACTGTTTTCGGGTTTAATGGTGGTTTAGATTTTGATGCAAAAAACAAGCGTTTCTGGCTTGGATCTGCTGCAGCTATTAAAAAATCTCGTTTTCTCCTTTCGTCTCTTTTTTCTGTACCAGATTTATATTTTTTTGTACATTTTATAACGCAGAGATGTAAACGCCTAGCGTATGCATGCGCCTAAATATCCTATATTGGCTATATTCGTTTTGGGTTCGCTCGGCAGCAAGACGTCACTGGCGAGGTGTCATTTACATGTAAGGAATGAACTGAACTGAAATGTAATGGAGACAGACATACGAGACAAAGGCGCGAAACACTCCGATTGGATCATCACCTGCTTAGCTTAGACGCCACATTTATTCCAAAAGAGAAAAAAAAACACCCGTAATATGGTCTCTTTGGTTATCAGTTTAAAAAATCCAAATAAATAGATAAAAAAAAATCAAAATCTTGTTCGCACGCACGGCAGAAATGAAAAAAAAAATCGGTGTCATACGATATTTTATCAGACTTGCCGTTTTCTTATTGTTTTTCCCCTTATATATTAATAGAGTTATTATTGTTAAACATTCAATAAATCCGACGCGTTTTTTCTGTTTTCTTCAAAACACAAGCTTTAAAAAAAATTAGGGTGTTATACAAAAGCCGTAAGATTTATTACTCCAGCTGCAAATGTTTATACATTTTTTAGAACGATTTTAATTGTTTATGGGTAATGGAATTCATTATATTGTTAACGTTGGCTCCACCGCTCGTCATCGATAGTTTGGTTTTTAAGTATACTATAGTTTAGTTTGAAATATCGTCGCACTAGAGCTACACGAACGCTATTGGCGACGGGCGTCATAATTTAGAACCACAGTCAGGTGACGAGCCTGAGTAGGCACCCAACGCAATCTTTAAGGTAGACATCGTACGCAGGTCGGGACTTTAGAGCATATTTAACGTGTACTTCCTCTACGCGGGGTATTATTCGTCGGACATTTTTAGCTACGCGGGCCGTTAATAGGTCGGCGGTTATTTTGGCGATGCCCGGACCCGAACATGGGACCTTCCGCATGCAAGGCGAACGCCTTAACCGACTGGGCTCCCCAGCCCCTTAAGTATGCAATAACTTTAAGGTTTCGGTTAACCGTCTTTATACTTTATGGTCAAAACATATATTATTAGGGCTCTTTGGAAAATTTCTATTGTTGACAAAATTTTAAATTGACTACATTAATTTGAGTCTGACGCGTAACAACAAACATGCTCATTTTCATACTCACTACAGATACTTTACAGTAGAAATTACGATAGAAAAAAAGCGCGAAAAACTCCTAACTTATAGTACATTTATTTAACTAAGCAAAATATAAAGAAAAAAGTAGTCATCCAAAGATAGCAAGGGTCATTGGTTTAAAAATAAATCCGAGGAGAGGAGGGGGGGGGGGTGAGGACCGTTTTTGTTATTTCTTTTTTTGCGATAGTGGAATGTATTTGATTATTAACGAACAAAATGCACTATTATATTTGAAAACGAATTCAACAAAAAAAATCTGTCAATATTTTATTTCTTTGTTTTTTTTATACTTCCTGTTTGAGAGGATAGCCGTCGTTATGGCGCCGTAAAAATGTATCTAAAATCTTATTCCCGCCAAAATTGCGATTGGCTTAAAAATAAATCCGAAGGGGGTGGGGAGGATAGTTTTTATTTCATTTCTTTAACATTGCCTAATACCGTGACCTTTACTGATTTGTGAGTGCACAATATAGCAACTCACGAAAAAAAATGAGAAAAAAAAATGACGCCACATAATATTTCATCAGAATCCGTCTGCTTATCAGGGCCATAATTTTTTTTTTGTTTTGCTCATTCTAAATTAAGTTTTTGTAGATTTTTCCCCCTTAAACGAATATTATGATATTGCTCTTGGCCCACTTGGCAAATTTGGCCCACTCGGCGATCGCCGACTAGCCGCCCGGGCCAGTCCGCCCCTGCTTTTCTCAGTTCTATACTTCAATAACTGATAATAAAAATTATCCGCAAAATCAGGCGTCTAACTTTATCTTGCATTTTCGGTTGATAGAAATAAAATTTAGCTGATTATTTTACTGTTTACATGGGAAATAATATCAAGGTGAAAATGCAAATGGTATTATCAATAACTGATTCAACACTCATTGGGAAGTTTATCTTTAACGTTCACCTGTTTAGCGCATGCTAATGCTTGAATAGATTACAGTATTGAATGGATCTAAAATATTCTAGAAGAGTCTAATATTTAAGTGTACTTTTAAGCGCAAGAATATTGTCACACGAATATCCGCGTGCCCCCAAAACTATAAATTAAATTATTTAATCTAATGGATAGCTGGAACGGCCACGCCTTACCTTGACACCAAAGTTACGCCAACCATTGTCCTAAACCCGAAAAAAAAGCTCCCGGTGGCTAATTCGTCTAAACTAGAACGGTCACGCCTACAGTGAGGCCATATTTACGTCAAGCATTGTCTTCTTTGCCACAAACAAACCACTCTCCGTCCCGTTTGAATTGTCCATTGAAAGATTATGTTTATAGTTTCTAGTCAAAAAAATATTGGCTGGACGTAATTTTAAAAAGGTTAAGGGGGAATGGGCGCGCTGGACCGCGGGTCTCCAAACTCAAGTGCCTCAGTGTTAATCCAATGGCGAAAAAACTATTTTCTCTGCCACATTTCTCCGGCTGTATTGAATATTTTTACAAACGTTTTTTTTTTAAATAATAAATATAGATAACTTACAGGTATCTATCTTCCCACTTTTTGAAATTGCTTCAAATATTTTGTGTAAAATTATTTATTGAAAATTAAAAAAAAATATTCGAACCAATTTCAAAAAGTGGGAAGGTCGGGTCCTGTAAGTCAGCTACATTTATCACATAAAAAATCCGGTTGTAAAAATATTCAATACATCCGGAGAAATGTGGCAGAGAAAATATTTTTTCTCTCCATTGGATTAATACTGATGCACTTTGCTTTGGAGACCCCCGATCCAGCGTGCCCATTCCCCCTTAAACATCCCAACTCTTTTAAGCTGTTATTATACATTATACGATATTTTATGGGTAATTAAATAAAATACTAAACATAACTTTATCAATCAATTTCAATATATACATACAGTTAATACTTAATAAGTTTTAAATTAAAATTTACTCTACTTTAACTTATTATACTAAAACTATATAGCGAGTAATATACTTAGAATTATTATACTAAAATGTGCCTCATTTTTTTTCTATACTTAATATACTAAACTTATCTCTACAGTCTACAAATTAATGTACTAAAACTTATTTAACCACTAATTAAATTGAACAGAATATATTTAAATTGAAAACTAACACTTAAAAAACTATTCAAATCCTATGAATATGTGTCAAATATTTTTGTTAAATGAATAGTCCGAAATATCGCTAGGAAAAAATCGTTTCAATTCGAGAAGAACTGGATCATGTCATGACTTGCATTTTTTTCGCTTACAATGATATAATTGTTCCGAAAACTCCCAAAATATTTATCTTCTATATCTTTGTTAAACTATTCAATCACTAAGAGGAAATCACAAAGGTTAATATCATAATATCATCAAGTTCTTGAAACAAAAAAAATAAATATTTCACTTGACTTAAAATTGTTAATTATTATTGTCGAATATTGAAAATTATTTAATTAAAAAATATTGTATCATATTATGAACGGCTAATGCAAGTCTCACTTTAACACATCATTTTTTATATATATTCCTTAAAAAGAGTCATTTCTGGAACC
The DNA here is from genome assembly GCA_019343175.1 of Oedothorax gibbosus. NCBI lineage: Eukaryota > Metazoa > Arthropoda > Arachnida > Araneae > Linyphiidae > Oedothorax > Oedothorax gibbosus. Next base: position 11,246,780 of record CM033274.1, on the reverse strand, counting down.
AATTTTTATTTAGGTACAATTTCCTCTTAGTGATACAGAGAGTGGTGAATTAATCAACGACACTACAACAATCATATCAAATATGAATTCAGCTTTTTATTTACGTGGTTCTAAAACACGACGCCCGTCTCCAATAGCCCTCGTGTAGCTCTTGTGCGACGATAATTCAAACTAAACTAAACTTTTTATTTAGACCAAATATTCATAGAGTTTAGTACTAGAGTTCTGACTTTATATTATTTAAGTATGAACACTATTTAAAAAGCATTATGCAAACCTTGTATATGGGCTTTACTGCCGAAAGTCTTATGTAAAAGTAAAACAACATTTACAGTTTCATTTGATGTTCACGGAAAAAACATTCATCGTTTAGGGAGAATAAAAAAAATTTCCAAAATTGGTATTATTTATTTTGGGATGTTTTTAACACATTGGGGAGGGTAAAAATAAAATAAAAATAGGTAATATTTATTTTGATATGTTTTATTAACACATTGAATCCAGGTATAAAATTCGATTATTCTTATTCCTCTTCGAAAATTTAATGAGGATCTATAGTTAATCTGTTCAGGCTACCCTGCCGCAGTGTACGATATCATTCTAAGGTTGGTTGAATGCCCACTTTGGTTTCAACCTCGTCACTTGACCACGGTTAGGCCCCTCGTCAGAAGCTTTTAATTTTGATTTTAATCTAATTAAATCTGCGAGATTTTCACAACATCTGCGAATGAAAAATAATTGTACACAATTGAAATAGCGATCAGCTATGCGAGAAATTTTTTTTAAGCATGGTGCTTTTTTTATAGATCAATACTTGTTTCCGCTGTAACGTTAAAAGCAAATTACGACTGTAAATATAATGAAGGTCGAAATTGAGTAGTTTTGTTTAACGAAGCGCAAAGTATTTTTGTTTCGTGTTTCGACCATCAGTATGGACGGACTACACAATTTTCCTAAAAAAATAGGTCAAGGATTGCCCATCAGCAGATTGATCAAACAATGTTTTTAGAACAAATGGTAAAATAGTTGTGAATAACGTTGATCTCTTTCTTTTCAGTGTGTGGTGTGTTAGAGTATTCAATACCGTTTTGTACTAACAGGAGTCAAGATGACTACTAGTTTTAGGATACTTCCTTTCACCTCTCAAAGCAATTCAGTGACTATTTAGAATAATGGTTGCTATATCTTTAAGGTTGTCACGACTTCACCTACTTGAGTCCAGCAAAATTTAGTGACTCTAGTAGGAGTAATAGAAGCTCAGTGGCTTAGTGGTAGTGCTTCACATTGCGCCGCCCGAGATCGAGTCTCGGATTGGGCGAGGTTGACTCATAACCTTTCATCTCTTAAGTGAGATGATTAAATGAGGACCAAGCATGCATGGGAACTAAACACTGGGGGTTCCGCGAGAGACTGACCACCCTACCGAAACATATGCCTAGCACCCCAGAGTCCTTGGTCAAGTAAGCTAGAATGGGCACGGCAGGCCTTGGTACACTAATTTTTTAGTAGGAGTAATATAGGGTTATGGTCTGTATTTTTACTATTTTTATTTGTTTAATCCATTTAATAAGGCTTAAAAAATTCACATCAAGCTCAGCTTTATTAAAATGCTCTTCTAATCTTTAAAGTATGATTGCGTAGAATGCACATGAAAACGATCACGTCTGATTGCTGTCCGGCGTGACGTCACATTTTCCCACTATATAATTCAATTCATATTTACTTCAGAGAGAGAGCATCTGTCAAAGGATCATACAAAATGTTATGCAATTACTTGGTTCCGACGTCAATCTGTGTTTTTATAGTTAAAATAAAGTTTTATAGTTATAAAAAATACAATTAAATATGAATTTATTGAACCGTCAATCATATTTATAAAAAAAATCTGATTTTTCGAAATTTATTTTTTGTTGCATAATATATATATCTCTTCAACTTATAAACAAGGCGGATTTTACATGAAACGACAATTTTATATCGAATCCCACGTCATTCTAACAAAATAACTAAACAGCACTATCGTTATGAAATGCTTTTTTTATGTTTCTTCTTTTAGAAAAGCAATAGATAAGATAATACAGCATACACAGTCGCATAAGGTATCGAAATCAATACCACCACTTTCATCACATACATACAATGCGGAAATAAAGTAAGATAAAAAGTGGCTCTAAATGACCAAACCCTGTTTGTGGTGTGTGTTGTGCAGTTAAACTAGACTAAACTCATATTGGGGTGACAGACCATAGTTAGCCAAAGCCTGATGTGTCTATTTCAGCTCTGGGTGCAAAGCATATGTCCCGGACAGGTGATCAGCTTCACGCGGAAGCCCCAGTGTTTAGTTAACAAGCATGCTTGGTGATCCTCATTTTATAAATCCTTAAGGGATGAAGGGTTGAGTGAACTTTACCCGATACGGAATTCGAACCCCGGACTGCGGCGTAGCAATGCGAAACGCTGCCAATTGTGTGTCTATTTAACAGTTATTAAAAAAATAGGGGTGTGTAACACCACACGACTTACAATTATCACTGGATAAATCAATCCAATAAAAGGTAGTTATACACCCTGTAAGATAATTTGAATACCTTTAAAACCAAAAAAGTTCTATGGCAGCTACCCCCTTGCTTTTTTTTTTTATTTTCTTGAGAAAGCTTTATTTTGACATCCAACAGATACTACGAACTCTTTTTTCTAAATTTGAAGTCCGTATCCTTCTTAGTTCAAGTTATAGGGTGGTTTCAGACAGACAAACGGACCAAAAATGTTCGAAAACCACATTTTAGCTTACACACTACGTTCATAACGTAAAAAGTGGAAGGTATTATAATCGTTCAGTCCGTCTGGGCTATGAAAGTGGGTGACAGACAAACTACAAATGCAACGGACAAGTGCGATACGTCAAAAAATTCAGCGCATCGAAATTAGAATACATTGAAAATTCAGAAAAGAATTCGAAGTACTTTAATTATTTAAAAAACTGCAAAATTGAATGCTCATTTAAAAAGCATAGGAAGCCATTTTTATTAGAATTAAATAACCATTGCCATTCGCAACAATCGCTCGAGAAACTTTAATTCTTTTAGACAATAATTAAATTAAATTTATTTTTGCGACATCGATCAGTGTGAAATGACGTCAAATATATTTCACTACGAGATTCTTTGTATGTTAATATGAAATGTTTTCATTCTATTTAAAAGCGAGGAATATTACATATTTATTCTTTGAAATATAAATTAATTTTTGCAAACGATAAGTAATAATTATTGAATTTTCGAAATAAAATAAATGAAACTAGCCAAATTTAGCATGTAAATGTTGAATATAGAATTAATGCTGTGTTTGTCGCCTTTTTACCTGTTCAACACAACTGTTGTGTGGAAGCGGGTTAAGTGACATATTCTGTTACAAACCTACTTGTTTAGAATCAACACACTCCAACATGCGAAAGGTCCCAGGTTTGGGCCGATCATTGCCATAATAACTGCCAACCTATAAATGGTCTGTGCAGCCAAACTGTCCGACGAATACCCCTTGTAAAAGGAGTGGTACGCCAAATTATGCTCCAAAGTCCCGACGCTGCGTGCGGTCGCTCCTAAAAGTTGCGTTGAGTGCCTACTCATGAGTCACTTGACTGGTGGTTCGCCCGTCACCGTCACCAATAGCCCTCGTTTAACGCTAGTGCAACGATAGTTGAAAATCTTAGTGGGAGAACGTGCTAAGTGACAAAAAGGTGAAAACGAAAAATTGCGCTTTAAAGCTTTTAGTTTGCACTTAAATCCTTTAAAAACTATAATTGCAAACAATACAAAATATATCTAACTTAGAATGAAAAAGGTGAGACTTGGTATCTTTAAAAGAAAGAATTACCTGTTCATAAAAAATAAAAAAAATCTAAAAATTTTCAAAAATGTCACTTAGCACGTTCTTCCACTAAGCTCTTCAATTATGACACCCGTGGCCAATATCCCTCGCCGTGTACCTCTAGTGCTACGATAATTCAACTTAACCCAACCATTCTCCCTGATATTAATCAATAAATCGGATTGTCCAGCCTTGAAAACCACTTTATAATCTGAACAATATAGCGACAGACGACGAAAATCGCATCTAAATGACCTTCTTCGGCTGAGTGCCATGAGGACCCATTACTAAGCGAACCGCGAAACTTCCTCTCGATATTGCGACAACGGACTTAACTTCATTATTTGAATAGTTTTAAATGTAAGATAGGGATTTGTAATACGTCACGACTTTTAATGAACACTCAATAAATTAATATATAGGAAATTAAATATCTTAACACATTCGCTGCCACTATATCGATGGAAAATTGTCATCGATAAAGGCTGATGTGAAGTAGAAGAACATCCTGTTTTTTAAACCAGTTCGTTGCAATGGAAATTAACTAACTCTTCTTCATTTTCGAAAAGGTAAAAATCTTTGTTCGAGGTCGTAAAATTACAAGGTTAGGTTGAATTAACGTCGCTAACTAAAGATAAACGACAGCAAGTCGTAAAAATACGAGGAAATGTTCTTGGCCTTTTCCGTGACCGGATAACTCATCATCTGTCACTAATTATTGAATTGAAGCCAATCACCAGATTTGTTTCAGTTATTAACTTTTCGACTATGAAATTATCATTAAATTTTCATAATTCATATTTTTTGGGGTTGTTTTTGTTTGAAAAAACATACAAAAAAATAAAAGACTAATTGCAATTTTTTAATAGCTAGATAGTTGAATAAGAAACTAAACTGCACTGCGATATGCAGTATGTCCGGGTTCTGGTCGCCCTACACTTGAGACGAAAGATTTAATTTCCTCGTAATTTGAAATAGAATATACTCTTTCAAATCATCAAGTATTATTCCAAGCACAACAGGATCGGTTGCAAAAGTGTAAAATCTAATATTCTACTTTCTATATCCTCAAATTGATCACCAAGTAGCCTTAAATTTGCTTGTGGTGTTAACATAATTCAAATATAGGTGTTAACATCCCTAAATAATTATGGCGGTATTATATTTGTCGTCAATAGGCAAAAGATACACTTCGCAATAACACAAAAACTGCATAAACTTTAAAATCTATGTACGGAAATTAATCAGTCACATCTGGGATTACTAGGTGTCAATTAAATATCGTACAAAATGGTAGATGAAAGAGCTAGTTCGTGTAGTTTGTGTAACCACCAGACCATCGTGTTTAACAAGTTTTCAAACGAACTTGAACTCATAAGAACGGTTGGCGAAATGGTACTATGAATTTCATCAGAATGTGCTGTTATCGGTGAATCGAAAAACGCGACGCACTGGTGCGTCAGTGGCAGCGAGTGTGTTAATTTCAATAATTTTGAAACCTAAAAAGTTCTATGGCAGATGTCCCTGCGCAATTTTCGTGGAAATATTATTATGACATCCTACAGGTATTAGAATCTCGTGTACCAAATTTGAAGTCTGTAGTCTTTTTTCGTTTTTCAGCAATACTTTTAAAACCTAAAAAGATTGTCTTTAAAAAAAAACTTATTATGATGTCTGATGGGTATTAGAAAATTGTGTTGCAAATTTAAATGTGAATCAGCACCCTCCAAAACGTGTGGAAAACACAAAACCCCCATTACGGATTCTCATCCATCGAAATACTTTCAGCAACTTCTAATTCATATTAGATAATTATAAGCAAAGAGGGGTTGATTCCACAGGAAGATTTTCATACCCGCTTTTTCTTGAAGTAAACTGTATAGAGGAAGGAGTGCGGTGGAAAATTCGCCAAGGGACTTGACTCCCCTTTTATAATTAGCAATTCATTTTCAGTTTGTCACTGAGTGGCCGAATATAGATAATTGGTATAGAGTCTTCAATTAAGAGGGACTGTCAGTCCCATAGAGCTAATGCATTAGTTTTGAAATCACAACTTCCGCCGAAGTATTGCTTTGCCATGTTAGCCCTTTTTCCCCAGGTATGGGAATCAACATAACATCGAAATGAAACAAATTTGAAACGATCATGTTATCTAGTTATTTAATTATATATTTTTGAAGTTTTAAAATGCCAAAAATTACAGCAGATGGCGACACTATTTTAAAACTTTATCAATTAATAATTAAATAACCGGATGTTATTTTCTTTTCAATTTTGTTTTAAATTTATATTATGATGATTCCCATACCTGGTGAAAATGGGATAACATGGCAAAGCAATTCTTTTGCAAAAGTTGTGATTTCAAAACTAATGCATTAGCTCTATGGGACTGACAGTCCCTCTTAATAGCATCTGGCGGATTGGATTAATGTCGTGCTAGAGCTATATGTGGTGCAATGTAATTTATAACCACTGTCAAGTGACGAAGTCAAGTGTCAAGACTCAAGTGATAACAGATTAAGATCTTTAAACATGTATTCCCTGGAAAACAGGAGAGCTAGGGGTGATTTAATACAGTTATTCAAGTTCATAAAACAGGGAGACATGGAGGGCTTATGATTTACCTTAAATAGCCGGACCAGAGGACATGATCAGAAATTGAATAAATCGAGCTTTAGAAGGGAGGTAAGAAAACATTATTTTTACAATAGAGTTGTCAATGAGTGGAATGCTTTACCAGATGATGTTGTGCATTCGAAGAGAGTGGAAGATTTTAAGAAGAAACTTGACGGTCATTGGAATGTAATAATAATGTATTAGATTTATTTTGGACCAACCTATCTGGACCTCTGGCCTGTTGTTGGTCGACAATTTTTGTATTTGTATTTGTATTTGAAGTTGACACATGAGCCGGAACCCAACGGGCATAAGCGGAGCAAGGACATAGGTTCACGATGGATTTAGCGTGCACGAACTCTTCTTCACGGTGATTTATTTTAAAACTCGTTAACAATCTAGGAAAGTCATAAGAACACTTTCATCAGTTTGTGCATAAAGAATGATATGTAAAAATTGTGATAAATGCGAAATTAGCTATTAACTAGAACTATTACTACTGTTGAAATTAGTTAAATTCTAATTTTCATCCCTGAAATCAAAAGAGAAGTTCATCATTCGACGGTAAAAAAGAAAAAGCTAGGAATTTAGAAACTCTATGTCAGATATCCTTTGAAACAGTATATTTTTTTTACAAAAATGTAATTTCCATTAAATCCCTAATTATTAAAATAAAAATATGTATACAAAACTACAAATAACAATGGTTGGTTTACAGCATAAATAATGATAATAATAATTATTATTAATATTTAAATTTTGAAAACATCTTTTTATAATATTGATTTTGTAATTCTAAATTTAAAACTAGTAGGTTTGTAACAAAATTTGTCACATAGCCCGCTTCCATACAACATTTTTGTTCAGGAAAAATGATGCCAAATAAAGTACTAATTCGATATTAAATTTTTAATCGCTAAATTTGGCTAGTTTAAATTTATTTTCTTTCAAAAATTCAATAATGATTCTATTACATGTATAAATTATCGAATTCTTCATTAAGAGATATGGTGGTCGTAAAACAAAAGAGGAGAAAAAAGACTAAGTATTCAAAGTTTGAAGATAAATCGTTCGAAGCTAGTGATGTCACAATTGCGGAAGATTTTTCAAACTTTGATATTTTTGGTTCAAATTTTTTTTTAAACTCTCTACATCACTTGCAAAGAAATATATTCGTTACATATAACAATAGAACAAAAATATCGAAATGAAAAAAAATTAAAATAAAATACTATTTAAAATTAGACCTTTTTGAAGGAATTGTTAAATATAAAATTAATTTGAGAAAATTTAAGTAAAAAATGTTACGATGGTAAATAAAGTGAAAAGTAGGTATTATTCTACAGGGTTAAATTAAGGGGGAGGGGGGGGGGGGTTTGCCAACTGCGTTGAATGAAATACATAATCAAACTTGTTGGTTGTTGATAGGAATGGTCCTTTATTGCTTAAAAAACTACTAGTTTGACTTCCAGAAAAAAGTTATTTATAACAAATAAAATCAAATAAGTTAATATAATGAAGTTTACAAATTTTAAAATATATACTAAATAAAAAATTCAAATTTATTTTCAGATACTGCACACTGGTTTAATTTTAAAAAATAAAATTCACCTATAAGTTAGTATATCTGTTGAATTCATTTAAATTTGAATTTCAACTTAGTTAAAAAAAATACCAAAAACAAAATATTTACATCAACAAGACTTACCCTCATCATTAGGGATTTCCGAACATAACACAATCGAAGAAAAACCAATGTACACAATTGAAATCAACCATATTGTTTTTGACTCCATTCTGAAAAACGTAAAGAATTCGAAAGTTTTTCGAATGCACGTTCCCAATTGACTTTATATCTACAGAATAACATTTCTTGCGACGGACTTGTCACTTGATTGACCTTTGGGCTCATAGATAATTGACCTTTGGCGTATTCGACGACGGACATTTTGTATCAAGATGTTTGTTTTCTGGGTCAGAGAATGTGAAAATTTTATTTAAAAATTGCTTTATTGAATGATTTTATATGAAACAATGATTTAATTAAATACTTTTTTTTTTTTTATTCTGAAAGGCTATTCTCAAATTTGAACACATTTTTCATATTCTAAAAAATATTCTTAAATTTAAAATACATATGGGAATATTTCTAATGATATTACGCTCTCCATACTGCGATTTCATTGGTTGTTTTGTTTTCTTTCTTTACTAATTGAAACAAGCTCATTGGTTTCTCTTGATGCCACGCCCTCCGAACTGCGATTTCATTGGTTGTTTTGTTTTCTTTCCCTACTAAGTGAAACAAGCCCATTTTATACTTTAAAAAGCAATTTTTAATTTAAAAGAAATTTAGGATTGCTTTAATGATTGCGAAAAATGTTTTTTTAATTAAAAAATTGCTTTATTGAATGACATTATGTTCAACTACATTAACTAAAAAAAAGTTAGTTTTTTAGGTTCTGCGATTCGATTCTCAAGTTTGAATACATTTTTCACACTATAAAAACCTATTCTTGAATTAAAAATACATGTTTCCTAATCTATATTTTATATAGCAAAGTTTAAATTAAAAATAAAGAATTTCTTTGCTACTTGTGAAAAATGCATTTAAATTTTAAAATATCTTTATATAAAACTCTAATAATAAATTTACGAAACTTTTTTTTAATGATTTTGTCCCCCAAATGTATTCAACCCAAATTTTGATGTGATTTTTTGTCATCAAATGCCCTTATATTAACGTCATTTTTCGTTTGGGGGGGGGGGGGGGGAGTCAACTTTTTCAATTTAGATTATTTTTAAATAAATTATTAGTTACATAATTAAAATGTATTTTAATTACAATTATTTTTAAGTAAAATTATTTTTAATTGAAATTATTTTTAATTGAAATTTTTATAAATTAAAATTATTTTTAATTGTAATTTTTATTAATTAAAATATTTTTAAATGAAATTACTTTGAATTAAAATAAGTTTTAACATTTCATGGTAAACACAGTGTTTTACTATTAATTTATTGTTACTAATTAATATTTATGAACAATTATTAGTTTTCATTTTACATAACTAATGATTGTATTTTTTTAATAGATAATTAATGTTTTATTTTTTAAATAAAAAATAAGTGTAATAGGAACAAATCAATTAATTATAGAATATTGTTATTGAAAATTTAATTACTTGGATAATTTAAATTTCCTGATTTGTTGTACAGAAATTAAATGACGAGTTCCAGATATTAAATATTATTGTAAGAATATATTAGTGCAAAGATACATTTAACATTTATTTAATTTGTAAAAATTTAAATAATAAAAATATTCTAAATACAAAACTAATTGCACGAAAAAAACAAATTTTTTAAGAAATTGGTGAAAACAATAACATTTGAAACAAATATTTATCAAGAAGGGATTTGAAACAAATATGTCATGAAATTAATAGTTAAAGCTCAACAATAAAACAACTAAATGATTTAATACAGGGGTTCTCAACCGGTGTACGCGGTAAAATTTCAAGTGGTATGCGTGCGCCGAAGAGTTTAGTTTTTTCATATCAGAATGGGAGGAGATTATTACCCTGATGGAGTGGACCTGTGGAGAGATCAATTGGTATAAAATAAAAGTTTACATAAAAACTACTTATTAGGGTTAGTAAGGGTACACCCGTGCAACGTCGGGTTTATAAAGCTAGTAATTTTCATAAAATACAAATAAGGAAGGGAAACGATACAAATAATGCATTTTACTGCACATTGAAAATTGAAATGTGTATATGTATTCTGATAAAGAAAGGAGTTTAAGAACGACTGCCCCAGTGACAAAACATATTTTAAACTCGTATTATGGTAGTTTTTAAAATCATTTCCAGATGGCGCTACTTTATTTTTCTTTCTTTCATACCAATCGTTTTTCAGATTTGCATGCAGGACAGGAGAGACATCAAAGATCACCAAGGATAAGTAATAAGTAGAATTTAACACCAACCGACATGTCGGCTCAACAGTTTACCCCTATTAGATCTATAACTTGTTCTATGCTACCGAAAATGCTATTCCTACATATGACACATTACGCGGCAAGAAAAATCTTCAGAAAGGGGCACAGGAAGTGTTATTTTTTAATTAAAAAAACGGCGTAACTTTATAAATTTGATTGTTTATAAATATGAAATTGCGTCCGTATGAATTATTCCTTCTAAAGACGTTTTTTTTGCGATTTTTTATGTTTTTCAGGAAGTATTCGTAAATCATACCTTCCAGACATTTTTTAAGTAGAGAAATAGATCGGTTCGTTACATGATTAGAGTGTGTGTAGCGTAGTACAGTCTTAGTGTAGTACATCATTTGTACACGTTACAGTACAGTTAGTACAATGCTCCAAAATCCCGAAGCTGTGTACGATGTCGCCATTAAAAACTGCGTTGGGTGACACCTGTACTCAAGTGTCGACTCGTCACATGATTGCGGTTTTAAATTACGACGCCTGTTGTCAATGGCCTGGCCCTCTTTTAGCTCTAGGGCGACGATAATTCAAACCTAATCTAAATTGACAGCCGGAATCGTTCAACCAAGCAACTAGAACCGGTTATTCAAAGGACCGGTTATTTAGATACTTCCCTGTTAAAACCGGAGGAAAAAAACTGATATCCACTTTCTAAGCTTTACTTCTCATTCAACGTGAATAAATTAAATTGAATCTGTGTAGCTTACAAACTAAAATAGAAAGAATCTAATTCATATTCGATAACTTACTTGACTCATCTGTTAAAAGGAAATTCGATTTATCTTTCACTTTTATCTAAAAGTAACATATTGCGTCACATTTGCTTCATGATAGACAACCTCTATATTGTTCGTATCATGCAACTAAACTTAAACCTTATTCTGCAACGGATAACAAGAGACAGGGAAACGAAACTGCTGTTTCCATTGTGAAACGTCCCCCTCTGTAAATAGTGGGTGTAATATTTAAAATTAAAATATTGTAAGAAGATGGCTGAAGCCCTGCAGTTAGAGTCTTTTAATTCTAAATATTTCTGTCACCATTGTACACGGGAGTTCGGACATTTTCATACGGTATGTTATGCATCTTTTTTTTTTTCGGAACTGGTACGTTGTAGTTTCGTCACCATTGCTTATCTTTTGAATTTTAAGTGTGTCGTATATGTAAAAATATCAAATGCTAATTAGGAGTTGATTTCGCTATGGAATGGTTTCCATTCTTCTTAATATTATTATTTCTGACTGTTTATGTATATTTTTTATATTATTGATTTTGGATAATTTTAAACTTTTTTTTCCCCCTTCCAAAGCGATTGCTGTAAAAAATCGTTTTATTGCGATGTAGATTTTGATGTCACAACTAAAATTAAATATAATTGTGATTGAAAAAGCTGCCTATCAATATTCAGAAACTGCTACGCCTTATTATTAGTTTTTTTTTTTTTTTTAGTTATCAGTGATAAGGCTATAACGTACATCCTTTTATGACAACAAAATATTCAGTTAAGAAATTGTGGTTAGATCATACAAGTAATAGTGCCCCTTGATCTGGCAATTATAAAGAAAGTATAAAATATTTTTTATTAAAAAAAATGAACAATTTTGAATATTTTTTAAAAAACTATCAACCACTATATGGCCCATGTGGTAATTGGCTTGTTTCAGCTGAAGTATTTCCCTGCAGCTTTCATTCCTGTACTTCCTTGGATTGGTGCTCTGTTCCCACGTGACATTGATTCACCAATCAAGGCTCAAGAAAGAATGTATTTACAGTCAGCACTTCTGATGCAACTCAAGACCTGAAATATGCCCATTGATAAAACCGAGATAAAACCAATTTCTAACACGTTTAATCAGCAGATCGCTCTATTGGAATTCTGAGTCGATATTTTTTCGCTTGTCCAATGCTGCCATCTGGTGTTTTTCAAAACTGTTTATTTAGAAAAGGATATTAATGAGGTTGTTTAACGTTGTCGGTGACAACAGCTCCACAGTCTTGTTTTCATTTTTCTGAAATGGGAATGTTTCGGCTGATGTAACGTTCTTATTTTCATTTTCCTCCGTCCTGGGATTTCATTGTTTCGATTTTATCCTCAAAATGAACGTACTTTGTTAACTTCTGAGTTCTTTACAACATGCAACTTGTTTTTTTTAATCTTGGATCAGAATTCATAAATAGATGAAAATATGAAAATAAACTTTTGTTTCTATGCAAGCTTTCTTTAATAAATGATTTGAATAACCAACAGCACAGCAAGAAGTTGGCATCTTAAACAATTAATAACTGAACTATTCTTAGAAAACTCACTTTTGAATATCATAAAATAAAAGTAATTCCAGAAAAATGACGACAAACCGTTGGAGCTGCTGCTATCCACAATGTGAAACAACCCCATTGGCTTGTTTCAGCTGATGTAGATCCTTCCAACTTTCATTCCCGACTTTGATTGGTGCTCTATTCCCATGTGACATTAAGTCCAATTTGGGATAATATACATGTACATAATTAAATAAAACAGTAGCAAAATAAAAACCAATTACTAATGAACTCTATTGAAAAGATTTTGGGTGTTATCTTGAACAAGCATTTGCTTTTTCATCACTGTATTTTTTATTAAAAATGATTCTTTATGGATGTTAGTTATACATGTTAAGATATCAGTGAAACCTGCCATGGTTGTTTTAATAAAAGGAACAGCTATTATATAATGTGGCTGGTCTGTTCAAATGGTGACTTTTGACGAATTTGAAAATTAAAGTAAGGTTGCTGTATCTATGTAGTTGTATGAAATATTATGAAAGGGAATGTTTGCCACATTTGGCCATTTTCGTTGCTTGACAATGTAACACAAATCACCAAATCAAGATCGGTACTTATATCATTATAAGGTTCCGAATAAAAGCCTGTTTATTTCAACAAACTCTGGTATTTGATATTTCAGCGGATCCTAGCAGGACTATGACACATCGCTATTTGAAAATATATAAGAAAATTTAATTTATAAATATGTACTGTCCTGAATTGAGTGCTTATGCCCTTAATAGAGTGTTCCTACCACGTGCATGCGCCGGGAGAGCTTCAACCCTGAACTCCCCTCTGAGGCCCCTTTAAGGTAGACTTTTTAAGATGCTCTGAGGGCTGGGGAGCCCAGTCGGTTAGGCACTCGCCTAGCATACGAAAGGTCCCAGGTTCGGGCATCGCCAAAATAACTGCCGTCCTATAAACGGTCCGTGCAGCCAAAAATGTCCGACGAATAATACCCCGTGTGGAGGGAGTGCACGTTACATATCCTTCAAAGTCCTAACGCTGCGTACGATGTCGCCCTTAACGGTTGCGTTGGGTGCCTATTCAGGTGTCGGCTCGTCACTTGACTATGGTTCTAAAATACGACGCCCGTCGCCAATAGCCCTCGTGTAGCTCTAGTGCGACGATAATTCAAAAACCTAACCTAACCTAAGATGCTCTGATGAGAAGAAGATGCGCAGTTTGGCGCTCCATATTTTCTATTGTGTGTGTGCTGTAATCATGTGCTGATTATGTCTTTTCATTAATAAAGTAGCTCGGTAGATTATCTTCGTCCGAACCCTTTTTTCGTCATATTTACGAGGAAGAAGTGACATGTACTTACGATTATTATATTTGTACTATGTTTAAACTTTGTTTGGAAACACTTCTGCCTGCTTATTTCTAACGACAACCATTTTGTGACTAATAACTTTGAACAACCTCGTAGGTTTACAATAATGTGTGTGTATATGAGAAGACGAAGCATTGGACCATGAAGGATTTAACTTGCACCAGCCGCATCACCACAGTTATTTATTAACAGGAATTTGTTTTCTTCCTGCAAAACACATTTTTTTAGGTAGCAAGATCAAGGACGGAGCCAGCAAAATAGTCTTCTGTGACATGTAGCCATAACCCCCTGGGCATACCGTCTTCTAATTTTTTTAAAAACCCTATTGTCTATTTTAATCACCCTTATTCTAATGTGAGTCAGGGTTCGTAGGTCTCCTGACATTCCTGAAAAACTCCTGAATTTCATATTTTTTTTTTCTAAGGGCCCTTATAACTCATGAGATTTGTCTCGCATCTCCTGATATTTTTTCCTGCTCTCCTGAAAAATATTGAAGACAAAATCATTTTTTTATTTTCACTGTCGTTTTTCTCCCGTACTTTATCAGGGTGTATACCGGTTTAAAAAGGTTCTGAAATTAGAGCAAAGGTCACGAAAATTTGAAAAAATTTCCAAAATTCTATTTCTTCCAAAGTTCGAACATATTCCAGAGTTTAAACATATTCAGATTTATTCTGCGATACCTTCTGAATTTACATCGCTACACTCCTGAAAAACTCCTTAGAAACTACTTAATTTCACTATCGTAGATAGAGTACGAACCCTGGTTAGTATTCTAAGGGTTCTGAATTAAAAAGCTTAGTGGAAGAACATGCTAAGTGACAAAAAGGTAAAATGAGAAAAGGAGCTTTAAAGTTTTTCGTTTGCACTTAGATACGTTAAAAATTGCACTTACAAAAGGTAAATGTACTTTAACCTAAAGTTTATAAAAAGGAGGAATCTTGTTATCTTTAAAGAAAGGAATAACATTCATCAACACAAAAATCTCAATATATTCAAGAATGTCACTTAGCACGTTCTTCCACAAAGCACTTCAATGGGCTTGTTTCACGAGGGATCTGGCAACAGCTCCGTGGTCTTGTTTTCATTTTTCTTGAATTACTTTTGCCTTGGTATTCCAAATTGAGTTTTCTAAGAATAGTTTAGTTATTTTTTTTTAAAAATTCCAACTTCTTTCAATGCAAGTTTTCCTTGATAAATGATTAAAACAACCAACTGCACAGCAAGAAGTTGTAATTAAAAAAAAAATAACTAAAATAACTTATTCTTAGAAAACACAATTTCGAATATCAACAAAAGTAATTCGAGAAAAATGAAATAAGACCGCAGAGCTGTTGCCAGATCCCACGCGAAACAAGCCCATTGTTTACATTTTTTTATTAAAAGTAAAAAAAAAGTAAAGCAGTTGAATTTATATGTAATGTAATTGATTTTCAAATTGCTTATTAAAATTAAATGTTTTTTTTTACTTTGTAGGCTGAATTAATCTGTCCTGGATGCTCCAGTGATTTTCTCGAAATTGTTTCAAAAGAATTTTATGAAGCCGAGTAAGTAGCAACTTTTATTTAAAAAAAAGCTTCTTTTTATTAAAAAAAATCTATTGAAAACACCTATGGCATCTTTCATGCCTTCGTTCCTGTTTTAATTCATTATTTATGAGTAACATTTTCTTTACAATGCTATGTGGGTTAAATTATTATTTGTTAAATTTGTTTTATTTTAAAGCTTAGTGCCGCAACAGCACGTAAAAGGCCAATGCCTGCTGTGCCCATTTCCGTACAAGACGTCTTCATTGTTCTTCACAACAGATATTTAAGCCAGTTAGTTAGACTGTTGTGAAGCCCCCAGTAGTTCCCAAGCTAACCGGGCCCCCCCCCACCCCTTTATCGACCTATTGAAGGGTAAGGAGCTTGCCCAATCGGATGTGTGGTCAGGACCATATTTCCAAATAGGCCTAGTAGGTTGCATCACATTAAAATGAAGTATCTTGGCCCTATGTTCTGTATTAATTTAAGACTACATAACTTAAAATTATGTTTAAAATAATGATCTCGGAGAAAGAATTAAGTTTGAAATCCCTTTAATTTTGTCACTGATATTATAAGAAGTAACTATACAAAAGTAGAAAACTTATTTGGTTACATAATTTGAGATGTAAACCGATAAAATTATTGCTAAATCTAAACTAAATGAGCTTAATATTTGACAACGATGAAAATGCCAATTATTAACTTTTTATTTACACAAAACTCTAAATATGAATTGTAAAGGACCTTAACCTGTATGGGACTTCTCTTAAATACTGCCCCGCCTGTAGTTTAAATTCCTTAATTATAATTTAAATATGCAATTGTGATAGCAAATGTTTATTTTTGCTTCAGAAACCTGCCCTCAATGTGCGATGAATATGAATCCTCCTCTGAAGAGAATGAAACAGAATCTGATGAACTTCTTATCTCCGTAAGTACTAGTATGAAAGTGTATAAAATATTTGATTATATGCTGTCCATAGCAACCCTTGTTCCTAAATGTTGTTCAACTCTCAGGGCTTTACCTAGCTTTAAAAAATGACTTAAATTAGAAAAGTTTTTAAAATTTTAAAATGCTGAAGAATATTAATTAGTATTTTACTAATATAATTTTAAAGAGTATTTATTCAGTACCTTGGTAAAAACCAATGCTAACGTTTGAAAAGATCATTTAGAAATTATTTACAACAACCCTTTATTTTTCAAAAGTATATTTAAGAACTTTTGAATTTTTTTTCTTTCTCTTGAATCCTTTGAAAATCCTTATTTTTACTAAAGCAAAATCGGGCAGTTTTCTCTATATTAAAAAAAGTAAGCTCTCTTAACATGTCCAGAGCTATAACAGCATGAAATATTCATCTTAGAACTCCATTCTTTTTCTGGTATGTGTCTCCCTTATACCTTGATGCCTTTTTTTTCAAATTTCCAATTAGTTTTTTAATTAAAAATTATAATAAGTTTGACGAAATTGAAATCCTTCAACCTACGCTGTGTAAGTTAATTAATAATGCGTAATTAATTTATGCTGCATAATTTTAATAATGTGACATTTTTTAATCCAGTGATAAGCGAGCTTGCTCCCCTATAGGGGCGCCAGCCCCTAGTATTTTTAATAAAAACACTTCCATAAGGCGCAATCCTATAAATGTACGTTCATACTGCATCGCCTACATGCATATTTATTCAAATTATTAACAGCACCAGTGTAATATCTACACAATCTCTTTCAGTTTTGTAATATCAGACCATTAAAAATCCTTATTTGAAGAAAAAGCAGTTGTATATTTTCCCAAAGTTAAGCGTTACTTTCCATGAGAAGATTCATGAAGTAAACAATGTAAATTATTGGCACAAATAGTTCATTTGTAAAAAAGTTACTTGTTTCGGTGAGACTCGATACACACACCTTAATCAAAATGGCACACAACACAAACTAACAGTTGATGACGCAAAGTTGTGAAACCTGATATCTGGTAATAACACTACCTAACTATTTACCCCAATATTCTATGTTGTCTTCTCCTGTATCATGCGCTAGGTTGAAGATATTTTCTAAATGTTATTTTCCATGTTCTAATTTTTTCTATTTTAGGAACTCAGCATGGAAAGACTTCTCAGCCAAATGCTTTTGAACGTTGCCGAAAATTTACCGCCAGAACCCAGCGATGCCTCGGATGTCCCTCCCCCTGACGTTCCTGTTCCTCCACAAAGACCTTCAATGTTCAGTACAGAGTGAGTGAAATACCATTTTCATCTTGGCTCAAGCTTTGTTCCGTATTAGCACTATCTAATATCTTCTTATTAAAGTATACCTAGTCAACTAATAAGTGAACCAATCCAAATTTATTACATTTATTTAAATTTTGGGGCTTTTTTTTTATTTCAATTATATTCTTTTAGCGATTTTTTTTTTTAAGTTTCAGCAAACCAGAATAACATCACAGCATATTTTAATACATTGTCACTCGTCTAATATGGAATATTTTTTCTTTTCAGCTCTTATATCCCTAGCAATATTGTCATGGATGTTGGCATGTTTGACAGTGAGTATTCCATTTATATATATTTTTAGAAATAAGAAATAGATGAAATTTTAATATTTTTAGCTGAATCCAAACTAAGAATCAGAACTGTTAATTATGGACTTGCAATTAACAAGTTAAACTGTGCATGCTAAATATTTGAAATTGTACTTTTTTAAAAACTACATTCAAGGCAAAAAAATCAAATCTATATTTTAAATAAATTACTTGTGAAATTATAAATGTTTAGTTACATAACTATCTTCATTTTTTATTGCTTTGTAAACTTTGACTAGATTGTCAGCTTTTGAAAAAAATCTAATTAAATTATGTTATTTCTAGGGGAACTTTCGACTGCTGATGAACGGTTGAGGTGAGTGTTTTCTTTGTTTTTTAAATTTTAACCAACCAGCCAAGCCTATGGCTAATTCTTAAAGTCATAACACAATGACTAATATTTTAATGTGCAATTTTGAAGAGGGAGGAAATTTTTGGCAATTATTTTACTGACAAATTTACTTAAATAGTTTCTAGAATTTAAGATTTTTTTATTAACCTTTTAGTTATTACATACATAAAATTGTTTAATATTTTTATTTATTTAATATAATTGCTCAAATGATTTTTCTACAAATAAAGCTTAATTTGAATGCTATTTTATCATTAAAAGTGTCATAAATTTGTTTGTTCATTAAATATTTGCTTAAAGTTCTGAAATAAAACAATTCATATTTTTTTTTAAATAATTGTTTCTCGTATTCTAGGAGTTTTGACTGGAACGTTGATGAAGAAATTGACGCTCTTGCATCTCAGGTGAACAAATATTTTAATGTTTTATTAACTGATTTGTAATTTAAAATGTAAATAAATTGTTTAAAAAAACCCAACTGTATTATTTTTTTAAGTGTTTTTAAGCTTATATACTATTAGTAGTTTGCATAAGGAAGTTCAGAAAGTTTTCTAGAGATATTATACCCTTAATGATTTATTTACTATTTAATTATTTTGTTACTATTTAATGATTTTGTTACTATTTAATGATTTAGTTACTATAAATTAGGCATTTTAACCATAACTAGTGTAAAATGGCATGCTTCCATTTTTTATGAGCACAATACATACAATTAATAAATTATTAAAAAAGTTGTATTGAAAAAATTAAATGATTTTTTGTTATGGCCACTTTTTCTATAGGTCACACACTTTAAAAAAAAAAAAAAACATGTACTTATCTCTATTATTTTTTCTTTTTAAAAGGTTTTTAAACAATCAGAACATCTTCTTTCTAATCTTTGTATAAGCAATCTTAATAAAGTCCATTTCTAGCTATCTCCAATTATACAGGACAACAAAATAACTAGTTAAAACCAGTTTTGGATATTTAAAAAAATTTAATTCTTAAAAAATTTTTAGTGGGTATTTATAAAAAGTAAAATGTATGCTTCTATTGAATTATGGGTAACAAAGATAATTTTTATTATAAAACTTTTTATAATTTTGTTGGACAAATGTATTCCTCCCTTACACTTCTAGATATCAAAAACAGATTACCATTATCTGCAATTGCAAATATGACTGTTGGTACTAAATTTTTCACTAGAAGGCTAGTTTTAAAATTTGATATAAAGAGGTCTTAAAAATAATATTTTCGAGATAAACATGTAAAAATAAGTTAATTATAGTTTGTAAATGCAGCATTTTTAAAAACTGACACGTTTTTGGAGAATAACAGGTTTGGAAAATATAGGGTAAATAATTTGTTCTGGAATTGTTTTAGCTATTAGATGAAATTGAGGTTTCTGGCCCGCCACCTTTGTCCAAAGAACAAATTAAATCATTATGTACTGTTAAAGTGGAGGAAAAACATACTGGTAAGTTGAATTACTATTATTTTGTATTACTAATAAAATAAGTGATAAAATTAGGTTTTATTATACTTTTTTTTCTAGATCAAAAACAAATAACTCTTTGTGTTTCTGACAATTGCAAGTTTTGGGTCTCAAAAACACTTCGTTAGTTAAAACATAAGTACATTAAAAAAAAGCAATGATGCAAAAGCATTATAAATGCAGACAAAATAAATATAACTTCTTAACAATAGCCGATTACAATACATTAAGTTTGGGTACAAATTTCGATTTTAAATATGTAAATATTAAAAATCAAAATTTTTACCCAAACTTAATGTATTTAATTTATTCATACTAGTTCAATTTTATTTAAGTAAATTTATAATTTTGCTATCACACTTATTTAAAACAAATTAAAGAAAATCATAAAATGAAAATTGAAACAAAGCACAAATATAAAATACAAAACTAAATTGTATATCTTTTCAGTAATAATTTATTCCAATAAGTATTGTTTGTTGCAGAAAAAGAATTACAATGCACAGTATGTATGGAAGACCTTAAATTAAACGACAAAGTTAAACAGCTGCCGTGCGACCATTTTTATCATGAAAAATGTATCACTCCATGGTTAGAAAGGGTAAGTGGCTCTTCTGAGATAATTTTATGTTTTCGAAGTAATAATTTTTTCACTCTAAATAGTAGTTTAGTGAGCGGTGATAAACCTAATGATCAAAGAAAAAAAATTTACGTATATACTCGTGTATAAGCCGAGAAATTTGACAATTCAGTGCCGTAAATCGGGGTCGACTTATACACGAGACATCAAATTCCAAAAAAATACATGTCTTAAAATAAACTAATTTCAATCAAACTTAAGGTTTAGATACTATCTATTAAATAAGGACCCAAAAGCGGTTAATCTTGAAGATGAATAAGATTCGTATCATTCACGGTATCCACCAATGATGTTTATTGTTAGTTCTCGAATGTGCATATTGCACGTGTAGCTCTGCACAGGGCCTTCAGTACCATCTTAAGTGTAAAGAAACAACATCGGTCTGACCTTGCAGCATAGTCTTCACGCTTCACTGACTTAGTTCAACTAGATCTCCATCAGGCGGCAATGTCAAGGACACCCGGAGATGACCGTTTTATTTCATTGGGTTGAAATTTAGCTTGCAAATAAATAAATTTACGATCCCGTATGAACCGGTTTTTTATTTTCTTCAGAAGCTGGCTTATTCCTACCTCGACTATACACGGTACGATTTGAGATATTTGGTTTAAAAATGGGGTCGGTATACACGGAGTCGGGTTATACCAGTTATACGGTAGTCTAAAATTTATTTTGCGGAGCAGAAAAATCATAAATTGGTATTTTATTAAAGTAATAATAAAAATATAGCGATAAAGCATCTTGAAGACTTATGTTTCTTAAAAAAAACCCCAAATCAACATTGCTCATCATTCTTGCTTTTTGATCTAAAGCCTACCATTTGTTTAAAGAATTTTTAAATGATTTTGCTTGTGTCAAAAATGTCTTTTTGGCATCCCTCGTTGCAGTTCTAGAACGTTTCTCAAAATAATTTTTTTTGACGTTATTCCAAAGTTAAAAATAAATTAAGTAGTCGCTACCTTTTGGAATTTTTTTTTTGTAATTTTATCGAAGTGTCTAATTAACTATCTTTTTAGAGATTTTTTTCATTATTATATCAAAATATCTTGTGAATTATCCTTTACTAACAAATAGTTATGATCTTACCAAATTGTTTATTTTAGCAATCCACATGCCCAAACTGCCGCCAAGTTATCCAGGTCGAAACCAAATCGAAAAACTCCAAAAGGTCGAAAAGTTGTCCCCGAGCTAGAATGCATCTGCGAAGTGGTAATAGCCGGAGATTCTCTGAGGCATCGTCGATCAGCGAATTCTTTACAACAAGCATGAATCCATTTCGGTACATCAACTGAACCGTTACCTAAGATTGGACAAAGTGTAAATTACGAAAAATTGCAATTGTGTGTTAAGTTAGTAAAGTGTTTCTTAAAGTGGGCTACACCACCCTATAAGGGGGCACTGAAAGTATTTAAGAAACAGGCCTTTGAGAGGTTGAATGTCAACATCTGGCTAGAACTTGAATGTGTTACAGTAAACTCCCAATTATCCGCGGGCCACGATCTCCCCTCCTTTTTTCCCCCAGCAAAATTTTTTTTTAACAAAACGCAGAGAAATGAAATTCATCTGTTTCAAAACTTTTTGGAAAAATACATTCCAAGAACGATGAACACATTCAAAGAACGATGAACACATTCAAAGAACGACGAATACATTTAAAGAACAAGGAATATATACATTTAAAGAACAAAGAATATATACATTATAATAAAAATGACTATAGGAAACCTGGTGTGTGCCAAAATGTGTTCAGCCAGGTGCACATCACGTGCAGATTTTTAGGAAATGGAATCACTAAAAAGAAAATGTGTTTGCAGTATGGCATAGGAGAACAGTGAGAGACATTTTGAAGTAAAAGGATAAACTCTTGCAATTTGCATCCACATCAGACAGTTCGACCTCTTTGAAGAAAAGAAAAACTATGACAGCCAGCAGAAGAATTTGATGGAGCTTTACTAAAATTTGTGATCCCTATTTTATTTCTTACTATTTTTCTATTTCATTATATTTTCTTTTGCGGATTATCCGCGAATTCACTTATCCGTGGATGCCGCACCACCCAATTCCGCGGATAATCGGGAGTTTACTGTACTTTCTTATTACAAGCAATTGTTTATGCTAAGTGGCTAGCTCTGGAATGAACCCCAGCTAACTTCTCCAATGAGCTTGGTGCAGAGTCGGCTATCAATTTGCAAAAAAATGAAGAGTTGAGAGTACATGCCTTCAGACTTCTAAGGAATTTCTGTTGTGTTAACTCGGATCCATGTATGGCTTGATGTGAAGTCATTTCAGCTCTGCAATTTCCTTTGTTTTCTTACTGGAGGGAAGGGAAATGGGTAAGAAAAATGAAGAATTTTGAATTCTTCTGGGAAAACGGGAAATAGCAAATTTTATAGATTCAGAACTTGCTAAAATCTACTTAAATTCTGTAGGCAACTACCGAAATTCCATAGCAGTTTGAAGGTATATAGGCTGCAAATGTTGGAGGGTATGCATTTAGTATTATGCATCTTGGGATCTGAATTGGGTCCTGGCCGGCATATTCAGAGTAAGATAAGCTAGCCACTACACTTATTAAAGCAGAAATACTATAAAGATGATTTATAAATAAACTCAAAATTAACAGTAGGGAAGGGAAGTCATTCTTCTCCCCTACACAAGGCCATAAGAGACGTTTTACTTAATTTTTTTTTGCATTTAACCAAACTAAAATGCTTACAATATAATTAAATAAGTTTAAATCTTTTTATCCCTATGGTCTAGGCGTCTCTAGACCAGGTCCATAAGATCAACCTCTCATAGGCCTGGGTCATAGCAGTATGTACAGACTTGAACCTTTTTTTTAATGAAAAAAATATTTTGAGATTGTAAGAGTAAGGAGTAAGTGTATTAAAATAAAAAAGGATTGAGATATTTTTGTAGGTACTACTTTTGAGTTGCCCGAGTAGGTTATCAAGTTAAACACCCATTTCTACAATAATACTAGCAATAAAACTGTAAGGATTATACTATAACAGGATTAATATGTTAAATATAATTTTAATGTACATAGTACAAAACCTCAAAAGCTATAACTTTTTTTAATAGCTGTTAAAAAAAAGTTATTTAAAAAGATAAAAAAAACTATTGTGTTATTAATAAGAATTTAAAAAACAACATATAAAACACAAGTGAAAAGTAAACAGGTCTTAAGTCACGAAACAGCTGTATGTTTTTTAAGTGAAATCCCATCTTCAGTGCATAAAAACAATGAATGAAATCATTGTTTGTGCACTTATTATTCATTGTTTTTATGCACTGAAGACAGGATTTTGTTTAGGCCTTGACACTGCTGTATGCTTTTTAAGACCTTTTCGTTTTATACATTGCTTTTTAAACTCTTATTAAAAAGTTGTTTATTTATGTGTTGTGTATGTCCCCAAAATGAGGGTGGTTAGCCAAACAAGTTTTAGAACCACTGTTTAGTATGATGCCTAGTATGAAACAAAAGAAAGTATAAGAAAAGCAGCATTTATTTTGTTCGGGTATTTTAAAAATCTTGTCGATTCGATGTAAGATATCATGTTTGGGTGTTTGCGTTAGAATAGATTAAATATGTAATATAAGAGGTAGAATGGTTGAGTGTCATTGCTGTGCAAGTCCATTTTGTTCCTAACAACCAAGTGACTGGAAAATATTAAGTTTTAAGAATAATGAACGGAATTTTTTAAAATCTTGCCTTGCTAAATGTACACTAGAGCATTCGGCTTAAAGCAGATTTCAAACAAGGCTTACAGACTTTGGTACTCAGTTGATAGTACCTTAAAGCAGATTTCAAACAAGGCTTACAGACTTTGGTACTCAGTTGATAGTACCTTAAAGCAGATTTCAAACAAGGCTTACAGACTTTGGTACTCAGTTGATAGTACCGGTCAATCATCCAACTCTAGAGTGGAGAATAATTGCTCAAAAGTTAAAGGAACTATTTTGAATTACTTTGAGAAAACATGGCACATGGGATTCGTTTGTTCGATCCGTTTTTTTTTACTATGGATCCAGAACTTTACAATTTTCAACTAAATTCCGTAGCAATTACGGAAATTAAGTAGCAATTAGGTTGTTAATGTTGGAGTGTATGGATTTACACAGTTTTGACATAAAACATGTCTGTAATGGAAAGTGCTGCTTTTGCTCATAAAATAGGGTTTTCTTGTATAAATATTAATAATTTGAGTTCACTTACTATTTTTTTGTTTTTCAGTGTGACTCCAAAATATACACTCCTTCAAACTTGTTCTATTCAATTGTTTGAATTATGTACAGTGTACAATATTTAAAGTTTTGTTTTTAAGTTCAAAGACTTCTGATAAGGATAGACTGAGTATTAGTAACGTAAGGGGGAATGAGAGCAGAAGTCGGATCACTAAACCAAAGTCTTCTCTCTGTGCTAATCCAATAGAAAAAAAATATTTTTCTAAGTTGAATTACTCCTGCTGTATTGAATATTTTTACAAAAGTTTTTTTTTAAATGATAAATGTAGTTTTAAATATCCCTATAACTCCACTTTTTGAAATTAGTCTGAATATTTTATTGTAAAGTTATATATTGAACATCTAAAATATATTTAAACCAATTTTAATAAGCGAGTTATAGGGACATTTAAGTCAGCTATAAATATTAAAAAATATATATATAAAATTATATAAATATTAATTATTAATAATAACTTAAATAACTGGTAATATTGTTTTGAGTGGGATACATGCCTCTTTTAAAATAAATTCTTTTGCCTTAATTCCTTTTTTTTCTAGCTGAGGATTCCTGGGTTTACTGTTTTGCGTTTGTTTTATTATGAATGGGGATAGGAAACGCAGTAGAAAGGTATGTGGGGAAATATATGCAATCCATCAAATTGCATTATTTTCGCAATATATCTATTCTCAGATATAGAAAAAGAGCATGCAAATCCAATGTATAGTTTACTTTGTAACAATTCGTACAATAAAAAAAAGTAAATAGCATAAATTAAAATAATACTATAGGGACCTCTTTATATAAATGCAGAAAAATCTTTATATTGGTTGAAAGTTTGTTACATTTTTTTATTTAAACCGTTACCTAAAGTAGTTTTAAATATTCTGAAATAAATTAAAATAAGTCAATTACAAGTTTTTCAAATAAAAATTTTTGTAATTTGATGCAAGTTTTTCTAAAATGGTTCAAAATAAATCTTCCCAATTGTTAAAATATTAATAAAAAATATGTTAGTCAATTTTCTATGATATATAAAATAAAATTTAAATTCTTCAAGAGCTTTGGTCTGAATATTTTATTGTTAAGTTATATATTGAAAATTTGATATATATTTAAACCAATTAATAATAAGTGAGTGAATTTAATAATAAGTGAGTTATAGGGACATTTAAGTCAGCTATATTTATCACCTTTAAAAAGTTTGTAAAAATATGCAATACAACCAGAGTTTGGCTGCAAATTTTTTTTTCGCCATTGGATTAACACCGTTTAGAGACCCGGTTACTAATCCCATTATCCCCTGAGAGGGCAAACATTAGTTTATTTCCCAAGTCGCATGTGTTTTACAGGTCAAAACTAAGCAAAGTTTCAATTTAAATTATTTTTTATAAGTGATTTATATTAAAAAAAAATTAAAGACCTTACTCGAAATAACTTTAAAACATAAATAAAAACAAAATAATGATAGGTTTTTTTTGTGAAAAATAGTTATAGGTTTCCAATAATGAGTCTTCATTGCCGATGTAGATATTTAACTCGGATCAACAAAAGTTTTATTTCTTTTAGTTATACTCTGTCTATCACATTCAAGTCTTTGAGTCGTACTATTTTTGTTATATTTGCTTTATATTTATGTACATATTATTATACCTACCACATATATATTTCAAAATTATTTGGTGCCTTTAATCAGAAACAAAGGTGCTTAGTTTTATTACATGGGCATATTTCGTATAATTATTAAAAAAAATCCAGCTTTAACCAAAGCAATGAGTTGTATTATGCCCTTTTAACAATCAATTTCACATCGCTCAAATTTGTATATTGCTTCATGTGCTATTTCACAATCTTGTTGTAAAGTCATATTTATTTTGCACAAAATCTATTTTGTCCTCATTATCGACTAAAATTGAAATATGTTTTCTTCTTCTGCCCACATATATGCAAGATACTTCCTGTAATTTAATTATTGCTTATATTTAACCATGCAAAAATTCATATTTTCTGTTTTTGAGAAATTTATCAAAAACAACTTATCCACATTTTGTTTGTTACCTTTTTGGTTTTCAAGTCTTAACATTTTACTCTTTTGAGATATTAGTTATTATATATATATACTTAAAAGAAATTTACATTTTATTTTCAAATTTCTACGTTTACCTTGTGTTGATTTTTGTTTATCTGTATTAAATGTTTTGTTGGTATTGTTTTTTTTATAAAATTTACAAGCATGTTTAATGTGACCATATTTTCAAAAACAAATATATCAAGACATTCCCTCCCCCGAATTTCAAACAATGACATAATAAGCCTATAACAAGTAGATAGTTACCATTATTCTGAGTCATCAAATATAGAATAAAAGGACTAATAATAAATAATAATTTTAAGGTAATTTTAAAGTTTTTAACAGTATTCACAAAATTTCTGTAAAATCTATAATTTATTTATATTTATTCAGGATTTTGAAGGACTGTAACAGGGAAGCGGGATATTTTTGTGGGATTGTGAGAAAACAAGCGGAACTGTCCCGTCAAAAACCATTACATCTGGTCACATTGAGCATGCTAAAAAAGAGGCAGTGCTATGAAAAGTGCATGTAATCAAATGTTAATATTTAATTGCATGCTTCATTTTCTATGCACAGTAGCACAATTATGTCAATTTTACAACTAGTAGATACAATGTTTTTTATGTTTGTTTGAAATAACGTGGCACTGGAGCCACACAAGGGCTATTGGTGACAGGTCTTATAATTTTGAACCAAGTGGCTATTTAAATTTGGACTTTTATTTGCTATCAGTGTCGCAATGCGCTTTTTGTTTTTGTGTTATATTTTCAAATAGTAGATTGTTTATTTTAGAAAATGCACACAAAAAAAACTACATTTTTTTTATTTAAAAAAAGCTACGAGAATAGAAAAACTAACTTCAGATTTAAATCTTGTAGTAAAGTTACTTATTTCTTAATAATAACTTAAATAACTGGTAATATTGTTTTGAGTGGGATACATTCCATTTTTAAAATAAATTCTTTTGCCTTAATTCTTTTTTTTTTCTAGCTGTGGATTTCTGTGTTTACTATTTCGCGTTTGTGTTCCACAAAAGGAAGTAGTAAACACAGTAAAAAGGTATGTGTAAAATATTGTTTTTATGCAATGCATCAAATTGCTGTAAAGCTATTTTGTACTATCTATTCTCAGATATAGAAAAAGAGATAAATTAGCTTAAATTTTAATAATACCATACAGACCCCTTTTTTTAATCCTTGTTTTTAAAAAGTAGTTATAAATATTCTAAAATAGATTAAAATAAATCAATTACAAGTTTTTTTAAATAAAATTTTTTGTAATTTGATTTTTTCTAAAATGGCTCAAAATAAATCTTGTAAATTGTTAAAAAATAATTTTAAAAAATCGGTCAATTTTCCGCTATATATAAAATAAAATTTTATTTCTTCAAGAGCTTTGAAGACATTTCTATAAATATTGTATAATAGCAAAATCCCACAAATGACCTGTGATATTTCAACAAAAGTTTAAGAATTATAAAAATTCCTTGCAAGCAGTGATATATTTTGTTATTTAATATAAAAGTTTGGCTTCAGTTTTTATCTTAAACTGAACACATTTTTCCATATTATAAAATAATCTATTAATTTATTTTTAATTCAAAAATGTAGTTAAAAATGTGTCTTCAAATAAAATACTCCATTATAATTTGTCAATTTTGCTTATTTTACTTGGTTATACCATGGCCGACTCAACTAATAAGGCCAGAGAAGCTCTCTGAGACGTCACACTATCTGTCTGGTGTGGTTTGTCGGCTGTTCCGAAAAGGAACGAAACTTGAAATGTATAGTCGACCGGTTCGCCAATAGTGTTCGTACTTTTTCTTCAGAAATGCTGACAATCCAAATAAGACGGCTAGCCTGAGTTCACAAAGAGCTCCTGTGGCCTTAAAGATGAGTAGGCCATGGTTAAACACACACTAATATATTCTTGCATGGGGCAATTGCTTTTAGCGCAATCGTCTAAAAAGGAATGCTACAGCACAAACCTCTGTTTAAATCACAGCTTAAAGTTACTCTGAGAGACAGTGTAGTTAGACCACTGTAAATATAAGATACGTAGTGACTACGTGCACGGGTACCGTACAAGCATTGCGCGTACGGGTAATAACTGCGCAGGAGCGAGGCTTATTAGCAGTTTTAGTTCTGTTTTTTCGGACCGTTGTAGCTTAGTGGTAGCGTAATCGATTCGTAATCAGAAGGTTTCGGGTTCAAATACCCGCTCTCGGGTGAATTACAAAAAGATTTTATAAGCTTATTTATATATATATATTTCACCCTAGAAGATCATCGTTTTTAAGTTGTCCTGAAAAAGTTACTTGCATTTTTTAAATTTCCATGAATTATTTAAATTTCCTATTTTTTTTTAACTTTTATTACAACTGGCTAGAACTGATGTTTTTTTAGAGAAAACAAAATTCCCGGGGCCCCAAACAAGTGTTTAGGCTTTCAATGCACCCTACAATACTGCCTCATGTTGGATACTGATGTTTTTTTAGAGAAAATAAAATTGCACGGGGCCCAAAAAACAGTAATCACAACTTTCAAGTATAATTCATGATTGTTTACGTAATGTATACACGGTTCCAGTAAGCCCCCACCTTGAGCATGCGCAGTAAATACCCGTACACGTAATGCGTGAACGGCGCCCGTGCGCGTAGCCTCTGCCTATAAGATAAAATGTCTGAACTTTTAATACAGTAGAGTCCCGCTTATCCAAAAGCTACAGGACCGAACCACTTTCGGTTAATCCAGATTCCATAGGAATTTTCGGATAATCGGGAATCCATAGGAATTTTCGGATAATCGGGAATCACCCAGTTAATGCCTAGAAAAACGCTTTCGAAGAAAAAATTTGACGTCAGAGTGTTATCGCCTCGTTATAAAAATCTTGGATCAGGCCGTTAGATACACAGAAGCGCAAAATGAAACTAGTACCTTCAGACATTCTCTTGATTACGAGAAGGTGGGACAGGTCACAGGGCTGCTTTTTTTTTAAAAACGAACCAAATTTGAGAATTAAAAAAAAGGTTATTGCATATTTTGAGAAATTAATCCAACTTTGCAAGTACTTTATTTTTTTTTTGTATATTTCTGTGTTTATGCGTACACTTCATATTTTAGCGCACTAAAAAATTCCGGAGCCTTTCGGTTAAGCCGAATTTCGGATAACCGGGACTCTACTGTACTACATTACATTAATTAAACTAGAGGCACATACTACTTTTCCATTTCCACTTGATTCCTTTAAAGGAAAGGCAATTTCAATACCTTTGAAATATTAATGTTCTATGTATGGCAACTTTCGAAAAACTATCGACGTACTAGACCTACCCTATAGCCTTCATGTAGCTCTAGTACAGTGATAATTTAACTGAACTAGAGCGACCCTAAGGCTATTGGTGACGTAATTTAGAGCCACAGTCAAGTGACCAGCCGGCACCCAGTGCAACTTTGAAAGGCGACAGCAACACCGTACTTGGAGTATATTTAATATGCACTTCCTTTACAGTAGCTGCATTTATTAACTGGTGGGTCGCGACCCACTAGTCTAGCTCTTGTGCGTAGCGAAATTCTTACAGGAGTCACTAATAGGTTTCATGGAAATGGTCAAGGTGGAAAGTACTCACTACAGAAAGAAACTTGAAATTAGGAACTATATAGGGGTAAAGGGTGCGGGATATCAGAGAAAATGGATTACAAAAGCAGAACACACAACCACGCAACATTAGTTTAAATCTAGTGAAATAGTAGTTTCACAAATCACAGATGAAACTACCATTCTTCAATTCGTTTATCTATTGGAGGCTGTTTTTTCCTCCTTGAACTTACATGTTTTATGTGGGTTAGTGTCTAAAGAAATGTCCATTGTAAATGCGAATGCTTGGGTGGCCAACAAGAGATGCTTCTATATTCTAATAAGGAAGGGACCAACACCAGCTGCAAAAAGTTCAGAAACACTACTCTACACGAAGAATTATTGGTCTTTTGACAATTGAAGAGCTTAGTGGAAGAACTTGCTAAGTGACATTTTTGAAAAAATTGAGATTTTTGTGTCAATGAACATATTACTAACTTTTTTATCGATAACAAGTTTCCTCTTTTTCATAAACATTAAATATAGTATATTTTTTACGCTTTACAAGTACCGTTTTTAACAGATCTGACTGCAAACGAAAAACTTTAAAGCTTATTTTCTCGTTTTCACCTTTTTGTCACTTAGCACGTTCTTCCACTAAGCTCTTCAATTAGCTTCCACACTACGTTTATGACGTAAAAAGTGGAAGGCATTAAAATCGTTCAGTCCGTTTGGCACCCAATTTCACAAGCCAAACTATAAATGCTACGGCAAGTGTGATACGTCAAAAAATTCAATGCATCAAAATTACAATTACTTTTCATAAAAAGTAACAAATTACAATTACTTTGAAGATTACTTTTTACGACAAAATTTAATATTTACGCGTTTCGAAAAATAAATTATAAATGACTAAGATTTTTTTTTAATCAACTTTATTATACAATAGAAAATCTACTTGTGGTAGAACAGCTGCATCTCAAAATTTTAGTTCCTTACACAGCTACGATTGGGTCGGAGACACAAACCACCAGAACTAACGTTTCAACAGCCGTACTAGCTGATAAGTGCGTATTTTATTTTATGAACATGTAGGTAGGGTATAGAATACAGTTATATTATGGTCGTTACTTCGGAAAAATATAGACAACTCTAAATCAGCTTTAGCGGAAGGATGTCTAGTTTTTACATTCTCAAAAAAATCATCACTGCTAGATGAATGTTCATAATCACTGCAATCAGTAGGGAATATTTAATTTTTGTGTGGGAACAATATTTCTCCTCTAAGCAAAGAATACGTGAAAAAAAATTTCGTTTTTTTTGTAAATAATTTGTTTTGAACATTTATTAGAGTGTTAATGATAAAATTAATGAAAGTAACGCGTTACTGTAACAAAGATTACTTTTTTGAAAATTATGTAACAAATTACCTGTAAAATTACTGGGTTCTTAAATGTAACGAATTATCTATAAGATTACTATAAAAAGTAATTATTACAAGTAACGCATTACTTGTAACGCGTAACCGCCCAGGCCTGCATATAAACATTGACAAATGTAATAAGATTATAAAGCCATTCAGTACACAAGAAAAACACTATTCACATTTTAATAAAGTATGTTTATTTACATGAACAAAAGAGATTGAATGATTTTACGAAATAGCTTTTAGTTCCACAGTGAAATAAAGATTACTATTTGGTGGAATAGGTCCAGTCCTTTTATTACCATATCTGAAACAAAAGTCATATTAGTAACAATAAATCAACCAATATAATAATTTGCATAAGACACATAACTCAATTGTAATAACAATTTTTTACACTTAACTATACACCAGCATATTTTAACAAAAACAAACCAAAGAAATAAAAAAACAAATTTAAAAATTCTTTACAAATTTTTTTTATGAACTTCCGTTTACTTATTTTAGTTTATGAGCCTATTCGATAAAAAAAAAGTAACTTATTAGGTACAAAAAACGATCAGGATTCCAAAATAAACTGTTATTGACTATTAAAATAAAAGTTTCTAAACCATACTCTCCGAAAGTTCAAAAATCATAACTTGAGTATAAACAACATATTTGTGTCTAGTTATGACGCAAACTGATGTCTACTATGATAGAATTGATAAAAGTACAAAAAAGCACACGTTTCATTTTAATTATTAAAGATAAATAAAGGTATCACAACCCATAAGTGTTTAAGTATGAAATCATCTACCATTAAAGCAAAAGAAATTGAGTTAGATGAAGATATTAAAAAAATTATGCAAGTTAACAAACTATTCCTTAAATAGCAAAACTACAGCATACCCCATATGAGGAGGAACTTTTAGTCTTCGCTTTCCACCAACCTTCATACCTAAGGATAAATAACAGGTTATAATTTTTTTAATTTGATAAATCTTCCAGATTTTGGAAACAAGAATAAAAAGATACGTTTTCAAGTCCACATTTCAGTAATTCAATACATAATTTCACAGCAAACTTCAACGCAATATTTATAAGAGAAAAGAAGTAACTGCACTAATATTAGTGCAATAGTTAAACGTTTGACTCAAAAATGCACAATAGCATGCTTTTACCAAAATCGTTAAAAGCAGACAAAGTTCATTTTGAATAGTTAGATCATTTTAAATATTGAAAGTTGTTGTTGCTAATTCCCATCTGGTCTGACGAAAGTCAGACCGGATCAATAAATCCGTTGACATTTAGGAAGTCCGAAACCAAAAGGGGAGAAGAATGTATGTCGTCCCAGTAAAGTCCTAGGCAGTTTAGGATATGATCAGGTAATGTCTGATTTTGCTGGCACTTAGGGCAAGGAGGGAAGATCTTTTGATTAGCAGAAAACTTAAGACTTTTCAGGTATCCGCTGGCTAGTCTGGACAAGCAGGTGTTGGTCTGTCTGTCACCAGGAAGAGAAAGAGTCCTGGCCTTTTTGCTTTGTACCAGTAGTGAGTAGGAGGTTGAAGCCATTTTTGTTTTTTTTAGGCCTTTTGCCTTGCGAGGCCAATAATGGGGAACTTGCATGTATTTTTTTTATTCTTTTAAAATAATCTCCATGCGATTCTAAGAACATCGACATAAATTTTACCTCAATCCGACCATTA
Organism: Oedothorax gibbosus; assembly: GCA_019343175.1. Lineage (NCBI taxonomy): Eukaryota > Metazoa > Arthropoda > Arachnida > Araneae > Linyphiidae > Oedothorax > Oedothorax gibbosus. Next base: position 11,213,082 of record CM033274.1, on the reverse strand, counting down.
GTTTATTTTTAATTAATTTTCAAAGTTAGCGATTTGCCCCGCCCCTTGAAAACGCTGCCTCAGGCCTTCCCTCCCCGCGTGACGTCAGTAGACCCAACTGGGAAAGCCAGAGATAGGCGGCCGCTATGTTTTGCGAATGTCACTCTTCCTGATGCTTTTCTTATCGCGTCGAATCCATTAAAAAGTTATGTAAATTCTGGAAAATATTAGTGCATACGAATGTTGCAAAGTACCTTGATGTATTAGTACCACGAAAAACCCTTTAGAAAAGCAGTTTTTTAATGTTCCTTGAGTTGTAAAAGAAATGCTATTTTTATTCTTAATGGTAACAGACTTATGTTATAAAATAAATTTCTATGCAATTATATTATGTAATTGTATGTATTTGTACTTATAATTTAACTATATAATATAAATGTAGATTAAAATTAAATTTAATTGATTGAAATACCTGTATTTAAGATTGGGAAATATTTCTCATTATTACAGGGATTCGACATAATAATGTATGTACACACATTGCAATTTTTAAATTAAATCACATATTTTATAAGTTACTTAGATATAAGTAAAATGCCTTTTTAACGACTTGTAACGCGTGTTACGACAAACATGTTCGAGCAGATATATTCTATCTTATGTAATTATGTGGAACGCAGAATTCAAGTTTTGTACATTATTCTCGTAACAAGTTCATCCAATCCCTGTAACTATGAAAAATATTTCTCATTCTTAATGCCGTTATTTAAATAATTTAAATTTAGTTTTAATTTGTATTTGAATTCAAAGAAGCAATTTAGTTTATAAACATGAGTATGTTATATGGTACAATTAAAAATAATAATACCTGCTTCCTTTTTGAACATTGTTGAACCTAACTGTCAACACGTATTTTTTTTAACATCTTTAGGAAAACTACAACACGTAGGTGTGTAAAGTAACTATCACCTAGAACCTCTGTCACACACGCGCGAGTTATAAAACTTGGAAACAAATTCGTAAAACACAGCATTTACTTCTAATTTATACTTTAGTTTCCAAAATTGCCGATCTTCATTAACCTTCTTTTGTAAATTTAATCAAATTAAAAATGGCCAGATAATGTATTCCACTCCCACTCTCTCTAAAACTTTTTTTAAATACAGTATATGTACATAATCATTGCTAGCCTCCGTGGACCTTCAACAGTGCCAGTTACACCTGGAATTATCTCTATTTTCTTTTTTAATGTCCATTAATTTTTTGGTTTTTAAAATTTAAAATATAATTTTAAATGGAATTTTTGTGATGAAATTTTGTTTAATTTCATTATTGATTTAATTCGTTTAGTTTCTGCACTACAAATTAAGTAATTTAAATTATCTAATAAGTTAAAATGCTCAATAAAAACATTCTGTAATTAATTGATTTTTTCCCTATTTATCGCACTTAATTTTTATTTAAAAAATAAAACATTAATTGTTTATTAAATGATACAAACATTAGTCATGTAAAACAAAAACTAATTAATGTCCATATTTAGTAATAATAAATTAGCAAAAAAAACTATAAACATTGGAATAACTATTTACATTGAAAAATATTTTTTTCAATTAAAAATAATTTAAATTAAAGTAATATTAATTAAAATATATAAATAAAATTTACGACAACTGCCCCAAAATTTCTTTTCTAGTCGCGCCCTAGGTGACGAAAGGACATATAGCATTTTTAAAAGCTTCCACTTTTAACTTTATAAACGTTCTGTGGGAGCTGAAATATATTTTCTGGTGTAATTTGTTCGTGGTACTATTACAACAAGTTACTTTGCAACATTCATATGCACTAATATTTTCCAGAATTTACATAACTTTAATGGATTCGACGCGATAAGAAAAGCATTAGGAAGAGTGACATTCGCAAAACACAGCGGCCGCCGATCTCTGGCTTTCCCAGTTGGGTCTACTGACGTCACGCGGGGAGGGAAGGCCAGAGGCAGCGTTTTCAAGGGGCGGGGCTAAGCGCAAACTTTGAAAAATAATTAAAAATAAACTAATGGTCGGATTTAGGTAAAATTTATGTCGATGTTCTTAGAATCGCATGAAGTTTCATTTACAAATGGTATTTCGCTATTTCCTGACACATGCAAGTTCCCTATTCAAGGTATGTGAGCTCTGAGGTGGAGGGAACTGAGTTGTCTAGTCCCTGCTTTGCTAGAGTGTCTGCCAACTCATTACCGTGGATGTCGACATGGGTATAAATATTATTAGTCTAATTAAATTGATACATAATATTTTAAGTTAGAGAACCATCTATATCATCCAATACATAGATATTTTAAATTTTTTTTATTTTGATACAAACCTAATACTTAATTTTATACTAATTAAAAAGTAAGACTTTAGAGCTGAAATTAAAAAAAAAAGATCTCTAATGTCTTAAATAAGTTCTCAAAACTAAGTTTTTAAGCACCATACAAAGTTAGGTAACTAACCTTCAATTCCAAGGTCCCATCCTTTGATAACTTGACCTGAAGCCAGTTTGAAACTGAAAGGCTTTTGCCCTTGTTGGACAGAGTCAAATACTTTATTGTTTTCTAGTTGTCCAGTGTAGTAGACATGAACCTGAAATACATAACAATTTGAAAATCAAATAAACCAGAAATAAAACAATATTTACATTTTTAGAAACTAAATTGAATAAAATTAGTTGAATACAAGAGTTAAATCCTTTAGAAAAACTCAAGTTGTAGGACCATTTTAATACTTATAAAGGATCAATGACACAATTCAAGCAAAGGATCTTAAGAACTTTATCAGGATTAAATATAAATGCTATTGCTAGTTTAGGACACCTTTTAAATAATTTCATAATTTAGGAGCTAGTTATAGTTTTTCTAAGGTCAGAGACTCAGGGTCAAACACTGTCTCGTTGTAGAGGCAAATTGGACAGAAAGATATCTTTTTTTTTACTCAGTTTCACTAGGATATAGAGACATTAAATTGTCCACAAAACTCAAAAAACAATTTAGAATTCGCTTTAATATGTTGACTGACAAAAAGTGAAAATATTGGCTTAGTTCACTTTTATATTTGTGACTTTAAAATAACAAGGGATTTATTAAGTACAGCAACCCCTCGTTATATTGCGCTTCCCGGGAGACAAGCATAAAACTGCGATATAACCGAATGCACGATATAACAAGCGACTTGATAAATATTATACTTTTGAAGTATTTATGCTATCAAAATAGTTTTTAAACTTATGGACAGTATGTATTTGAAAGATAAAATTAAATAATTTAAATAATACAACTATGCACTCTAAAAAAAGAAACAAATTTAGAAAGGACTTATTATTAATTACTATACACATTATTGCACAGGCATACTAGACACATTTCACTCATTTTATATTAAAAAATCCATCTAAATTTGGCTGTTTTGATTTTTCTCATAAAACCTATTTTACGGAAATATCAAAGAACGGAAGTTTACTATTTATTTTAAGGAAAGTACACATTGAAAAAAAAACCAAGGGGAAAATTGGGAGACATGATACAAGGTGCGATATATCCGAATGCGCGATGCAACGAGGAGCGATATAGCGAGGGGTTACTGTGTTGACAACTTGCAAACAAAATTTGAAGGAGCGTAAAAGGAGTTACGTAACACACAAAACTTATGTTTAATGCAGCTAATATGGCTGGCAATATGTTAACCGAGTTAAACTGTAAATAATTTAAGGTTTTTACCAAGCCTCCCAAAACAACTAAATTACGAATGCTGGAAACCTTTTATGGAGTATCAGAACCATAATAAAGGTACAAATGTGCAACTAATTAAATTATCATGCATTAGTTTCACAGTTTAATAATTTGGACTTTTTAATTATGTTTTGATTTCATTTAATGCTTTTGCAATAACAATTTATCATGTGAATGATCCTATATTGTAATATCTTGTTAATTCATTTATAATTATTTAATACATATAACTTAACTATTAATTCATTGTATGTTCCTCATGATCTGTCATTTTAATGCTTAAACTTAGTCATTTTAAAGTTGTTTATCACTGACGAAATTAAAGTTGAAATGTCATATTCACCTATAAATTATGTTTATAATATCTTAATTTTGTATCAAATCTTTCACTAAATACAATCTAAATAACTTACAATATTTATTTCGTTATAATTATATCTAGTATTTGATTAATTCTGGTTTTTTCAACATTCTACTGTACAATTTCTTCGCAATTTTTATCTTAATTTTGACAGAAATAATAAAAATATTAACTTGATGTTTCACTATTTTATATCGTTATGTACCTGTCACAATTCCCCTTCTAGCCAATGTGGTTGCCTGGTTTTCTGGCGTATTTTTTTAACTGATTATCAGCCTTTTTTGTTAATTTTAGTTTAGTATTTATAAAATTTAACGTAGATTTTGATTATCTTAAAATTTAATTATCCATTTTTAACTTATTGATTAATATTTCTTTGATTTAATTTTGAGGTTAGGGACTTAATTTGTTTCTAATTTTTTTTTATATACGCCACGATTCCAGGTAGTTCCCTCTTGATAATTTGTGAAAATTTATCGGTAGTTTTGTGTCGATATTATGCATGTATACCACTGAGTAATGATTCTGTTTTTGAACTATACTTTCAACCTCTACTGTCCAAAATTTGTCGAGATATACTTTGTAAACTTTTGAATTTATGTTTTTCGTTCATTAAATAAACATTAGTTTTTTTGGCAAATATTTCCTATTGTTTATTTTACACAATTAGGTTTTATTTTCATAATATTCCTTTATCTAAATTTTGTCCTTGTTCTGGGTGTCTATCCGGCCTTAAAAAGAACTCAGAACACAAATACTCACAAGCTTTCCTTTTTTGGCAACTAATCCATTTCCAGGTCTGATGTCTTCATACTCGATACCTCCGGCTAATTTGTTGCTGAATTGTTGCTTAGATGGAGTTTTATTAGGTGTATTCTGAAAAGATCAATCAATTTTATTTCTGGTATAGCAACTTGGAAAATAAGGCTTGACTTGCTTTAATAAAACTTTTACCACTCAAGCAAAAATATGAACAAAACTCAAATTTGTGAAGCAACTTTAAATTTGGCTTAAAAAGTCTAAATTTGCTGGAAAAGCAGTAAATTTTAGTCTAATAATAATTGTTATTAGAGCTTAAAACTATAATAAAATTTTCTAGATTGATAAAAATAGGTATTTCACGTAGAATATATTAACACCATAACATCAAAAGAGTATATCTGAAAGTTCTGCTATCATTTTGACAGAATTTGAGGAAACAAAAGGATCAGTTGCCAGGTCCGTTGCCCAATAGAAATGTTTTGATAAAAAATATCTAAATAGCACTTTGTGGAAAAAAATCAAGCATTGAAAGGAAAGATTTATAACTATCTTCTGTTTAAAAGCCAAATTTCATGTTTACTGATTTTACTTATTAATTTTTATGCAGGGTTGGAAAAAAACATGTTTTTTTTTAAAACAAAAAAAAAAATGTTTTTTTGTTTTAATCGTGTTTTTTTTTGTTTAAAACATGTTTTTTTTTTAAACAGTTAAATTTTGGTTATTGAACAAGTTAAATGAGTTTAAAAAAAACACGGTTCTTTTTGCGTTTTGGTCTTCTATATTTACTTCCATCCCCAATAATTTTAGGCATATGCCTTGCATCTTTCTTTGTCGAAGAAACATAGAATACAAGAAATCCTTCGATTATCTGGCGATTCGGTGTCTTCCTTTGATTAAATCAGATGAGCTAATAGAAGAATTTATAAACTAATAATGTAATAGTTTATGTTTGGTATTATTTTAATTAACTAAAATTATATACCACATTGATAATTAGCATAAATCAGGTTTTTTTTAAAAAAAATTGTTTTAAACATGTTTTTTATTACTATGTTTTAAACATGTTTAAAACAATTTTAAACAAAATGTTTTAAACATAACAGCCCTGATTTTATGTTTAAAGAATGTCTCTAATGACTAATACAGAAATGATGCCTACAAGCAATATAGGATAATGCGTGAAAGAGTATCCTTCTATATCCCACAATTGCATCAGATTTAATATGCCACTCATAATAAAATTGGATTTTGTCCCAAATCATCCTATGCAACCTTGTCTACAAGTATGAATTAAAGTATAAAGCTCAACAGAATAGTTTGTTATAAAACAATATTTTACAATATCATATTCACAAACATGGCAATAACTTAAAACTTTGAGAGGTATTAATCCTGAAGATCATAAGAAAAATAGATTAGGTCTATCCCTCTTAAACAGTTAAAAATATATACAATTATTATCAACCTGGTTTTCAGAAGCTTGTTTGGCCTTCTTTTTATTCTTTTTCTTTTTACCAGACTCACTCTGGGCAGATGTGTTAAGGTCATTGCTGGATTTTTCTGGTGTTTTGGTAGCAGAAGTATTTGCTTCTTCTGAAAGTAAATAGTTAGACTACGATTAAAACTATGTTTTTAGTGATAGTTTTGCAGACCCTTTACAAAACCTTTAAAAGGTGTGCTACCAAGAAGAAACAAATTATGGTCACTCACAAGATTTATTACTGTAAGCACTTTTATAGATTACTTTAAAACTATCTTATAACTTAAGCTTTCTTTAGGATACAAGACCTACGAAAATACTTTAGTACCACAACAAAAGTTCCCAAAAGGTTCTAAGCCCACATGAATCAGGGCTGTATTATTGACATAATAAGAATGGATCTTTTAGACATTTTTAAGACTGCCTAACGTTACTTTTTTTTTCATTACGGTTGTAATTCATGACATTTTTAGATTTATAAACTTTAGATATGCAAGATAAATTTGACTAACTTAACGTTGAAATTAACCCAGAAATCACTTCAGCAAAAGCCAAGACCTTTCAATTAAGCTTAAAATTAAAGGCTACTGAAGGGGTTTTTAATGCTAACAAAGTCATTCAGTTGTCCAGGCTAACACCATGTATAGTGAGTGAGCTAATACTAACTCCACATACTAAAACCTCACCTGATTTAGAGGAATCTTTTTTTGGTGATTTACTCTCCTGCTTTATTTCAGCTAGGAATTCGTCTAATGGGAGGTTGGATTGAGATTTGACTTTTTTAGGCATTGGGGTACGACCAATGGATGAATTCAAGTCTGGAAGAAAAAAGAATTGAGTTTTAATTCACTAGAGCAGTGGTTCCCAACCTTTTCTAGACCATCGCCTCGTATTTTAGGTTGATCAACATCCATCGCCCCCTTTTAATTTTCATATTATGTCTCATCATAATTTGAGTTAAAGTGTAACTATAAAACAGTTTTATAACACTTACTACCATTTATAAAAACAACTAAAGAAGCTTTATCTGGTCACTTTTAAATAAAATAGAAAAACATAAAACATATATTTTTAAAGAACAAAAGTGAAATAAATTAATTAATATATTTTTACTGGTTTCTAGAAAATTTAAGAGAGTTGAATGTAAAAATTGGCTGGTTTGGTTATGGTTTTACTGTACAAAAGTACAACATTATTTTAATGTTCCCCTTTTGAATACTCATCGCCCCTTAAAGTATTTTTTGCCCCCTTGATAACACAAATCGCCTACTTGGGGGCGATCGCCCCCAGGTTGGGAACCGCTGGACTAGAGCAATGATGAGTGGTAAACTTAAAACGCGTGCTTGAAATACTGTCTCAGACTTAATATGGGAAATAAAGGAGGGGAGGTGTACGACTTCCCTTTTAAAAATTCAACCGAGCACGTAATTTATTTTACAACAAATTTAAAAGATAGTAAAAATAGAAAGTAGTATTAAAACAAACTGTACATTTATTTACACAATTAAACAGGTATTTCTCACCAGGTTCTCCATTATTAGTGATAGATTTCTTTCCTCCCTTGTTGTTTTGAACTGGAGTTGATGCCCCAGATTTTAATTTCTTCTGCTGAAGCTGTTTCTTTATATAATTTATTCCTAAATAGATAAAATTAATTTTTTTTCAATATAAATCAAGGAAGATACTTTTCCAACACCATTACGACTATTAACAAAGATAATCTATTTAGAAGTAAAGAAAATGGCTTAAATTAAATAGTTAAAATTAGTTAAGCTAAGTATTTCAGCAAGAATATTAAAATTAACTTGACCAAAATCTAGAAGAGAATTATAGTATTTCTCTAGCTAAAATATTTGTGAAGGAAAAAATTTAGCCTATTTATCAAGTTACTAATTGATTATAAAAAATAAAACGCTACTTTTGCAAATTGGTAAAATCACAACATGAAAACAAAAGTATGAAAACAAACAGAAGTAGGTGGATCCGGTGTAGAATAAAAATCAGAAAAAAATAATAAAACCATGGCTTGCAATATTATTATACAATAATTTTTTAAAAAACTTGTTGTAACTGTTAACTTAAAGAGACATGTTTATTTAATATAACTTGAGTAAAGTTGATTTAACATTATAAATAACTAAAACTTAAGAATTTGAGTCTATTATCAAAGAAAACAAGTCTGTTTGGGAATTTTGCGACGTTTTATAAGATGATAACTTGAAGAATTCGGAATATTTTAAATTCACTATTCGGCAAGTGCTAAAGTTGATACTGAATATTCGGTGCATCCTACTAATACTTTGATGTTTGTCAGACTACAAATAAATACCTTGAAATTAAAGTTAGGGTTACAAAGAAGCCCTCTTACTATCACATATAACTTAAACAAGCCTAAAAAAGTCTTTCCTAAATGTTACCTGCTTTGAGTTCCTTGCTATCTTCAGATTCATCACTGTCCTCATCGGATTCTTCGTCAGATGATTCAACAGCAGAGTGGCCCCGCTTCATAGTAGGCACTTCATCCTCTTCTTCACTTTCTTCTTCTGATTTTAAAAAGAAAGGAACAATTTAGAAAAGAAAAATCTTATACCCTACATCTAAAGTTAAAAGGTTTTTGGTTTAAATACCAGAGAAACAGGTTATTGGTGAAACTTGTGTAAATTTCAACGGACCACGTAATGCAACCGGAGAGACTAGAGCAATCAGGATTTTGATTACTATGGATATTGGTCTGGTAAATTGGGCATTTATAAAATGAAAAGAAACAGTTACAAGAACAGTAAATAATTATAATTGATGTGTGCATTTATTTTATCAAATTTAAAAATGAAATCTATTAACCAATATAGATAGTTAAAGTTGTTTTACTGAAATTTAATTTGTTATGCAACTGCTTTGTGCAACAACATCAACCCGATACCACAGCAGGGTTTTCATTTGCATGCCTGAGTTAAGAATTTGATAGTGCTTGTTTGTGTTTCTTTCATTTGTTTTGTTTTCCTATCATGCTCTTTCTAAGCAATATTGCAAACTTGTTTAAAAAAAGTCCTTTTTCACTTTAAAAGTGATTGAGTTGGAGTTAACATAATATGGAAGTTTGAAAAATAGGAAACTAGGAATTATGAATAAGATAGAGTGTTATTATATAATTAAATTATATTATAAAAGGTTATATTTTATATACTTGGACTTATATATTACGGTATTTTCCAATTAATAATAGCTTGCCTGTTTGTATAGGCAAAAATAAAAAAAATACAAAATTCCAAGAATTCAAACATATCTCTAAGAAACATAGTAAGCTGTATAGCAATTTTTTGAACATCTATCACATTCGTCCCAAACTTTCACAAATAACTTGGGAGATTTTCTTCGCTTTAGTCTTTCAGAGGCATTAAGGTTGCTACTGCAAAATAGAGCAAAAAAATCTGAGAAAATTAAAATCTATATCATAATTAAAGTTTATTCAAAAACCCCATTAAATCATAACAGAAAATATAATGCTTTTAACTTTAGATTAATTGAGAGCTTTATAAAACACTCTTCATAGCTGTTCCGTCAATCTAAAATCTTCATCATCAAAAGTCGTTGTGTCAAGGGAAAAATCTTCGAGTGCGATATTTTCCAAAAGGGTTTAAACATGAGTTTTAACTTGACAGTAGATTCTCACCTGAACAAACAGCAATTTTTACTTTAAAGTCATCTAAAATTCTAAAACCATAAATAATTTATTACATACCTTTTGAAACTAAGTAAGATAATTATGATTTCTTTTTAATTTTGACCGATAAAGCCTTTTTGAGATTTTTATAAACAAATCAATCTCTGTCATACTGTTTACAGTTACACTTAAACCATTAGATAGAGCATAACCTGGGACGATTCCAAAGGGGCGATGGATCAATGCAAAAACTTGAATAGCGGGCGTGATACCCAAAAAGGGGTGAAACTGGAAATAAGTGTTATTGAACATAAAACCATTCTCTGAAGCCAACCAACACATCTGCATAACCCATAAAAATTGTCTGGTTTAACCAGTACACTATCTTAGTTACAATACTGTTAAAACAACGAAATATTCAAGTTTTTTTCTTTTATTACCTCATTATAAAGCTCAGTTTGGTTGTTTATTATAAACGGTAGCAACGGTTATAAACTGTTTTATAGTTTACACTTTACACTCAAATTATGATTAACAAAATAAAATTATAAAGGGGGGCGATGGATGCTGCATCAACACCTAAATACGATGCCTTCATCCTTTCATCCCTTGAGGGTCGATAAAATGGGTACCAAGCATGCTTGGGAACTTAACACTGGGGGTTTCGCATGAGGCTGACCACCTTACCGGGGCACATGCCTAGCACCCCAGAGCCCTAGGTCACGAAAGCTGAAATGGGGACGGCAGGCCTTGGCCCAGTAATGGGTTGTTGCGCCGAGGAGTTTAGTTCTTAGGTATGAAATTACAAAATTGAGAGATTGTATGGTTTATAAATACACTTGAGCAATTAACAACCCGAGTAGCAAGCAGCAAGTATAGGGTCAAGATTTAAGGTATTTTAAAATGTTGCCAGTTAAAAAGGCCCGTCTTTAGTTAAAAATAATTAAAGTAAAATACATATTGTGTCATATGCAATTACATTCCTTACATTAAGCTTTTTTTCAAATTATAGATAAAAAATCAAACACTTTCACGTTCTTTAAAGAATCGAAGATGTAACAATCAAAAGGCAAGTACTTTGTTTAGGAATGTCATCTTCAATGGAATCATCTTCAGAAGACTCTTCCTCATTAGCAATAGCTTTAGGCAACTTGGCCTTGGTGTTCAGCACACCCTTTGCAGCCGATGGAGAGGCTTTGGCAGGAGAAACTGGGAAAGTAAGATCACATAAAATGGATCAACTTAACAGGCTAAGAATATATAAAAGTTTTTCAATAAATAAAATGAGGATATTTATGGTATTATTTCTGAACAAATAATACAGCACTTTAAACTTGTGACACTTTAAATTAATAGTATGTACGGTACTATTGTAAAAGTGTAGAATTAGCACATTAAACAAATGTTGTAAGTAAATAAACAGCAAATATATTAGCAAAACATTTTTGGCTTTCTTTACTTTCACTTCATAATATTTTTATTTACTTAGGATAAATTTTAATATTTTTTTTAAAGAGGTGATCTAAAAACCATTTCTTAACAAAAAAAGTAGTATCGTAAAAAATCATTAATCATAAATTTTTTTTGTTTATTGTTAGAAAATACAAAAATAACAGTGTCCAGCAAAGTTGCTGGTAAAAATTCAAGCACATTTCAAGGCTCATTTCCAAATTTTTCAAGGATGCTCGCATATAACTAATTATATCCCAACGTTTTTTTTTCAAATATGCTTAACTACAGAAATATTAGCCAACAGAAATATTAGGCAAAAAAAAGAAAATATTCGAGTTTTTAATTGTTTTTGTTTTAGAACTAACGATTATTTAGCCCAGTTATAGTCTCCTATAAGTTGCAGAGTACATGATTGTATGTATTCATATATATTTTTATTAGTCATCAGTAATTTAATTTGCAATTTTCAGGCAAATTTGCCCTTGAAAAATTATTGGCAAATTACCAAAACTTACTAAAATATAATTTAATTAAAACAACCTATATTCTACACTTAAAATAGGCTGACCATTAAAATTAATGGCATTTTTTTAAAAGTCAAAGCGGGGTGGCATATTCTTAGGGTTAAGTTAGTTAATATTTAAAGTAACAATCTTCAATTTTAGTAAAACAATACAACATAACATTGGATTCTCTTTTATATGAGATACTTTTCAAAATGTTAAAAAATAAAGGTTATTTTAAAAATATTTCATTCATTACAATTTTTAATAATACTAACTTAAATATAATATTTTACATCTGCTAGCTAATGAAATATTTCCTTAAATCTTAACCTGAAAAGATAGAATTTAACATTCCGATTTAGGAAAAACGTTCAAAAATCAGCAAATCAAGAAAATCGGTAAATCGAAATTTTTGAAAATTAATGATTCATAAAATATCTCAAACATTGGTAAATCACGAATTTCAGGAATTCTGGAAAGTTCCAAATTCTCAGAAATCATTGAATTGTTATATTTCTGAAATCAATAAATTGCGAATACCGTAAAAGTCGTCAAATCACGAACTTCGAAAAACGGCGTTTCGCGAACCATTTAAACACATGAAAACCCCCGAAAAGCTTTCATCAGAAATTGCAATTAACGACCTTGAAAATCCATAAAATCCGAAATTATAAAACACAAAACTAAACATCAGTAAAGTAGCGAATTTTCGGAAATTGCTAATACGAACCGCTAATCCAGAAACCCATAATCCGGACACTATAATTTCGGCGATTTCCCGGTTTTTTTAAACTTAAACTTGCCTAAAAACAAAAAAACCCAGTATAGGCCGAAGCAGAAAAAATGCAAAAAAAAAATCAAGCTATTCTTGTAATAACAAGGTCACAATACTCACGAATACTTGATCAAAGGAAAATTTTCTGGTTGGGCCGATTGGCCTGAACTGGAGCTACAAAAGTAACGAGGCGCTCTTCCGATCACGCAGAGGCAAAAAACCTATCAATCATTAATTAAGAGGCAATGCGACCTCGTAAGTGTTTTTCGTGAAAATTACTAGGCAGCAAAATAAGTAAATCTGATTAGGTAGCATTATTGGATTGCACTGGCCGGTAACCGATATTCGAAGACATCTTAAAATCTAACCTTAATTCATCTTCAAATTTTTAGTTTTTTATTTAGTATTAAAATTTAGTTTATTATTTATACTTGCTGTTTTGTACTGTATTTCAAAACTTTGAAGTCGACAATCACTGATCCTCACCAATCGACAAATTCCAACAAAATTCGAAGATCGCTTAATCATGAAACCTTGAATATCGGCGAATCAAAAAATTCTCGTATCAGTAAAAGCAACGAAATTGCAAATACAAAATATTTGATTCGCGAAACTGAAAATGTGCAAATCGCGCATGCATCTTCAAAAATAGGAAAATTTAACTCTTGAAAAATAAACGATCTGCGGAAAATTAGCAAATCGTATAACCTTAAATTCCGTCCAAATAATAAATCTTGTCTAACTGCAAAATCACGGAAAATCGAGAATCTTCGAAAATTAGCAAATGAATCGCGAACATTAAAACCATAGTAAATAACTTTTAAATTCGGCAAAATTCTTAATCTGAAAAAAAAGAGAAGACGAATCTCGTAACTTTGAAGGAATTAGACATCCACGGAAAAATCGCGAACTTTTGAAAATTAGCAAATCTGAAATTTACAAATGAGGGATTTTTTTTTTTATAAATCGGCTGATTGCTAAACCTCATAATAAAAGGTACAAAAGGCTTATCTTCATAAATCTATAAAATTCAAAAATTGCGGAACGTTTCGAAATTTCCCGGTGCACACCGGAATTTTCAACAATTTCAAGCATAATTCCCGATTTTCCCGACGCTAAAAAATTCAAGTACAATTCCCGATTTTCCAGAATTTCCCGACGGCTGGACACCCTGAATAAGGATTTAATGCCCAGAAGGTATTTTTTGAATTTTGTAAACTGAATAAAAAAAAACTTATAAGAACTAATTAAAAACCAAACTTTTAGTGCTCTTGAAAATACAATAGAACTATTAAGGTTTTACAGAGTTCTCTCCCAAAATATTCAGCAAAATGCAAAGGTTTTTAAAGGCCGGATGTTAAAATTTTTTAAATAAGAGAACATAACCTTATTTATAATTTGTTATATTTTCCAATATGTAAGGCCACAATGAAAATATTTTGTGTAAAAAAACGAATGAACTTATAATGAAGTACTTATTAATAGGTCCCATAGTTTAAGGGTCTCTAATAATTAATAATTTGAAGCCTTAAGAGGGATTGTCAGTCCCATAGAGCTAATGCATTAGTTTTGGAATCACAACTTCCGCAGAAGTATTGCTTTGCCATGTTAGCCCTTTTTCCCCAGGTAGGGGAACCAACATAACATCGAAATGAAACAAATTTGAAACGAAAATGTCATCTAGTTATTTAATTATATATTTTTGAAGCTGTAAAATGCCCCAAAATATACAGCAGATGGTGACACTATTTTAAAACTTTATCAATTAATAATTAAATAACCGGATGTTATTTTCTTTTCAATTTTGTCTTAAATTGATGTTATGATGATTCCCTTGCCTAGTGAAAATGGGACAACCTGGCAAACCAATACTTCTGCGGAAGTTGTGATTTCAAAACTAATGCATTAGCTCTATGGGACTGACAGTCCCTCTTAATAAAACATGTAAAAAAATTTACCTTTTACTGTAGTTTTTTTTTCTCACTTTCATCTGAAGCTTCCTCATCTGATGACTCAACATTAGCACTCACTGTGAAATCGGCTTTTCCCCCTTTATTGGCTGATTTGTTTAGAGCAGCTTAAGGACAAGAAAGCAGTCATATTAGTTTAGAATATTTTAATAGCAAAAGCACTACTCTTTAACACATTGTTGTAGATAATACAGAAAAAAGATTTACAACACACACACACAATACAAAACTTTTTCGAGCTGTAGAAAAATATATTCTATTGAGAAGGTACAATACAATTCTACTACAATAGACAGTTAAACACACTTTTTTCCAAAAATGACTGCATTTGATGAGGGGAGGGGAAGGGCAGATTTTCATATCTTTCAAATTAAAATTAGTTAATTAAAATTTAGTGGGAGGCATGACGTGTTGGTTAGGGTAATAATGACATGTCATAAATGAGATCAGTATCAGTAAAAAAAATTTCAATGGTAATAAAGTTGAAACTGTCGAGTTTCGGTTTCGTTATCAGACTCATAATAGTCTTTAGGGTAGGTTTGAATTATCGTCGCACTAGAGCTACACGAGGGTATTGGCGACGGGCGTCGTATTTAGAACCACAGTCAAGTGACGAGCCGACACCTGAATAGGCACCCAACGCAACCGTTAAGGGCGACATCGTACGCAGCGTTAGGACTTTGAAGGATATTTAACGTGCACTCCCTTACACGGGGTATTATTTGTCGGACATTTTTGGCTGCACGGGCCGTTTATAGGTCGGCAGTAATTTTGGCGATGCCCGTACCCGAACCTGGGACCTTTCGCATCTAGGCGAGTGCCTAACCGACTGGGCTCCCCAGCCCCTCATAATAGTCTTAAAACTATGCGAATAAAATTACTAATTGTGACGCACTATTGAGCAGCAAGAAAACACTTTGTATTTGACAACTTATAATGCTGCAATTGCTTGTTAAGTGGTAAAAAAAATTAGTTTTTGAACAATTTTCATGAGGCACAAAAGATTGGAAGGAACTGGAAAAAAGTTAATAAATAATGGAGGAGATAATCACCTTTCTTGATATTTTTCAAATTCTTAACATTATCAGCTGAATCACATACATAATATCCACTTAAATGTACAGTACCTGAAATAGAAAAACATTTTAAAGATGTTTTAACCACAAAATTGTTTAAACATGTGGCTGGAAAACCAAGTAAAATATTGAGCCTTCAAAATCAACAGACATCTTTCCCAAACTATTAAAAAAATGATTTTGTGTTACAATAGGCCCCCCCTTGACCGGACTGTTCAAATGTAGAACCTCTTTAACAAAATGACTTGTTATGTTAAGGGGACGTATATAAATTATGTCATGCTCGGAGGGGGAGGGAGGGGTATGCCCCAACCTGACGGATCGTGACAAGGAGGGGGGGGGGGCAAAGGGGTATCTCTGATCCTCTGAATAAATTATGTAACCAAGATAAATTGGAATTTTTTCCTTTCAAGTTAATTTTTTAAAAAATAAATAAATATGCATTTTCTTTAAATTTCAGAAACAAAGAGAAATATTAAAATTAACTTTTCCTTGGGGGGGGGGGGGGGGGGGGAGTGTCAACAACGTGACGTAAATTTAGGGGGAGGGGTTCGATCAAACATGACGCAGTGCGGGCCTCAGAACTAGGAATGCTCTAAAAAAAGTAGACAAAATATACTTTCAAATAAAAAATAGAGACTAAAAGTAGACTATAGTAATCAGCGTTTTGCAAACCATTTCAGCAAAAAAAAACTTTCATCAGAAATTGCAATTAACGACACCTTGAAAATCCATAAATTACGAATTTATAAAACGTAAAACTAAACATCAGTAATGTAGCGAATTTTCGGAAATTGGCTAATACAGTTCAGAACCAAACACCCATAATGTTCTATAAACCGGACACTTTTGAATTTTGGCAAGATTCAGATTTTTTTTATAACTTAAACCTGTCTAAAATCAAAAACAACAATATAAGTGGAAGAAAAAAAATGGCAAAAAAAAGTAAAAAAAGGGAAAAAAAACCAAGCTCGTCTTGTTATACCTAACAAGGTCACATAACTCACGAACACTTGATCAGTCGAAAATATTATGGTTGGTTCGACTTGGCCTGAACCGGAGTTACAAATGTAACGAGACGCTCTTCCGATCAGCATAGGCAAAAAAATTTCAATCATTATGAAGCAATGCGACCTCATCGGTGGATTTCATGAAAAATACTAGGCAGCAAAATAAGCAAATCAGGAAGCATTATTGGATTGTACTGGCCGGTAACTGATATTCGAAGACATCTTAGTGTAATCAAATCGAAATTCATCTTCAAATTTTAATTGAATTTTTATATTTATTATTAAAATTTATTATTTAAACTTGTTGTTTTGTACTGCAATTCAAAACTTTGAAGTCAAAAAATCAGTTATCCTTACAAATAGACAAATAAATTGCAACAACTCGAAGATAGCTTAATCGTGAAACCTTAAATATCGACAAATCAAAAAATCCTCAAATATCAGTAAAAACGACAAAATCACAAATAAGCAATATTTAAATCGTGTAACTGAAAATGTGTAAATCAAGCATCTTCAAAAATCGGAAAATTGAAGACTTGAAAATAAACAAACCAAAAAATTAGCATATCACATAATCTTAAATTACGTCCAAATAATAAATATAGGCTAACTGCAAAGACGGAAAATCAAGAATCTTTGAAAATCAGCAAACAAACAGAGAACCATAAAAACCTACATAACAAATAACTTTTAAAAATTCGAGCAATAATTTCAAAATTATAAATTTAAGAGAAAATGACAAATCTTGTAACTTTGAAGGTATTGGACATTTGCAGAAAAATAGAGAACTCTTGAAACCAGCAAATCTGAAATTTACAATGGGGGAATTTTTTTAAAAATTGGCTGATCGCTAAGCCTCGAAATAAACGATACAAAAAGCTTATCTTCATAAATCTATATGATTCAAAACTTGCAGAAAGTGGCGAAATTTCCCGGCGCACACCAGAATGTCAACAAATTCATGCATAATTCCCGATTTTCCCTGCGCTAAAAAATCCAAGCACAATTCCTGACTTTCCAGATTTTACCCAATGGCTGGACACGGATGTCATTACGAGAACCCATGAAAAATACAAAACAAAACGCTGCAATCCCGCAGCTTTGAGTCGTAACATCACCGCTAGAAAATTGAGATATGTAATTGCGAGAGAAAAAGTTCGTAATTTGCCAACAATGTTCTTGTGAAATCTCGGCGAAAGTTAGCCGCGCTGGTGAAAAAAGGAGACTTCAGAGACTTTGGCCTGAAAAAAGATACTTTTAGAGACACTTGATCCCCCCTTCAGATGTTGCTGATAAAATAAAAAGTTTATGAAACAATGTGGCACATTTGGATTTTCCAGACTGCAGCAAATAAAAGTTATGGCATTTTTCATGGTATGCAATTTGTCCTGCTTGAATATATTAAATAAAATGTCATGTTATTTTAATCTTGTGTTTGTATATATATATACAAGGTAAATATTCTTAATTAAATTGCGATTAAATGTCTATCGCAGGTTTAATTTTTTACATTTCCATTTTAACTGAATTTTCAATTAACCAGCTTGGCTATGGTACCAATCACGTATATTAAATTCAGACATACAAAAGCTAGCCTTTACATGTCTTATCTCTATAGACTGGTTAGGTTAGTTTGAATTATCCTCGCACTAGAGGGCTATCGGCAACGGGAATTTATAACCACAGTCAAGTGACGAACCGACACCCAGCGCAACCATTAAAGGCGACCTTGTATGCAGCGTTGGGACTTTGGAGCCTATTTAACATACACTCCCTCTACACAGGGTATCATTCGTCGGGCATTTTTGAATGCACAGAGGTAGGCAGCTATTTTGACAATGCCTGAACCAGAACCTGCGACCTTCTGCATACAAGACAAGCATCTTACCGACTGCCCTCTGTTCTTCGAGAGAAAATACAAAGCACTTACCATGTCCCTTGAGGAAGAAAGTGATGTTTTCACCCTTGTCAAAATACAAGTTGAGGAGGACTTGCAGAATGGAATCTTTCTTGAGACTGCACAGCAGGTACTGGCAACCATCATGCTCAGCCATTAGAGAGACAACAGCACTTGTGGAAGTGTCTGGGGAGAAGGGCACTCATGAGTACAGTATTGGTTTAATTAATATACCATTCAGTCTAAACGAGGGTAAATCAACACTAATCTGACTAATTTTAGGAAGATCCCCCTTCTCTGGTTTATACAACTTCTGAGAAGTGTTCAGAGAATATCTGGTTAATTTTAATTTGACGGTACTTGTCGCCAAGGGATTTGGCGCTTTTGTAGAGGGCGATAAACAATTTTTTTTGGTGATACAGCATTTTCAGGCGAAATGCGTTGTTGCTAGGTGGCAATGGTTACACTTGGATGGAATTGTGGGTAGGTTGCGCGGATGTTAAGTGCATGGGAATTATTTTGTTCTAAAATACTTTTTCTCCAATTGTCGGCGGGTAATACTTGCATGGAATTGGGTAGGTTGCGCACATCAGAATTATTTTGTTCTAAATTACATTTTGTTCTATGGTCATTACGCGAGGTTTTGAATGCAAATTTTCTCTTGAGACTTGTTTTGCTTTGTAAAACAAAATTGCCCGGCGCCCCAAGCGAGTGTTTGGGCTTTCAATGGACCCTACAATACTGCTTCATGTTGGATACTGATGTTCTTTTAGAAAGAACAAAATTGTACGGGGCCCCAAACAAGTGTTTAGGCTTTCAACAGGCCCTAAGTACTGTCCCATGTTGAATACTGATGTTTTTTTAGATAAAACAAACTTTCCCGGAGCCCCAAACGCTTGCATAATGGATTGCCACTATTGGCCCATTGTGTAGTGTAGAGACTGGATTGGTTTGTGTTGTCAAAAGCAAACCACAACCGTAAGTTTGGTTTGTTTTGTGAAAAGCAGGGCTAGTATAGCGCTTACAACCAATTTGATAAAGCTAGGGTTAAAACATCGGCGTGTAGGAATCTGGCAACGCAAAAACATGCGAGTTTCGCCAGGTTGGTAGGTTTTTTAAAACGTGCCAAGCAGTACCGTAGGATTAAAATTTACCGTAATATCTTCAACTTCGAGCATGATACATGAAGAAACATTGATTATTGGCACAGAGAGTTGTTTAAAAATGTACAGGGTTTGGTGGTAACACACAAAACTCAAAAGGCCCACCTTTTGGAGAATGGTACACAATACAGACTGAAAATTATTTTCTTCATAAATAATCTAATTGGGAGAAACGGTTACGCAGATTCAGTGATATGGTGGATTTTAAACCATGCAGAAAAATTCTCAGTTAAAAAAAAACCTCAATATTTTTTGAAACTCTGGGATTCTTCCGGATGGGCAAACTTTCGATTAAAATAAATCAGGAATAGGTTAATTCCTAGTTTCGGTATACGACGACTTTTTATTTCTCGCCAAACTTGTTGGCGAGAAAACATCGCGTACCGACGCATGATTAGACGATGCTACTCGGAAACCACGAAGTCAAACTACTGTGTTGCCAGACTGGAATTATTTATCACCTTTTTTTGTTGCCAACGTTCCGAAAAAGTCGCATATACCGAAACTAGGATTTAATCCAGGAATTTTCAGCCCAAATCGCAAAGTGTTAATTATAAAACATGACAAGATATTGTAACATTTTGGCAGGCTTATGTGCAATTCAAGTTTAGTTTAGGTTGAATTATCATCGCACTAGAGCTACACGAGGGCTATTGGCGACGTATTTTAGAACCAGTCAGGTGACGAGCCGACACCCGAGTAGGCACCCAACGCAACCGTTAAGGGCGACATAGTACACTATGTGCAATTCAAAGAACTACACCTTAGGAACATTAGTAAACTAGGTAATTAAATTATATCAAACCAATGTTTGAAAAAGCAAATTTACCTGTAGGATCCAAAGCAGCCATACTGATGTGGAACTTTTTACCCACAATTTGTGAGTACCTTTTCCCAGTTTCACAACATATGCCTGAAAAGAAAGTTAATAAATTGCTTGTCAGACTACAAAGACTATTCGCAAGTTTTTATTTAGCTAAATGAATTGAAATTATCTTTACACAATTTTACCCGAAACTAAGAAGGAAAATTTGTTTCCAAAATAAAATATTCATTAATATTAAATGCCTATGTTAAAATTGTAAATTACGACACGTGTTTTGGGCATGCAAGTGAACATTGTAGACTGAGGACTATTATTTAATACAAACCCCAGAATTCCGTTTTAGAATCCGAAGCCTTTTCTATTTGTAAGTTCTGCATTGTCTTATTGTAACTAAAACGATTAAAATAATAGTTGCATTCCACAAATACCGGTATATGATAAAGAAATTTTTAAAAATTCGGTAGACAGACTCAGACAGAAGTAAACAAGAAAACATCAGCCAGATCCGTTAATAAGTATTTAAAAAAGATATTTATTTACGGTTACAACCAAGTTCGTAAAATTTGATTACCTCCCTGATTAATAAATCTTTCTAGGTTTGGGATTTTAGCATTAATGTGATACTGATAACAGAATCTTCTGCAAACGTATAGTTTAGGTCTTTGCGGGAAAGACCCATTAAAAGTAACTCGTGAAAAATGGTCTAATAAAAGAAGTAACACCTGAGCCAGGGCAAACATTAAGTAGTTTTATATGTATTGCTTGGATTTCTTACATAGTTTTAAATTATAAACTTAGTTTTGATATAATATAGTTTTCAGATTTTTCTTTTTAAGTCTCATTAAAATGGAACGAACGAGTAGCTTTGAAGGTACGCTTTGATTTCGACTGTTTCCAGTTTGTGACGTTAAAATAAAAAGAGAATTCAAACTGAGGCAGTTATATCTTGTGCATTTTAATATGTGTACAAACTGAATAAAATATATTTGACATAATTAAAAAACTTACTTGATATGGCCAATTTTAGAATTTTTTTTTACAGATAACACTATAAAAATTTATTACTCAAAATATTAATTATGGTAGACATGAATTTTAAATGATTCCAGAGTGTATCGAATTATAATATATATTTTTTGTACTTAATACTTACAAAAATAATTTGAAATATTTATTATTGTGCACTTTAAAGCTAAGCATTTTTGAATGGGCCAGAAATCTGCTACGTTCGAATGTAGTGTGTCTGTTGTTTTTGTCGTTTCTTATCTACTATAAAACTTTTTTCCTTTCAATAGAAATACTAAAAAATTCAGTATCTCAAAGTATCAAATTTTATTCTCAATTTAGTTTTCAAATTTTTTTTTCAAGACATGCAGACTCTTTATTTGCTACGTAATTTATTAATATGTATAAAAGAGAATAAGGACCATATATTTCTAGTTTATTTTTCCAATTTAAGTTTTATTTTGTACATGTGTTATAGTAGGGTTATATCATCATTAACGAAGAAGATCGGAAGAAAATCTATATTTCAGACCTTTTGAAATTTTTTGCTCCTCCATGGCCAAATACTTGTTTTCCGTCCACAATTACTAAATAGAAACTTCAAAAAACAAACCTTCGAAAATTTGGAGACCTGCAGAAAAAAATTAGTTTCTTAATTAAGAAACTAATTTTTTTTTTGCAAGAAAGAAAAAGTGAAAATTGTTTTAGATCCCTTTAAGGTGCAATACATAGAAGCACACGCCGCCCTAAAGTTTGGAGTCGATCGAAGGAAAGTACGGTATGCTAAGAGGCTTTAACTAAACTACATGCACAAACTGTACAAGAGAAGAGATGCTTGTAATGAAAGTTAAAAAATTATGTAATAAAAAATTTAAATTTGTTCTTGTGGTTCTGTTTAATGAATTTTCGTTTTTGAAACATTTTAATAGAGTAGGGCTTTGCTATTCTATTGTCACCTGTTACCAACACTTTTTCGGCTATTGAAAAACATTTTATGTGGCAAAGTGTTCACAGGTTAAAGGAAATAATTTTTTTTTTTGCACTTTAAAAGTTCTTATAAAGCATAATTTGTAGTCATAATTTGCATTCTATAGACCAATAGCTATAATCTCAAGCTTTGCTAAAAATTTTGAATACATTATTTGTGAAAAAATATCGAATCAGACTTCGCAAATAATTTCCCCTTATCAACATGGTTTTATGAAAAAAACGCTCTACAACCACCAATTTAATCTGTTTAAATAAAGATATTTCTAATGCCTTAAAGTTAAATAAACAACTGGATATTATATATACTGATTTTGCTAAGGCCTTTGACACTGTGGATTTTGATGTTCTTTTCTCTAAATTACTTGCGATTGGTTTTAGTCATGAGTTAATCATGTGGATGTATACTTATGTAGTTGGACGACCTTTATATGTGAAATTTAAATCTGCTTTTTCTGATTGTTTTTACAATACTTCTGGAGTTCCTCAAGGGTCCGTGTTGGGACCTCGTCTTTTTCTATTGTTTATTAATGATTTATCGTATATCTTTAACTCCTGTTTATTATTTGCCGATGATCTTAAAATTTATAGATGCATTTCTACATACATGGGTTGTGAAATTTTACAAACTGAACTTTATAATTTGCAGGATTGGTGAAACAAAAATAAGCTTTTTTTAAATATTGATAAGTGTTTTGTCCTAACTTTTACTAGAAAAACGAATCCATTAATTAATAATTATAGCATCAATAATAACCTACTTAGCCGTAAAATAAACACAAGGGACCTTGGAATAACTTATGAAAACCAATTTTAGTTTTAATATGCACAATACAGAAATCTCAACAAAGGCCAACAAAAACCTAGGAATCCTTAAGAGAACAACCAATAATTTCACTGATGTATCTGTAATTATTTGTCTTTTGAATACTATTATTAGACCCTTACTGGAATATGGTTGTGCTATATGGAATCCCTCAAACAGCTACTCTGTAGGTAATATTGAGGGGATACAAAACAAATTTTTCCGGTACATAAATTTGAAGAATAATAGACATTTCCACCACCCTCCCTATAACTTGATAATGACTTCACCATTACGACATGAAAATGGCTAATCTTTTGAATAACTTTTTTATTAGTGTTTTTAGTAAAGATTTTAAAAATGTGCATGTTTCAGGGGAAGTAACTGAAGAACTGGATTGTATTGAGTGTCATTTTTCTAAGGAGGAGATTATTCGTCTATTAAAAACTATGAAACCTAACAAAGCACCTGGCCCTGATGATATGTATCCTAAAATTTTAGTTGAATGTGCAGAAGAGTTGGGGGATGCAATTCTGACTCTTTTTAGGTCATCATTTATTTCTGGACAGGTGCCAGCAGACTGGAAATTGACGAATGTTACTCCATTGTACAAGAAAGGGCCTAAATCTGATCCAGGTAATTACAGACCAGTTAGTCTTACATCTGTTTTCGGTAAAGTTTTTGAGACATTGTTGAAAATGCGTATAATGACTTTTTTGGAAACTAATAATTTACTTTCAGATAATCAATATGGCTTTAGAAAAGGTAGGTCTTGTACAACTAATCTTTTAAAATTTTATGATACTGTTACAGAAGAGATTGATAAAGGCAATATGGTTGATGTTATTTACATCGATTTCCAAAAGGCTTTTGATAAAGTTCCTCATGAAGCTTTGTTATTTAAGTTGAAAAGATTTGGGTTAGGGACTGCTGTGGTCCGTTGGATTAAAAATTGGTTGACCAATAGAAAACAACGGGTTCACATTAATGGTAAGTACTCTGATTGGAATGAGATTGTAAGTGGAGTGCCTCAGGGCTCTGTACTAGGACCAATTTTATTTATTATGTTTATTGATGATATCAGCTGGGGGTTGAATAGCAAGTTAAGTATTTTTGCAGATGACTTAAAAGTGACGAGTACAGTAAATTCTGTTGAGCATATTGAGCAGTTACAAAATGATCTTACGAAAATTACTGAATGGGCTTCACGCTGGGGCATGTCGTTCAGTGTTAACAAATGTCAAACCTTGCATTTGGGTAAGAACAATGTTAATCATTCTTATGTTTTACAGGGAGAAAGTATCCAAGATAGTGAGTTCGTTAGAGATTTAGGAGTTTTGGTGAGCAATGATTTCAAAATGAGTAAGCAGTGTGTTGAGGCAAGTAAGAAAGCCAATCGAATGTTGGGATATATTAGCAAAAGTATCACTTCTAAATCTAGGGAGATTATTTTGCCATTGTATAGGGGATTGGTAAGGCCACATCTGGAATATGCTGTTCAGTTTTGGTCTCCCTTCCTCAGAAAAGATATAGAGTTGCTTGAAAAAGTTCAGCATAGGGCTACAAATATGATTAAGGGTCTATCTGGTATTGATTATGATAACAGATTAAGATCTTTAAACGTATTCCCTGGAAAACAGGAGAGCTAGGGGTGATTTAATACAGTTATTCAAGTTCATAAAACAGGGAGACATGGAGGGCTTAGATTTTACTTTAAATAGCCGGACCAGAGGTCATGATCAGAAATTGAATAAATCGAGCTTTAGAAGGGAGTTAAGAAAACATTATTTTTACAATAGAGTTGTCAATGAGTGGAATGCTTTACCAGATTATGTTGTGCATTCGAAGAGAGTAGAAGATTTTAAGAAGAAACTTGACGGACATTGGAAACTGGTAATGTATTAGATTTATTTTGGACCAGGGCCTCTGGCCTGTTGTTGGTCGACAATTTTTGTATTTGTATTTGTATTTGATGAGAATGGAACATAAAATGAATTCCTTGGAATGCAGGAGAGTACTGTCTATTTTTAATTTTTTTTATAATTTGCTGCAAAACAGAATTGACTGCCCGTATATCCTTGAAGATTTAAAATTATATGTACCAATTTATAAAACTCGTAATAAAACTGTATTTAAAGAACCTTTTTGTTCGACAAATTATATCAAAAATCAACCTATAAATCAATTTATTCAACTTTTAAATAGCTTACCTTTCAATTATGACATCTTCTGTGATAACTTCAGGACATTTAAATCAAATATAATTTCCTTATATAACTAAAATAATGGTTTATTTGTTTATTTGTGGTGTTGTTTTTCTTTTTTTCTCTTGTATATATATAGTGAGTCTTATTTCATGCCATTTACTGGCTTTTTAAACTGTCAGTTGTATATCTATTTTTACTTGTGTATGTTTCTCCTGCCATGTAACTGGTTTATTTTTAACTGTATGGTAGCTGTTTATATAAATAAATATTCCTTTTTTTAAAACAAAACTTCAAGAATTTGAAATTTAAAGGTTTGCAGAAAAAAATGCAGTTTTTTATGGAAGAAAATTGCAAAAGGTCTGCAGTTTTTCTGCCTCCTATCAAAATATTCTGCAAAATTGCTTTAAAAAAACTGCAATAAAGCTGCAGTTTTTCTGTCACCCAAGTGAAAATATTCTGCAAAATTGCTTTACAAAAACAGCAAAAGGGCTGCAGTTTTCTGCCACCCAGGGAAAATGTTCTGCAAAATTGCTTTGCAAAAACTTCAAAAAAACTGAAGGGATTTGAAGCACTAGGTCTGCAGAAAAAAAGCTGCAGTTTTTTTTTGCAGCAAAAAAAAAAAAAAAAACTGTAAAAAGACTGCAGTTTTATTCTGCAGACTTTTTTGAATTTTTTTTCACTTTTTTTGAAGTTTTTGTAAAGTTTTTTTTTTTGAAGCAATTCTGCAGATTTTTTTGGCTGGGAAGTGTATATGTTTTAAAAAAACAATAAATTTAGAAAAGAACAAAATGCATTACTTATAAAACACTATTATATCCTTGTTGCCAATAAAATTTCCTTTAGTATGTGCTACCATATGAAATGTTTACTGTAAAAATAAAATTTATAAAAATAAATTTCTGAAAACATGCCCAAGGCTCCCCAGGCTCCCCTTACTAACTAATTGTGTTTCACGTTTCAAATTTAAGTAAAATCATACAATATTAGATAAAATTCTTTTGAGTTAAACTATTGAAATTAAGGTTTTCAAATCATTTTCTTTTCCTGATGCAAAAAGATCTAGATTACTTGATAACTAAAGTATTTTATTTCGGTGCAAATTTAAATCCCAGAAATTTATTTAAATTATGTTACATTGTTAGTTGTGCCAGACGCAGATAATTGTGATAGTTAAGTAGATAGTTGCGTAATCGAAAATATTTATATAATGAGTAGAAGACAGGAGGCTATTTTGGAATAGTCGGGGATTATGGAATATGTATAAAATATATACTTTATAAATTCAATGACTTTTTTCAAGCAGATTCTGAAAAATTATCAAATTTAATATGAAGCAACTTTGAAAATATCTTTGTACCAAAATTGCTTTATAAGAATGTCATATCTGCATAAGAATCTGCAGAGTAGAGAGTCAAAACGAATAGTCAACGGCAGTGGCGGATCTAGAACTTCAACATGGGGGGGGGGGGGGGGTAGAACATGTTGGCCAAAACATGTTGGCCATCTAACACGTTGGCCAAACCGCGGGGGGGGGGGGGGACATGATTTATATTTGTATGTTAACTAATTAGTAAATACTTTAATTAACTGCAACTGCTACTAATGCATACTAATTATTTTCAATAATTAGGTAATTACTTAATTAAATCATGTATAATTAATTACATCGTACAAATTAGTTTTTATTACTTATTGTAAATTAAATATTTATTAAATAATGTGAAATAATTTATTTTAATAATAATAAAGTAAAGGTAATAATAAAAATTAATTGAATTAATTTAAAGTTATTTAATAGGTGGTGTTTAATGTATTTCATTGAATAATCACACGTGAGAAAATTAATTTCGTTAGGTAGTAATAAAACTATTCATATTCAATAATTAACTATATTTTTGTGTAGAATAGAAATAAAACATTAGCTTTAGCATCTTCTACACCCAAAAAACAGCATAATTAAAAAGACCAAATGAGGAAATTACATAGTTTTGAAGCATGAAAAATCTTTCTTTTAACATTACAGCTTGAAGAAAGTGAGCACTGCAAAAACGCATTTAAAGTTTCAACATCTGGTTGATTCTAGTGCTACTGACATTTACTAAATGAATCAGTGCGTTCGTTCTAATTGCGGTACAGTTAAAATGATGACAGTTTTAGGAACAAGAAAACTTGGGTAATAATATAAGCAAGTAAACAAAATTATCAATTTTTTCGAAAATGACATTTTTAACGTGTACGGCTTAAAAAAAAAAAGTAAAAACAAACAATGATATAGCAATCAATTAGATGCAACTTATTTGCATGTAAGTTGTAAATTTCTAGTAAATACCGTGTAGTTTTTAGAAATAGTGTAAAATGATTAACTTAAACAGTATGCATCGTTTGTAGAAATCTCTCCAGCATTTTAAACATTTTTGGAACTTAAAAAACAGAAAAAAGTTTATAATGCTGGGAATTGAAACATAATTCGTTGTCATATTTTCAAAAGAAGGCTTTATCAGAAATAATTTTTTTGAGATAAACTTTATTATGAAAAACTATAGCATCACTACATTTACATCTAGCTTTCTTAATTTTTTAAAATTAAAATTTTATAAACTAAATCATCAACTCGTAAATATAATTCTAGTCCTAAGTATTTATCATCTACTTGTTTGCGCACCTTATTCGAGGATCTCTGTTTAAAATCCAGACGGGAGCTCAACTGTGATTTTTATTGTGTTAGTTTTAAAAGGTACGTTTTTGATTGTAATAATGTCCTAATGTATTAGTTTTATGTTTCTAATAGATAGTTAACGGATAAACCAAGTAAAACTAAGTATTTTTCTCATAAATATAATTATGTAGAGAATTTGTCTTTTTAAAATTTATGAAATTTTTAATAGCGCGTTTAAGATAATATTGATATATTTTTTTTATGTCTTACTGTTATATTAGAGTTTAAGAAAAAGGTGCTTGTGCCTAGTTTCTTGTCCTACTAATTTATTTCTTCTTATAACTTTTTGCTGGCTTCGCTGATTTCCTATGTTTTATAATTTACCTTACTGGCTTTTTGTATTTTAATATTTTTATTCCTCGTTTTTTTATGGTGTTCCTTTTTTGTATTTGTGAGCTGTCTTTCTTTAGTCCTCTACCTGTAAATGGACTTGTTCTGTATAATAGTAGAGCCTCTAATATTAACCACTGAAAATCAAGCACAATTGTAAAGTAGGAAAAAAGCATGATATATGAATTTGGGACAGCTTAAATTATTTTTTGTAAATTTTTTTTTTATCATATTATGGTACCAAGATCTTCAATTGTTTCCTCTTTTACGTATAACAGTCTTAGAGTGAATGAAAAATTGGAATCGGTGATAATGAAAAAATAATGGATTTGGCAGTAACGTCTTTGTCTAAGTTAATTTAAAAAAAACTTTTTTTAGAATAAAAAAAAAGTTAAAAGAAACCATTTTTTAATTACATACTCAACTTAAGCTTCGTAACCCTTTCATTCCCAATGACTCCATTTGGAATCATCAAACTTGCGTTTGTTTTCTCCCTAAGTTAAACTAGCACACTTATTTCAAATAAATTTTATTAAATTATCCATTAATTTTTCTATCAAGTTATATTTTCTTCTTGCATCATTAGATAGAAGAATCATGTCGTTTGAATAAATAAATGTTTGTTTTAGTTAAAGGAAAGTATGAAAACATGGCAAAATAAAACTCAGTCTGAAACTATTTTACATTTTAGTGCTATATATGTTGTGCTTTATTACACCCTTTTCCATTATTCATAGATTATTTGCTGTGTTTTGATGGTGTGGCGGCATAACCCCAGGAACCGGGGTAATACCGCCACTCTGCAAGCTTTTAGAAAAAAAAAGAATTTTATTCAGTTTCTATTAAAGATTTCAAGTTTAAAAATTCACTTCCAGATAGGTTATGAAATGTAGTATGCTATGTTTGTTACAATTTACAATTATTCAAACACAACTCTGCATGAAAATTCAATTTCCCTTAAGAGGGAATGGGCGCGCTGAACTGGGGGTCTCCAAACTCAAGTGCATCAGTGTTAATCCAATGGCGAAAAAACTATTTTCTCTGCCACATTTCTCCGGCTGTATTGAATATTTTTACAAACTTTTTTTTTAAAATAATAAATGTAGATAACTTACAGGTCTCTATAATCTCACTTTTTGAAATTGCTTCGAATATTTGTGTAAAATTATTTATTAAAAATTATAAAAAATATTCAAACCAATTTCAAAAAGTGGGATTGTCGGGACCTGTAAGTCAGCTACATGCATCATATAAAAAAATCCGCTTGAAAAAATATTCAATACAGCCGGAGAAATGTAGCAGAGAAAATATTTTTTTCGCCATTGGATTAACACTGATGCACTTTGCTTTGGAGACCCCGCTCCAGCGCGCCCACTCCCCTTAAGGTGGCGCGATTCCCCCGGTCTACCCTAAGCTTACTCCGTTTTTAAGGTGCGAGGATATTCCGGTTTGTTGCATGCTTACTCTTTCTTATGGTGCAAAGTCACTCTAGGGAGTTGCATGATGCACTTGGTGCCTCCAGTTTTACGGAGTAGCGTGATATTAAACACCAAGGTAGTAGTTTCTTTGGAATACAGTTTTCTTTTCAAACTTATGCTTAACTTACAAGTAGAAAGGTTCTGTTTCAGAAAGTACTGCACCCCACTTCCATTACTTATTGTACACACAAATTAACGTGATTCTTATCTTTTCCGAATAGAAGCAGGGGCTGGGGAGCCCAGTCGGTTAGGCGTTCGCCTTGCATGCGGAAGGTCCCAGGTTGGGGTCCGGGCATCGCCAAAATAACTGCCGACCTATAAACGGCCCGTGCAGCCCAAAAATGTCCGACGAATAATACCCCGTGTAGAGGGAGTGCACGTTAAATATGCTCCAAAGTCCCAACGCTGCCTACGATGTCGCCCTTAACGGTTGCGTTGGGTGCCTATTCAGGTGTCGGCTCGTCACTTGACTGTGGTTCTAAATTACGACGCCCGTCGCCAATAGCCCTCGTGTAGCTCTAGTGCGACGATAATTCAAACCTACCTACCGAATAGAAGCAAGAGTTCTTCAAAAAAGTCAAGTCAAGTCAATTTATGGGAATGCGGATGACGTCTTATTAAAAACAGCTTTCAATTGCGTGCATAGCTTTCTACGTAATTCCCCGAATAAAAGAATGGACACAAATGACGCTCTAAAGCACTCGTTTTTTAGCGAGAAAAATATCGCCTCGTTATACAGAAAGCCTAAAGATTTGTGGAAACATACAAGTAAGATTTCTTATCATATTCAATCCCGTTAATTTTCAATTTAAAAATTAGTGTTACATTCACTTTCTTTAAAAATAATTGACACATATTTTTTTTATCACAGTCTGATGAAGAGAGCAACAGAAATTAGGAAATAACTAAAAACAAAAGTAAAAGCTCTTATATTTTATTAAGAACAATACATATTCATAAATACAATTAATAGTTAAATACAATGATAAATGTGATACACTTAACAAATAAATTTCATGTATGCATAAATTCAAAATATACAGGAATGGTGTTCAGGGTGTTTAAAAACAAATATAATCCTTAAATATGCACCATATTTATACACTTATTTCCTATTAAAAAGTTTCTGATAGGTTTTAGTGGTTTCAACTATGCAACAATTTAACAAAACTTTTAAGTAGGATACGAAAAAGTTAATATAGTACAGTACGTAGTTAATACAACTACAATAGTGCAGATAAAACTTATATAAAGAACAAAGTAGTCATAAAGCCATTTTTTAATTAAACTACCATAGTTGAAGTCCATTATTAAGTATAAAATTAAATTGCTCATTTTACTTGGATTAGGTTACTTAAAATTAAATAAAATTTTAAAAATATCAGCTATTAAGCCTTAAACGTTCAACGAAAAAGTTTTTCGCATTTACAAATCACTATTCATTAACTTTTAACTTATAATTTAATTTAGTATATTTTTATCCTAACGCGTGAATTCCCACGAAAACCTTGTTTTCTAGCCTATAATTAAGTATATTTTATGCATAGTAATGCTAAATACTCTTTATCCATAAACTATATTTTCTATTGAAATATATCTATTTCTAGCAATTTTTCTGTACATAAAATGTATATACTTCTGGTAAATAAATCTAAGTGATTACACTTTATTTTCTTAAGTTTATTTAATAAATAATTGCTGACCGATATTTAACGCATTTGTGATTTATATTAACAATATTATTTAACTTTGGGACAGTTTTTAAAAAAGAAATTGCAATACTTAAACATAGCCTATATTTAATGTTTCCTATATTTCATATTTGCCTAAAATCTTTTGTTAAAAATATAAAAAAAAAACTTCGATATTTTTCTTAAAAAAAATTAACTTCAAATAGAAAATATACCCAAAAAGTTAAGTTAGACTTCACAAAGTTAACGAGAGTAAATTTATGCCAAGTAATCTTTTAAAAAGAAACGAGATAGGATTTATATAGAAACATACATAAATAAAAAATAATGAGAAATATTTTTCTTGTAAATATACAGTACGTATAATATATTGTAGGTTATATAGTTATAAGACTTATGTTTCTGAATGACGCTAGAATGAATAATTTAGATTTTAAGTATCATTTAATGCATTAATTATGATCAGTAAAATATTTATATCTACTGTGTTTAATTTGTTCGATTTATTACATGATTTTGAAACGATTGTTTCTTCACAAACTGGAAGACAAAAGCTTTAAAAAACCTTTTATGGGTGATAATTTTCAAGTTATTATAATTTCTACAAGATTTTAAGTTTAAGATTAATTTGTGTTCCGATCCGAAAATAAAGGCTAAACTCTGCGTTAAGCAGATTTCGGGCGAATTTGTTTGGTGAAATAAAATAATTTGACATTATCACCAAGAAGATTTTTGAGTGACATACTTTGATATAATGATTGCATTTCAGAAAAAAAGCTTGATTATATAATTTCAGTTACCGCTTTAAATGTCTGTAAAAGGATAAATACTGGTCAGAATAATGTAAAATTTTGTAAGACTTTAATTTTTCCTGTAACAATTGAATTAAATGAACGAATTATGAAGTCATTAAGAAATGTAATAGAGCATAAAATAATAAAATTTCTATATGTTTGTTTTGTATTTTTGGTGTCATTGCCTTTTACCAAGTGAATATTGATTCTAGTATTTCCTTAGTTTTTATGTATATTTTATTAATCCTATTATTTTTTAAAATCCTATTTTGACCAGTGACTATGGTGCTACAGCCATTTTAATTAGTAACTTTAGTTATAATTTTTCTGCATAACGAGGATATTAAAAAAAAAAGAAAAAAAAACTTTTTTACAACCTTTTTACTACAGGGTAAATCCATGCAAAATTATCCTTTCTGTAGTGCAAGTCACGTTTGTAAAAAGTGATTATCACTACAAATTTTAATATTAAATGGGAAAATGCAGTGGAAAATAGTTGATCTACACTTATTATAACTAAATTATGTAATGTACTTTATTTAATTTGATTTATTTTTTAAATTTAAAAAGCTTTTAATCTCCTCTTAAATCGTGACTTACACTACAGTTACATGGAATTAGCCTACAGTATAACTCGCTATGAGCTAGGTAATATTACTTTAAGACTCCAACATAAGACACACCCATAAAGTCATGTTAACAAATAATAACATAGCATGTCATATGCACAAAGTTGTATACGAACTTTCTCCAATATAACAGATACCCGCAGGGCCGGATTAACATAGCAACATATCATAGCCGCAAAATATACAACTAGCTATAATAGTAGTCCTATATCATACAGATAGCCATATTAATAAAGGTACATAATCTATACACATAGCCATTATAAAATAGGCTGGCTGCCCACATGCGGTTTCCTGATTCTGTTTCCTCATGCGGAATTCCGTAGGACTATAGTACATGCAGACGTTCGATTTTTTTTTTGTATCTTTACACATGTATTCCCTGGAAAATAGGAGAACACGAGGAGATTTAATTCAGTTATTCAAATTCATCAAGCAAGGAGGCATGGAGGGCTTTGGTTTAACTTAAATAGCCGGACCCGAGGACATGGTCAGAAATTAAAAAAAAATCCTGCTTCAGAAAGGAGGTAAGAAAACATTTTTACAATAGAGTTGTCTATGAGTGGAATAGTTTACCAGATTATGTTGTGTATTCGAAGAGAGTGGAAGAATTTAAGAAGAATCTCAACAGTTATTGGAAACTAGTAAAGAATTAGAAATATTTTGGACCAACCTTGCTGGGCCTCTGGCCTGTTATTAGTCAACAATTTGTGTATTTGTATTTGAATTTTCACTGCCAGTGCTTGAGTGACACTTTAATGAAAACATGGTAGTCCATTTGAAGCATCACATGTGGACCGAACGAGATTCAGAATGAAAAAAAATATCCAGCATTTATATTAGAGCTGCATTCGGAATGATGTCATTCGGTTTTTTCGGCGCTGAATGACCCGAACACATGGGTTTATTTCCGTTACAAATAAGCTGTCGGAAACCAAATCAGGAAACCACCAGTGTGCTACCGGCCTAATAGTGACAAAGAAAACAATTAGGTGGATTTATGAAAAATCGCTGAATCGAAGACAAGAAAGTTTTCTACTTTATCAGCGACTTATAGCTGCCTTTGGTACAAACACCAACATAGAAAACGACAATTTGAATCTCAATATATTTTAGTTAAATCCGGCCCCGTTAACAAACAAAATATTCATGCAATTTTCCATTCCATATTTGACACAGTTTATATACATCTCGACGAAAGAACATGTTTAAAAACTCTAACAACTGACGTGGCAATGACGTCACTAAAGATTGACAAAGAGCCATAGAACAGCCAATTGTTCCTTCAGCATTCGTTGAGGAGGAACACTTCTACTAAAATACATAAGTGATATCTTAAGAGCATGTTAATAGATTCCAAAGGTGTGAAAAGGTTGTCTAAAAAGTAAGTTCCGTTGGGCGGTTAAATAAAAAAGATTTAGTTTTGTGAATAATTTTTTTATTGTGTGTGTGTTTCGGCATACACCTTCCTCTATATTTTTTAAATAGTCTTATCCATCAATATAAACGTTTAGTACACTATCTATGTGATGTTTTGCCATTGATTGTAGCCGTCTTCGATTAAACAGGGTTTCTTCGTTTTTTAACTTTTAAAACTTTAAGATATAATGCTTTCGCTGCGTCGAGTTTCGTTGCCACATAAAACGCCATAGAAATAGCATTACCGAATCTTAAGTTATTGATGTTTTGATGTATCATCCGCTGTGTTAAGTATTGATTCTTACGTAATGACTTCAACTAGCGCTTATACCTTTACCTTTTTGTCCACAGAAGAGGCTACGTAATGGTGCTATCTTGTTGACTATACCAATGAATTCTAAAACATTTACTGAAGTCTCGGATATAACCATATCGAATTACCAAATAACAAAATAAGTTTTTAAATTTTGTTTTATACATTCGATTGGCTACTGGAACAGAGATAACTGCCTATTTTTGTTCAACAGTTCAAAGCTTGTACCATTTAAATGAACCCTTAATAAAGTTGGTTATGAACTTAGTAGGAAAATATATTTTCTAAGCACTTTTAATGGGTAAAATAGTGTCTAGGAGCTTAACCTTCCCGGGTATTACTTCGTAATCACAAATAAGCAACCGTAATAACTTTAAAAAAAACCGAAATTTTAAATAAGCTTAGTAGGCTGCAGCCTTAGAGCTTAAAATTTCGGAAGGGATGGCAATTTGGCAATCAAAATTGCAAACATAAACGGTATATAGATGGGGCGACATTTGAACGTTAACCAATAGGTGGCGAAATTCTTAAATCCGCCCTTGCCTCCAACGGAACTTATACTTTCTGGACATCCTTCTTAAGACGGCACCATGAACAAGAAGACACAAAGACACATATAACATTTACAAAGATCGAGAAAGAGCTGCCATTTTCACTGATTTCCATCAGTTGGAATTTCATCAGCTGAGTGCCATTCACTAAGATAAACCTGGAAACGAATTATTGCATCAGTTGGAATCAAATAAGTACTGAATCGTTCGCAACTGGGAGACCCAATTAGTTTATAATGTAATATTTTTTTTCTCTCAAATGCTTCAACAGTTGAGTTTGGCTTAGAGCTCAATAAACATTCATTTTTATATTATGTTAATACATCTTTTTAAAAAATGATTGTCATAAAGACTATCAAAGAGCTAAGTGATCTAGCAAATGCTTGTCTTAGTTTTGTGACAAGTAGAATTTTATTTACAAGTTTTGTCCAAATTATAGAAAAATCTTTTCTAATAATTTTGATTAAATGTTGAGCAATATGTTTTTTTTTAGCGAAAATACTAATTTAGCGAAAAAATGAAATATAGGAAGTCAGTTTCTTCCTCCTTTATATTCGATTTCATTTTAATCACTTCATGATTTATTTGAGCACAAACGTACTAATGTTTTAGTCGCGAAATTATCTACCTTTTAATATAAGTTATACTTACTTTGATGCTTAAATATGCATAAAATTCGTTACAACGTAAATATTAAATAGTTTATCGCAAACAGTCAAATGTACAATCATTAAAAGTATAGGAGCTTTTTATATTCTAGAAATGGAATTTTTTTTGTTCTGGCAGTCAAAAGAGGAACAATATTTTATCACATAAGCCGTATTAGGCATCCTTCTTCTTGCAAATTTCTAAATTTTTAATTTTAATTTAATGAATTTTAATCAGCGATTAATTTCAGAGTAGGTATATGGGGATAGCCTATTAAGATTTCAGTTTGAGGTCAAAAGGTACATATATAAATTTCTTTTTAAGCTGAAATGACAACTCACACACATGCAAAGCAATGCACCCAAGTAAATATTAGCATTCTAGTGCATTTGCTTAATGCTTTTGGTATTTAAGCTTTCCTAATGTTGCATCAGTGTTAACTAATTCTTAGTTTTTAGTATGCAATTACTTTCCGCATTATAACACGGACAAAGTTCATTGATAAATATATTGTTGATATGATATTCACTTGTACATTGCATTTCGTAAACCTGAACGATTAGCAAAATGTAAAATTTGTGGCATTTCTTTTCAAGGATCAGTGAATGGTACCCAGTGAAAAACATTGATTATCAGTAATACAATAAGTGTATATATTATATATAATACATATTTGATATAGAACATTATGTCTAATCGTTAACCGTTGTTAAACAAGAATGTTTTGACTTTGATCGTTTCAAACCAGTGCGTCGTAACGAGTGAAATTACGATGGACTTTTTTTCATTGCCTATTGCTAAAGCCTCCATCTAGATTGTTTTGTGTTTGTTATTTTTTTAGTTGGGTTTGGCGAAAAACTAGCACCCGATACAAGTCACATGCATTATCCCCTAAATACATAAATGTAGTTTATTGCCCGTCTCATAGTAAAAAGAATTAAGTGAAAGAAGTTATAAATCAATAATTTCTCATATAACCTGTTATTCTCACTCAGATTAAAAAAAACTAAATACTTGATTTTGTATGAAAAGTCACTTGACTGAAAACATCCACTGACGTAAAAACTTTTCCACATTTCTATATCTCAATGAATTGCGACTTCAAGCTTTGTTTTTAGTCAGCAGAGAACATTTTAAGGATTATTTTCGCGTAGTTTGAGCACTTGAAAGTATTGAAATTATTGAAAAAAATTGCTCAGAATTTTGAATTTGAAAATTAAAATCTCACTGAAAAGAGTCGTAGTTGTAAGGTTGAACAACTTTATGGGCATGTTTTGCGTCTTGAGTGGCACAAGTTCCGGCGGGATGAAAATAATTTCTGTCTCTAAAACGTTCTCCTCCGCGGTTGGTGGCCTGTGTCACGGGAGCACAGAAGCACCAATCAAAGAGGAGAAAAATTTAGAAAGAAATCATTCCCTTCCGAGGAACTGTTGCCACTCGAGACGTGAAACATGTCTATTATCCGAGTGCCATTCTACGCCAAACCCTGTATTTTCGAAGTAAGAAGCTCGCGGTTTACTCTTTTCTACCAATGCAATAACACGGAATTTCGCATTTCGTTTTTGATGAACAAGAACGGTTCTGGGAGGAACAGTTGATGCATTTGACACAATTGCGACGCGCAAATGAGCATTCACTATTACTAATATATCGATATGCAGAAGCTGTTCGCTGGGATACATGGGGTTAAAAAAAAGAGTCCTTCAAAGAAGAAATCAAACTAAATGGACACCGGAAACATTAGTACATGATCACCTTAGATATAATAACGGAAACATTAGTACATGATCAACTTAGATATAATAACGGAAACATTAGTGCATGATCACCTTAGATATAATAACGGAAACATTAGTACATGATAACCTTAGATATAATAACGGAAACATTAGTACATGATCACCTTAGATATAATAACAGAAACATTAGTACATGATCACCTTAGATATAATAACTGAAACATTAGTACATGATAACCTTAGATATAATAACGGAAACATTAGTACATGATCACCTTAGATATAATAACAGAAACATTAGTACATGATCACCTTAGATATAATAACTGAAACATTAGTACATGATCACATTAGATATAATAACATAAAGGAAGCTATGACTATACTCTAATAAGTTTTGGTCAAGATGGAAATGTGGAATTTTCTAGCTGCTACCATATTTGTAGTGTGGATTCGTTTATTTAAAGGCTATATACAAGATGCGTTGGTTTTATTGCAGAATCTTCGCTTAATCTTCGCTCCAAGTAGTGATAGCAACTAGAAAGTTCAAGAACTATTTAGAACTACAAGATAAATTTTTTTTTCATATGTGAAGCTATCGAGAACAAAGTATAGATTCTATTTTTTCAATAATGAAGGATGAGGCCAATATTATGATAAAGATTTTGTTAAAAACTGCTCTTCCTTTCAAAAGATATGAATTTAGACAGTCCATACAACATAAACTGTTTAATTTACAGCCATTGCTACAGAATACAGAAAAATAAATGCAACTCTTCAAAATGGTACCGTTAGTGTTTCCGGTGTCCCAATCGCATTTT
This sequence comes from Oedothorax gibbosus, assembly GCA_019343175.1. Taxonomy (NCBI): domain Eukaryota; kingdom Metazoa; phylum Arthropoda; class Arachnida; order Araneae; family Linyphiidae; genus Oedothorax; species Oedothorax gibbosus. Next base: position 11,174,265 of record CM033274.1, on the reverse strand, counting down.
ATACCAGACTATCACTAACTTATTAATCAGTTCCTTAGCAAAAAAACGACCAATGCCCAATATTATATAATACAGCAATGGTGTTTTTCTACTAAGAATATTCAAATGCTCATTGTGGCTTATTTCATACGGTTCCGGTAATATTTGCCGTACTAAAGGAGCCGGATGATCACAGTGGTAATGCCAATTCAATTGGACCCTTCACATATCACGGGAGCAAAATCCGTACTTATAATTTTCCCTGTTGCTTTTAATCAAGAATTGAAAATGTTAAGTAAATTTCAAGTGCAGAAATATTTTTGCTGCTGTACATTGCTACTGCTTCAGCGTTTAACATTGTCACTAAAATATTCTGGCACTGTAGTTCCTGTTGAATCATGGCTTTCTAAACAATACGACTTGAAAGTTGTCTGTGTCTCGCTTTCCAGTTCTTGATCTTCATAGCCTTAAGATTGTCGCTACTTGATTTTAAACCGGAAGTATAACATTAAATAAGGTTTTTACTACTGTCGTATGTGAAAGATCCATTGACTTAACATTGCTACTGGTATCATACGTCACCGTAAGTATGGTGTACCTAACCGAAGCGTGTGAAAGGAGTTTTTTTGTTACTTTTGTAAGCCTTTATTAGTACGAGGTTTCCACAATTTTGAACAGTCTAAACTGATCAAAACCTCCATGAGTTTGGCTTTTAATATTTTTGGACGACTTGGGACATAAGTGAGGTAGGAAAGGGATCTTCAAGACATTTTGAAAGCTTCTTCAGTGGCCAGTAATTTCAAGACATTTTGGAAGATTCTTCAGAGGTCAATAATTATGCTTTTCCACTTTTAACAATACTAGTTCAAATTTTAGAATTCAAATCGTGGAAGATCATGCTTATTGAATAATGTCAACCCGAGACATTTCGATAAAGAAATTGCATACTTTTAATAATTTTTGTTTCTTATATTGTAATTCTCCACAACACATCTTCATTATATTATAAGTTTCCGATTGTAAAGTTCATAAGCAAAATTATTATTAAACTTTTGGCCTTTAAAACTGAAATATTGACCAGGAATTACACCTATAAATTAAGTTTATTGCTCAGAAGACTGCAGGTGAAGCATGCCATTTCAAACTTGTGAGAATATTAAATGCAACGTTAAAGACTACATTGGTAGTCAAGCAAAATGATTGTAATTGCAATGACGAACGGTCTTGAATACAACGTTCGCTTAGATGTTTGTAAATCTTAACACTCAACACCAATAGATTCATCCATAAATGGTGCAATGCAAAACATGCTTAAGTGAATAGCAAAAACATTGGTTTTAAAGAACAATAGAATACGCATTTGCTTTTGTGTTGTCTGTATTTATCATTAGATTAGAATTTAGTGAACGAAAAATATTAAAGTTAATTTGTAAAAAAAATCTTTCTTTCAGTTATAAAAATTTGTTTTGAACATAATTACTTTTACCAATTACTAACCAATTTTAAAATAATTATTTTAATTCTTAGTTCAAAGATTTATTCAAAATTTTTGTGTGATAAGAATAATAACATTAAGCTATTATTTAAACACAATGAAAATATAGATTTTAGATTCGGACAATTATGAACTGTATTGTTTTACAAAAATCTGGCTTCCATAACGTACTCTTATTTATTTGAAACAATATGTCGATTAAAGGTTTGCACGAGAGAAATTTTAGTTAAAAGTGCAATTATGACATAATTTGGAATCCAACTCTTTCAGGTGTTAAGTGCTTTGTGAAACATTTTTAGGCAAGGAAGTGGAGGATGCAGGAATGTGTATTGTTGTGGAGAAACCATAGATATCATAGTCAAAGTATTAGATTGGCAGACCACGTGACCTCTAATGCTAACGACGGGACGCGCATGGAGACCAAATAAGAGGGCAAAATGGCAGTGTTGCTGTCACTTTAAGGAGAAAAATACTACGAAAAAATACCATCAAATTCTAAAATTACAAAAAAATATCGTAAAAATACTAGCTGCATTTTGGAATCTTTTTAGTGACTTTAAATCCTTTTCTAGCAAATTCCAGCTAAAATTTTTGTGGTATTTTTTGGTAATTTTGGAATTAAATGGTATTTTTTCGTAGTGATTTTCTCCTAAAACTGGTGGCAACACTGGCCAAATTGCCCTCTTATTCTGGTCTCCATGCGCGTCCCGTTGTTAGCATTGGGGGTCACGTGATCTGCCAATCTAATACTTTAACTATGATATCTATGGGAGAAACATCACCGATTAAACTACCAAACCTCGTAAAAAGTATTTGCATTTTTTTATAGAAGACTAATAAAACGTTTTGGAGCTAAATAATGTAGTTTATATTTCAGGTTTCTTAATTTTCATTTGAATTGAGGGCAATATACTTGCAATTTCGGTCCAATTTGATTTTGTACTATTTTTTAACAAGTAATAATTAATGCTTTTTGGTTTTCTAGTAAATATCCTGAGTCTTGCTAAATATAATTTGGATGTAAGAGTTACAGAAGAATTCATCCAATGAATTCTTTTTGAATGCAAGGGAAATCCAAAGAGTTAAACCACAATAATTAATTACTTAAAAATGCACTGATCTAAATTATCAATCAATTAATCAATTGATAACTATATTTAATACTCAATAAATGGTAACAAATTATCAATTTAGGATTTCATTTTACCAATAAATAATAATCTTTTTAAAATTAATAATTAGCTTTGCATATATAGAGTCAGATAATTAATTCTTAATAACAATTATTTTGCACTTAATTACGAGATTTAGAAGTTTGGTGGTGTGGAGCAATACCATCTAAATACAAAAGTACTAAGCTGAGTGACGTCACATTAATGGACCAATTTGTGTAGTTTGACGTAGGATCGTCTTAAATTTGACCGTGACTGCTTTTTAAGATAGTAACTAGAATTAAGAAATATAAGCTCCTCGAAACATATTCCCTAATGTGCTCCCGAAACATATTCCCTATAAACCTCGAAACATATTCCTTAATGTGATGTTGCTCATTGTGTATTTGCATAATGGTGTCACTTTAGTGAACCGATGATACCTTAAAAACATATCCCAGATCAAAATCTCAATACCTATTCATCAATGTGAACACCAATATTTCAGAAAGATATTCGGTAGTAACGTCACATAAGCGGACAGATTCTGTGAACATGCCTATATCAAAAATCTATTCATTGATGTGATGTGATGTGATGTTACTCACTGATGGTTGTCACTCACTGATGTGATGTGATGTCACTCACTAAGGCCACTTCACTGGTTGGTTGGTTGGTAGACATTCAGGTTTGTGTGCTTGGTCAGAGACCCGCTTATAAACCTTCCACTTCGCTGATATGAAGCATAGAGGTAGGAAAGAGAACCTCTCCTTCCTAACTCTATGATATGAAGTGGCCTTCCTACGATATGAGTGGTATTGCCTAAACGTCACTCTATATTTTGTATTGCGCGGATAATTTTAGTCGCGAATAGCATGGTTGTGTCGGGGGACATGTCTTGTCCTAGCCCAGATCAAAAATTGATCCAATCATGCGATGTGATGCCACTCGGAGGTAGCCTTGCTCAATACCACCTAAATTTGAGGGTAGGGACTAAGATGCCTGACGTCATAGTAGTGAACCGATTTTGTGGTTTTGACCGATTGTCGTTCGTTATTCGTATTATCTTTAAGATACGCAGAATCAAGCTATCATTGGTTAACACCTTAATATGGGTCTATTAATGTGAGGTTATGTCGCTTGGTTCTTTGGTCTTCTAGTCTACGTGGAATTGCCTTGATACGTTATAGATGCCCTTGGAGGTCACACTATATATAGTGGATGCTTTAGTCTAATAGAATAAGGGTGTCGGGGTTCATGTCTTTTGTTAGCCCAGATTAAATATCGGTCCAATCCTTTGATGTGACGTTACTCATAATCGGCCCTTTGTACGATATAGATGGTATTGCATTTGAGGTCACACTATATTTTCTATTGTGGGGGATGCTTTTTAGTCGAACACTATAGATGTTTAGGGAGGCATGCCTTGTCAGATCAAAAATTGATCCAATCATGTGATGTGGCGTCACTCAAAAGTGGCCTTGCTGAGATATAGATGGTATTGCCTATAAATTTATTCTATATATGGTGTATTGTGTGGGGGTTGCTTTTAGTCGAATAGCATGGGTGTGTCTGGGGGCATGTCTTGACCTAGCGCGACCTTGGAGAGCGTGACGTCGATGGGCTTCTCGGGATCGTACAGAGAGGGTGCCTGAAGCAGGATGCCGCACGTGCCCACGATGCAGGCGAATGTGAAGATGTAGAGAAAGAGGCGGTCGATCACCATCGCTACGTACTTCCAATCCTCCTTGATCTGCAAACACACACACACAGGAAGAGGGTTAAAAGTTTTGCTTTCAATTTCCTGATAATAAATATAAAGGTAATGAAAGTATTGGGATATGGCCAAAAATCTGAAATGCAGATTTTGTGTTTTTTACACATTTTGTTCGGTGCTGATCCTCAAAAGTGGCTATTGAACACTGGTCCGCCTGTCAGTCTGTCGGTCTGAAACTATTCAACAGCTCGAAATAAAAGAGCTACGGACTTCAAATTTGGTAAACAAGTTCCTAGTACCTGTCGTACGTCATAATAAGGTTGGTTGTTTGATACATATATATATTCCGGTTTGTGTGCTTGATCGGAGACCCGCTTATAAACCTCCGTCATGTAAGAGAGACACAGACAGAATTTTTATTGACACAGAGCGATAAATTACACCCAGGGCGAAGGCGGGAATCGAACCAGCACCCGGTACAGTTAGCGTAGGTAGCTATCATTTGTGGTTTATTTCATGAATATTCTTATAAAGTTTTGCTAGCTTGAACTGAGGCCACATAATGAGCTACTGCACTCGAACTACTGATAGTCATTTTCTGCGGTCAAGTGACGAGGTTTACATGTGAGTGGGAACATAATACAACCTAACAACGACGCAATACGAAGCGTTAGGAGTTAGTGAATGTAGCATGTTTATTTTAAAATGTGTCGTAGATTCCCATAAACAAGGTATTATTTATTGGTGAGAGTTTTCTTTTTCTGCAAAATTCGCATGTAGGATTGCTGGACGAGTACAGATCTTTATGGACCATCCATCGGAGCCTTTCCGACTGTCGTAAGAATCAATGGCTAAGGGGGTCGAAGAATCAATGGCCGCGCCTGAATCTACTATCTTTTTCTCTGTTCTTCTTCTCGAAGGCGCCGACTCAAGCGCAACACCTCGTGGGGCCTTTGCTAATATTTTTAATCTTTTCCGCTCGAAATTGTTTCGAGATTCCACATTTTAGGGAAATATATAGTACCTAAGTCTTCACATACATATTAAACCAAACCTCTTAAATTACTATTCACGGATTGCTATTTATACTATCACATTAAGTCACCGCAATTATCCTACCAACTAATTAACACCTTTGTTTTTACTAAAAAAAATACAAGAAATCCTAAATTCAAAAGCCATAATAATAATTATAATCTCCGATCGCCAGAAAACTAAATCCTTATAAAGGAGAGTGGGGAGCCTTTGCCATAAGGGAGACTTGGCCCACCTTTAAATTTTAGTATTCAAAAATATTTAAGCATTTTCTCAATAGATGGTACTCAAAGCTACTGTTGTCAGCAGATAGCCACCTTAGTTTTATTGAGCTACTTTTTTGCACTGAGGAGAAAATAAAAAAAATGAAATTTCTCACCCCAAAAAGTAAACATTTTAGACATAATTTGTAAGATTTTTTCAGAAAAACCAATTCAATTAAGTTTAAGTATATGGTATTTTAAAAATACTATTATATTAAGGCTTTATTTTAGCTATAAAGTTTGTGCAATGAAGTAGGCTTCAAAGCACCATGTGCCATTCTTTACGAAATGTCTAGGTGGGGAGGGTTGGCCACTCTATGTAAGGGAGGGTTGGCCACTGGACCAAGGCTCCCTAAGTGAACTAGTTATGAAAATCTATACATAATGTTTATCAAATACACGGTTAATAATAACGTATGATTATAACTTTATGAAGGTAATAGATTGATTATTAGTATTTGTATACTTGTTTAGAATAAAACGAAAACCTCAACTAAATCAAACTTATCATTTATGACCAAATATCAAACTTTTTCTGCAAAAACTACACTGTGAAAAAAAATCTGTAACCATAACAAAATTTGTTTTGCAAAAAACTTTTCCTAGAAAATTTCTAGTAAATAACTACTAAAAATAGTACTGTAAAAACACTTAATATATTTGTGTTAACATTACCTATATATATCTTGTATATTTACAAGACTTTTTTATGTATGCTATACATGTAATGTTTTTGTAATTTTACCAAGACTTTTTTTATGTATATTATTATTATTACTTATTTTCTAGCAAAACAGAACAATTTTCATTATATGTTATGACTTATGACTTTCTTGGTGGGGGGCAAGTTCGCCGAGCACTGCGACCTCAGGTCTATTGTACTCAACCCCAGAAATGACACAGGCACAAGAGACACACAAAGAAAGAGACGACACAAACATCATAGACAAATAACAACATTTATTGACAAACACAAACATCCATGCCTTACCGGGATTTGAACCCGAACCCAGAAGCTCCAAAGGCTAGCTCCCTAACCGTTGCGCCACCGGTCGGCTTCATTACATGTTAACGAAATGTTCATGAACATAAAACATTAAACAATCGGAACAATGCCGAATACAAAAATAAGAATTATCAATAGTATAATAGAAAGAAATAAAAGTTACTCATCTATATTTTATACCTGTATCAAATTTAAAACGTTATATCATTTTTAAATGGCGATGAATTGATCCAAATCACAAACGAAACTTTAGAAGCGATGCGCGCGCGATTTCAAGTCGAAGATGATTGGTTGAAAAAAACTGCGAATACTAGAACATTTCCTGTAACTGTAGAAATGAAGATTTCTGTTCAGAATTACAAAAACTTTTTTTGTAAAATTGGTTATTTCTGTAACGTTACAAAAACATTTTTTGTATGTTTACAGTATTTTTTCTCAGTGTATATAAGTTATTAATTCAAGTATAATAATACTCCAGATTAATATTAAGATATTATCAGATTTTTTCTTTATAGGGGAAGGGGGGACGAACGAGTAGCTTTGAAAGTGCACTTTGACTTTTACAGTTTGTGCCGTTAAAATAAAATAAAAATTCAAACTGAGACTTATATCTTGTGCATTTTAATGTGTGTACAACCTGAATAAAATATATTTAACATAAATATAAAAAATTATTTGTTATGGACAATATTAGAATTTTTAATTCCTACAATACTAGAAAAATGTATTATTCTAAATATTACGGTAAACATGATTTTTAAATGAGTTCCAGAGTGTTGAATTATAATATAATTTTTTTTTACAATTAATGCTTACAAAATTAATTTGAAATATTTATTATTTTGCCTTTAAAATTAAAATTAATGCCTAAAAATTAAGCTTTTTGGCATGAGCCAAGTCTCCCTTACCATGGGCCAAGTCTCCCTTAATATGGAAGACATGGCCAAGTTTCTAAGTTTTAAAAAACAATATATTTAAAAAAGAAAAAATGCATTATTTATATTATCACTATTATATATTATAGTTGTTGCCAATAACATTTTCTTTAATATGTGCTATCATATGAAATTTTTAGTGTAAAAATAAAATTTATAAAAATAAAATTCTGAAACTATGGCCAAGGCTCCCCAGTCTCCAATAACAATTCTTATAGATCCATCGGCTATTATTTTTATTACTATCTCTCATCATTAAGTTCTCTTCATTTTTTCAATGAAACTCTCAGAAAAGTCTTCCTTTCGCAGCAGATGTATCAAACGAGTTCCCGGAGGGGGTCATGAAGAGACTTTTCACCCGATATTACGGGGGTGAGAATAGAATGGAGATGTTTGGCGTGGTTTTATGTAAAGCATTTGACCGAAGCCAAAGCGGAAACCCAGATAAAAAAACCCCCAAACACTATTAGTAGTCCAGTGAATAGAGACTCAAAAAAGGGGTTTACCATACAAAAGGTCCGGTATCGCTGATTTTTCTTATATGTTGTGTGTGACCCCTAGGTAGTAATAAATGGGAGTTTTCGCCATCCTCGTTCTATTGCTTTTTCCGCCATCTTGAAAAACGTTAGAAATTTTGCCTGTTTTTCAGGTTTTGATCATAACTTTTCTCCTAAGCATTTTTGAATATAACTTTTCGAAACAAAGTTATGGAATACAAATTTTCTTCAAAATAGGTACCAAAAGATTTTTTTGTACGCCAAATAGCTAAAGAGCTACGAAGCAGCAAATAAGGTGTAAAATTAAGTGTTTCGAAAATTGTTTACTTTCGCAAGACTTTCTATCTCCGTAACTCACATAAGACTTCATTTTAGCAATAAACAATGATTTTACAAGTCGTAGAAAATTTAATTTAATTTAATTTACCTATAAAATACACTGATCAAAAATAAGTTTTTTATACGGATTCTAAAAAGAAAGGTTACATTTACAGAAACACAAAAAAAGTATTATAAAAAATAAAGTCTTATTATACTAGAGCCAAATGACTCGACAATCATTTTTTGGGCCCACTTTGTAGAAGATAATTGGCCTCACACGGCAACGTAGCTTTTGTACGAATTTTTTGACTAGACGACATTTCCAAGTTATTCTGACCCACAATGCCTGATAAGAACCTGTCATCGAAAGGAACAAAACAAGAAAAATGGCGATTTTTAGGAACCATTTCTCCAAGAAAGAGAGTTTCCTTTTTAATAATTTTTATTTCACGCTTAAGGCAGCTTCTTGAGAATACAAATTAACTGGATAATTTTTTCCAGGGAAGATTTCGAAAAGTATAGTATTCTTTTTATAAGAATACAAATTTGCTAGATAATTTTTCATGGAAAGATTTTTAAAAGTATGGTATTTTTTTTATTTAAGTCACTTTAGAACTTATTGTATCTTAACGTTTTTAAATACAGCTTAATTAAGTATATGCTAATAAGTATAATACTGGGTTTTAAACTCTTAAATCTACAACTACTTTGTTCTTAACAAATACTAAGGGACCTAACTAAAAAAAGTGCTGAATTTGAATGCAATTTATATCTTTTATACATAGCTTTTTTCTTAAGTTTATTAACAGAGTCAAATCTTGTTTGAGCAATCGAACTAATCTAAAGGCGTTTTTAATAAGAGCGAAATGCAAAAGAAATTCTACCAACTGTTATAAAACTTAATGAGATTAAAAAGCGATTAAGTGTTCAAGAATAATAAAATCTCATATCGCGTTTATCTACGATACTGCATAGAGTTTTAGGGTGTTACGAAATTACCATAATTGCTGGTTATTTATGTTTTTATTTTATTTAACTCAGGATTATTAAGTTAATATTCCAAGAACAGTATGAGTTATCGGATTTTCATTAGTATAGATTTCTTTTTGATTTTTAGGGTTCCTCTTGAAAAACAGTTTTCAATATTTCAGAATATTTTTTAATAAAATAATATAAAGCATAAATTTAGAACGCATCGCCTAAAACATCGCATTTTTTTATTCAACACTCTCTGTAGACTCTAATGTATATATTTTCTAAAAAATATTTTTAACATAAAAAACATATTGGTCTTTGATGGTCATACATTAAGGGAATTTTTTAACGATCTCTTTGCGCTGGAAAACTTAATTAAATTATTTAAAAATTTAAAAAAATGGCATCTCCACACATAGACTTAGCATTGAGAACGATGCATTAAATTTTGGGAAATTGTATCCTTTCAATTCTAAACCACGGCCTACTAAACTACTAAGGCCGAAGAATCTTTCCCAAACAAGCTCGGGGACGGAAATTTTGACGTCATAGTTCCGAGTGACGTTGTTCCGAAGATGAAGACAACTTGTCTCGAAACCTGTTCGGAACCACTCGTTCACGGCTGACCACAATTTTAGGGTTCCAAATGCGTCCGATGTAAGTTTCTCGATCTTCGGCACTGGGAATAGTGACGTCAAAATTTCCGTCTACGCTTATGTTTGGGAGAGCTTCTTTGGCCTTGTTATTGAAGTTGGCCGTTATTTTTATTTTTCTTTAAATAGTTAACCTTTTCATTCTAAAACATCAATATAGCTAAGAGATAACAAATTTCTAACTTTTCTGAACTTCAACAATATTTGAAAGTCATAAAATGCATTAAAATGTATGTTGCCAAATAGCACAGCTCTAGAGGGTTTTAATTACTTCTGCAGAGAATGAGCGAAATCAAATAGTGATTTATTCCGTGTTTAGGCCCTAAATGTTTTGCATATTTAGAAACTGTTTAGCCAATTTTACCTTTTTTTAAAAATTCAAAATTATTAAAAAGTGGAATGTTGGTTAATGAAATACCGGGAAATTTCCGTACTACCTCTTGAAGCGTCTGATTTTAACAATTCCTTTTTTATTTCAAAGGTATGACATAAGATTCACATCTTTTATGATTTTGTCCTTCTGCATGTCCTTACCCTCCTTCCTTTCAATTTTCCTTTACAACAACGGTCCGATTTTCTAAATTATTATTTTTTTTTGTTTAAAAGGTATGGTATATAAGAGAACTATCATTTTATATTTAAGGTTCATCTGTCTGTCTATTAATCTGTCTGTACCTGTGTAAACTAAAGTAAGAGGAAAGTTAAGCTATTTTAATTTTTCCGAACTCTTTGTTTAACGTGAGATATTCTAAAATAACTCTTACTTCAAATACTTTAAAACATAAAACTATGATTTAGTCTGCAATATTTATTTACTCAATAAAACGGTGAAAATATTCACTCTTCCACCTTTTAATATAAACGGGCCATTAAGATATAACTACTAAAATTTACTCCCTTCCATAAAAAAAAAACATTCCGAAAATAAATTCTCGCTATTCAATAATACTTTCTATAAAGATGACTGCTGAACCTAAGGTCTCACGTAAAAAACGTGCTTTACCCAACTGATGCCACCACCTTTCGCGTAAAACTCAAATAAACGACCTGTCTTTTAGGAGGGCTGCGTCAACACTCAATGATCTATCTTCCTCTTCTTCTGACGAAAAAATAAAGTTACATAAAAGAATTTCTCGAAGATGGATGGCAACGGTTGGGAGGGGTTTCATTTTTTTACGAGGGATAAAATGATAAAATTCAGCGTTATGAATTTGATAAGGGATTTTCGGTATATAATCTTTAGAGGATGGTTCTAGCGAAAGGGAAGCTAAAGATTTTTTTTGATGTATTTGGTTGTTTTATTCAAAACGACTATGATAACGACTTTATTAAATAGTAATGAAAATTTAGCAATTTTCCAGCTTTCTATGATAGTACACTGTAAAAAAACTGTAAATTTACCTGCATTAGACCTTCAATTTTTATGGGCAACAGCCTTATTTGATGAAAAACGGTCTGACTCAATAAATAAACGGCCTTATCCTTTAAATAGACTGTTAGAAAATTAGGGTGATTCCCGTATTTTTACACTTTTAGATCATCCATTAGCTATAGGAAATGATGGGCATGAGTGTTTTTTTAACGTTGTGTGACTGGAATTTCTGCTGCTGTTTCCTGCCCGTTATTTTAGAGGTATTTTTTTAACAGGAGTTCATCTTTTTGATTAATTAAACTTTTAATAAGTATAATTATGTAGCCTCTTTTTAGCCATGTTAAGTACATTAAATTGCAAAGTAAAAAACAAAATTCTAATTACCTACTGCTATTTTTTTGAAATCATTAAGAAGGAAATTAAAAATTGGTAAAAAAAATAAATCCACTGTATACTAGTATAAAGAGCTATGGAAGAAACTCTATATATGTATAAAAGGATGATCTAGAAGTCGTCCTTGTTATCGATGTGATGTTTGATAAACATGGAGTCGATCGTGTAGCACATACCTACCTTACGATACCTAACAGACATATAATGATTGCAGCTGATGATTCGAAAATGTTTAAAGAGGGTGCGACGTAAAAACTGTGTACAAGTATGTATTCTCCTCCCGCTTTCGAAGTCTCGTCCTTGTTGTAGATGCTCTATGTAATAGATTATGTAGCGCATATCCACCTTACTATACCTAACAGGTTTAAATGATTACAACTTCCATTGATTTGAAAATATTTAAAAGTGGGTCCAATCACGCTTTCGAAGTCGTCCTCGTTGTCGATGTGCTGTGTATTGAGCATGATGTGGATCATGTAGCGCATATTGACCTTACTATATCTAACAAGCTTACATGATTATAACTTCTGTTGATTTGAAAATATGAAACAGTGGTATATAAATCACGCCCTTGAAGTCGTCCTTGTTGTCGATGCGCTTTGTAACGTGGATTATGTAGTGCTTATTCTTTTTACTATACGTAACTGGCTTATACGACTATAATATGTTGATTTGAAAATATTAAACAGTAGTTGCTTGGTAGACATATATTTTCAGGTTTGTGTGCTTGGTCACAAAGACCCGCTTATAAACCTTCGTCAAGAAGGACGGACACGACATACACACACATACAAAGACAGATGCTGCCATCTATCGCCACCTCCACAATTTAGACATGTCCTTGAAGGGGAGGGAAGTAGTCTCCAAGGACCTGTACCCGTGGTAAACTGCGCAATGACCGACCACAGTACTTTCGGACCCAACAGATTTAACGAGCACGTACTCCGCATATACTGGGTAGGTCTTCAGTGGTATCGGGACTCGATCGCGGGACCTTTCGATCTCGAGACGCTGACCACTAGGCTACCTACGGCCTAAACAGTAGTTAGTTGGTTGGTTGGTAGACATATATATTCAGGTTTGTGTGCTTGGTCAGAGACCCGCTAATAACCTTCGTCAAGTAAGACAGACACAACAGACAACACACACACACATAAGTGGATCCATCTAATTTTTAGAGACAGAGGCCAACTAGAGGATCCCCAGAATTGGCTTGTCACCCGCAGAGGTATTGATTTGGTATGGGAACTTGGAGGACTTTCGGACCCAACAGATTTAACGAGCACGTACTCCGCATATACTCGACAAACACAAACATCCATGCCTTACCGGGATTCGAACCCGAACCCAGAGGCTCCAAAGGCTAGCGCCCTAACCGTTGCGCCGCCGGGTCGGCCAGTAGTTACACTCACGCTCTCGAAGACGAAACTGTTGCCGATGCTCTATGTCATAAATTAGAAATTAAAATGACGCAGATCATGTAGCACATATCCACTTTACTATACCTAATAGGCTGTTATAAATGACTACAGCTGATTAGAAAACATTTAACAGTGGTGTATCGACTCACGCTCTCGAAGTCGTCCTTGTTATCGTAGTGCTGTGCGATGAACATAAAATCGGTGGTGTAGAGCATTTTTCAGCGCATATCCACTTTACTATACCTAACAGGCTCATATAAAACTTCCATTGTTTCGAAAATATCAAACAGTGGTGTATGTTTACTTACGCTCTCGAAGTCGTCCTTGTTGTCGATGTGCTGTGCGATGAACATGGCGTTGTGGATGGCCCTCTCGATCTGCCGGGGGAGTCGCCGCTCCCCGGGTACCCCGGGACTCAGGGGCGGCTCGTCGAGGAGGTCCGAAGGCAGCGCCACCTCATCGGACAAACGCCGGGCCAGGGCCAGATCCTTTAGGCCACCATAGCCCCCTGAAAATACAGTTGCAACATATGTGTTACACGGTAAAAAAAAGTTTCGTAACGTAACTCTTATATATCGTAAACGTTCCTGGCATTTTCAAGTTTACATCGCTTTTCAGGTTTTCCTCAGAAATATAAGTTAAATCATTGAATATTTTTGGACAAATTAATATCATGCTAGTTGTGAGCAAGAAACCATGGCCCAGACTAGGGGCCTTGTGAAACACTGTCCTGGGTAGTATGGAAAGGTGGGTTCTGCTTCGGGGAGGAGGGGGGGGGGGGGAGAAGTGCGTGTAAGAAAGCTCACGGTCTTGTGGCTTATAAGGCATTAAAAATAAAAATAATATATATTATTAGATTAAGTGCGGCGCTGTCCGTGTAGAGTGGAAAGGGGGATTCTGCTGCGGCGCGGGGGCTTGGTGACGAAGGGGGTGGGGTAACCGCACGATTTGGTCTTATGAAGCATAAAAAATAGGAAACGAACACAATCAAATTGAGGTCATCTCACCTTGTGAGGCGCTGTCCTGGGTAGTGTGGAAAGGGGGATTCTGCTGTGGGTGCGGGGACTGCGGGGGGTCGCTCTCGATCTTGTACTGTGGGGGCCTCATGAGGAGGATGCGGGGCAGGAGGCGGATGAAGACGCGCCTCACCCACGGGGCCATGCGGTGCGTAGAGGGAGAGCGGAAGTGCACGTTGAGCACCGCGATCGTCACGATCACGGACAACGTCACCAGGATCATCGTGAACACCAAGTATTTGCCTGCAAAAGGAGCAATGGTGTGTGAGTCTATCATTTTTCATTTATGTTATAAAATATATTGTTTTTAATTATTATAATCGATATTTTTATTATAATCGATGTTTTTTTATTGTAACTGATTTCATCATCATCATCATTATTATTATTATTAATATTGTTATTGTTATTAAAATTATTAGTTGTATTGTTATTATTTAATTATTGTCATTATTATTACTAATATTGTAATTATTATTAATATTATTATTTTTATTGTTTTTATTATTTTTATAACTATAATTGATGATTTTACTATTACCAATCCTATTTTTACAATTGCTGGTATAATCATCATCTCATCATCATAAATATTAGTGTTTAACTGTAATTAATGGTTATCATTGTTGTGATTATTATTTTACAATTGCTGGCATCATCCTCATAATCACCTCATCCTCATTATTATTGTTATAACTATAATTGATTTTATCAATATTATTTTTATTTTTACAATTGATGGTATCATCATCAGCAGCAGCATCATTATTATTAAAATTTTATATTATTTATTTTACATATTCATTTCTTGTTCTTTTGATACGTTCTATCATTTCTAGCCACTAAAATACGACATCTTAAATTTTTTTGATTTCTTAAGCAAAGCCTACACAACTCTGCGGAAGAAAATTAGTTCCAAAGATGTAACAATACAGAAGCATCAAATTTGTATATTGTAACATAACTTACCTAACAGGGGCATGGCAAGTGAGGTCGACGGAATAATTTCCGATAACACCAAGAAGAAGAAAGTCAGGGATAGCAGAATGGACACGCAAAGAGACACCTGCAGAGAATAAGAAACAAAAATAGTATCTTTAGGTGGAATTGCTATAAGTAAACTATGAATGCATTATAAAAATATTTCAATCTTCTATAAAGGAATATAGATTAAGGGCAAATGAGACTGCGCGAATGACCGCGGATCTCCAAACCAAAGTACATCTGTGTTAATCCAATGGAAAATAATTATTTTCTAAACCACATTTCTCCGGCTGTATTGAATATTTTTACAACCGATATTTGTATAATAAATGTAGCTGACTTACAGGGCTCTATTATCTCATTTTTTCATATTGGTTCGAATATTTTTTTAAATTTTCAATAAATAATTTTGCATCAAAATATTCGATTCCATTAAAAAAAAGGAATTATAAAGATTTGTAAGTCAGCTATATTTAGAAAATATTTTTTTAAAATATGGATTAACACTGAGGTACTTTGGTTCCCCGCGGTCGATTGGGCTCATTCGCCTTTAAAGCAATACTATCTAAATCAAAAGAAGCTAGCTAATTAAAGCAATACTATCTAAATCAAAAGAAGCTAGCTAATTAAAGCAATACCATCTAAATCAAAAGAAGCTAGCTAATTAAAGCAATACTATCTAAATCAAAAGAAGCTAGCTAATTAAGTTGATTGACGTACAGTTAAATAACCGATAAAATGCTTTTGACAAATAATCAACAAGGCCCATTCTTTTCTTTCCCGACGCACGGGATGCTGAATTTTACTGTGTAGATTTACTGTGTCTTCTTATTTATTCAATGGCAAATCTGCACAATCTGTTAAATTCAGTGACGAAATATTTTTGCAGTTATTGCAAGTCCCACATTACCTTTTCTCCTGAGTCCAACGGAAGATAGAAGACTAAGACGGACAGATCTGCGATTCCGCGCATGGATACTGATTAGACTTTAAGGCACTTTTCGTATTGGACATTAAGGCATCAGTAAACGTGATTCTAATGCAAATGCTTATTCAGTTATTACAGATCCTAGTTACCTTTTCTCCTGAGTTCGACAAGGACAGACAGACCGGAGATCCCGACGCACGGATACTGAGTGGACTTTAACATGTGAAAGTATCAGAACTACTGCGTGTACGGAAACATATTTGTTTAGTGCAAATGTTTTTGTAGAGTCCAGTTACCTTTCCCCCACAAATATCAGATTCCGACGCATGGATGCTGATTGGACATTAACATGTCAATGTATCAGTACTACTGCGGGTACGTAAACGTATGTTTCTAGTGATAATTTTTTTGACTTATTTCTGGGCCCAGTTACCTTAGTCAAGTGACGAGTCGACACCTGAGTAGGCACCCAACACGTACTTTTGTATGCGACTTATACAATCGCAATCCCAACGTATACTTTCGACATCGTATGCGGCGTCAGGACACCAAAGCATAAAATACGTGCACTCCTTCCACACGGGATATTATGTAGTTATAGCTGGGCCCACATTACCTTTTCTCCTGAGTCCGACGGCAGATATAAGACAAGGACGGACAGACCGGAGATCCCGACGCAAGGGATAATGAGGTTGACAGTGTAGAAGAGCGTCTTCCTCCTCAGCGTGATGTCAAAGTATCAGTACTACTGCAGTTACGTAAACGCATGTTTCTAGGGCTAACGTTTATGCTGTTATAGCAGGGCTCACATTATACCATTTCCCCTGAGTCCGACGGGCATATACAAAACAAGGACAGACAGATATGACATTCCGAGTATTGGACTTTAAAGTGAACTTTTGGTATTATGGTATTAGACTTTAAGACATCACTAATCGTGTTTATAATGCAAATGTTTTTGAAGTTATTACAGAGCCAGGTTACCTTTCCTCCCGAGTCAACGGCAAATAGAAGACAAGGACGGATAGACAAGATATACCGACACATGGTTTAATGAGGATTACTGTGTAGACTGTACTGTGTCTTTTTATTTTCTCAGTGCACAATTATGTTAAATTTAGTGACAAAATGTTTTTGCAGTTATTGCAGCGCCTATATTACCTTTTCTCCCGAGTCCGACGATAGAAGACAAAGACGGACAGACCGGAGATCCCGACGCATGGAATGATTAGATTAACTGTATAGAAGAGCGTCTTCCTCCTCAACGTGATGTTCGGGTAGGGCTCGATGCAGCACGAGTAGTGTCGTACCCGGAGAAAGGTGGCTTAAGGTGTACATTTGGTATTTGACTTTAAGGTGTACTTTTAGTTTTGGACTTTAATGTGTCCTTTTATTATAGGCCTTTTAGGCATCAGCAAATATGTTCCAAGTGCAAATGTTTTTGCAGTTATTACAAGACCAGTTACCTATTCCCCTGAGTCCGACGTCAGATACAAGAAAAGGATGGTCAAAGAAAATACGATTCCTCGCGCGGATACTGTTTGGACTTTAAGGTATACCTTTGGAATTGGCCTTTAAGGCATCAGTAAACGTGTTTTTAGTTCAATATTTCTGTAGCTATCACATTACCTTTTCTCCTGAGTCCGATGGCAGATAGAAGACAAGGACGGACAGACCGGAGATGCCGACGCACGGGATGATGAGGTTGACAGTGTAGAAGAGCGTCTTCCTCCTCAGCGTGATGTTAAATGTAATGTCCGGGTAGGGTTCTATGCAGCACGAGTAGTGGCGTACCCGGCGGTGCGCGGGAACGGCCATGATGTCCCACTCGACGCTTAAGTAAAACTCGCTCAGGTCCATGCCGATGGGCACGATCTCTTTGTCCGGGATCTCCTGGAGATGTTTCAGGTCCACCTGTGCACAGAAAAATAATTTGTTGAAAGAATAAAAATTTTTGTTAATTCAACAATGCTTTTTGGTCAATATAGCCCCAACAACCATTTTTGTACATCCAACAGAATTTTTCGTTCAATAGTACTGATAACAAAATTTTTGTTGGCTCTATAAACTATTTTGTTGAAATTAATTTGTTGGTCCAACTAAATTATTTTGTTTATTCAACAAGAGTGTAGTAAATTTTTTAAGTAATGATTTGGTTGGTTCTTTCAAGGCTTAGTCGTTTCTATCATCTGATTTTGTTGGTTAAACCAAGGCTTAGTCGTTTCTGTCATCTGATTTTGTTGGTTCAACAAAAGCTTTGTCGTTTTGGACTCTACAGATTTAATGATCACGTCTGACACAGTGTACTAGGTGCCCCCCCCCCCCGTAATTTTTAAGGGGTATTTTGTTCAAAACAAATACGTTTATAGTATGTTTGTGATACTAACTAGGAAACTTCTAGGTGAGAAGTCGGTCTATTATGCACCTCGCCCACGAAGGCCCAAACAAAATGGAGAAGAAACAACAGGTCTTTCATTTCGATTGAAAATTTAGCTTCACTCCTTTGGTTTGCCGTTGCTGACAAATGTCATGTCGTCAGAATTAGAAACAACTATTAGCAGGCCGAGTTTACCTCAACTAAAAGAGTTTTGTTGAGATAAAACAACTCGCCTTGCTGGGACAAGTTAAATATTGTTTAGTCATTAAAAAATTGTTAACAAAACACCTCAACAAGACAATTTTGGCTCTCCCAACGAAATATTTTTTCTTCTGTGAAACACGAGTGTATTTTTGTAATTATGTTTCACAAATAGTAAAATTTTATCCTATTATTTGTTGATTCTTGCTTTGGCTAGTTTACGATAAATACTCATTTCTAGCTTGTAACATTGAAATAAACATGCGCCATTTAATTCACGTAAAAATTCGTAATATTTTAGAACTTATCTCCTTTCAATAAGGCTGGGCAACTGTTAGAACTTATAACAATACTTGTAAAAAATTTCCATTCGAATAAAATACTTCATGGTATAGTATATAAATAAAACTTAATCGAAACGACTCTACCACCCACACACTACATCTATTCCTTACAGTATTTCCATAAAATCGATACAGTCTGGTATGATGAATAAAATGTGCTCGTATGTAGACGGGTATCAGTACAAAATCTATGTAATATGATATTATGTATAAAATCTTAAAGCCTTGCCCAACTATTTTCGATATAGCGAAATAGACATTTAAATCCTTTCTTATCTCCGATTTGCCATCGATGAGTTTTTTTCTTCAGGATCTATTGCAAGGGATCAGCAGTTTCTTTTTACTCCCACTCCCTATCTTTCCACCCCGCGATTTTATCTTTAGGATTGGAATAAACGCTTTTTAAAAGAACAGTTTTATGTTTCACTTGCTTTTGTAGCGTTTCACACGCACAGGCAACATCAACTAATATCCACGCTAGATGGTGCTGATTTAATACTACCACATTACTACCAGTCATCTATATTGCTGCATATATTGTAGTGTGTGAGCTGAAGAAACCACACATTTGTTGTCAATCTGTTTATAATCAATGAAACTAACATATATTTATTAGTTCATATACTAACCACATTTTTAATTTAATACTACCACATTACTACCAGTCATCTACATTGCTGCATATATTGTAGTGTGTGAGCTGAAGAAACCACACATTTGTTGTCTATCTGTTTAAAATCAATGAAACTAACATATATTTATTAGTTCATATACTACCCACATTTTTAATTTAATACTACCACATTACTACCAGTCATCTACATTGCTGCATATATTGTAGTGTGTGAGCTGAAGAAACCACACATTTGTTGTCAATCTGTTTATAATCAATGAAACTAACATATATTTATTAGTTCATATACTACCCACATTTTTAATTTAATACTACCACATTACTACCAGTCATCTACATTGCTGCATATATTGTAGTGTGTGAGCTGAAGAAACCACACATTTGTTGTCAATCTGTTTATAATCAATGAAACTAACATATATTTATTAGTTCATATACTACCCACATTTTTAATTTAATACTACCACATTACTACCAGTCATCTACATTGCTGCATATATTGTAGTGTGTGAGCTGAAGAAACCACACATTTGTTGTCAATCTGTTTATAATCAATGAAACTAACATATATTTATTAGTTCATATACTACCCACATTTTTAATTTAATACTACCACATTACTACCAGTCATCTATATTGCTGCATATATATTGTAGTGTGAGATGAAGAAACCACACATTTGTTGTCAATCTGTTTATAATCAATGAAACTAACATATATTTATTAGTTCATATACTACCCACATTTTTAATTTAATACTACCACATTACTACCAGTCATCTACATTGCTGCATATATTGTAGTGTGTGAGCTGAAGAAACCACACATTTGTTGTCAATCTGTTTAAAATCAATGAAACTAACATATATTTATTAGTTCATATACTACCCACATTTTTAATTTAATACTACCACATTACTACCAGTCATCTACATTGCTGCATATATTGTAGTGTGTGAGCTGAAGAAACCACACATTTGTTGTCAATCTGTTTATAATCAATGAAACTAACATATATTTATTAGTTCATATACTACCCACATTTTTAATTTAATACTACCACATTACTACCAGTCATCTACATTGCTGCATATATTGTAGTGTGTGAGCTGAAGAAACCACACATTTGTTGTCAATCTGTTTATAATCAATGAAACTAACATATATTTATTAGTTCATATACTACCCACATTTTTAATTTAATACTACCACATTACTACCAGTCATCTACATTGCTGCATATATTGTAGTGTGTGAGCTGAAGAAACCACACATTTGTTGTCAATCTGTTTATAATCAATGAAACTAACATATATTTATTAGTTCATATACTACCCACATTTTTAATTTCATACTACCACATTACTACCAGTCATCTATATTGCTGCATATATATTGTAGTGTGAGATGAAGAAACCACACATTTGTTGTCAATCTGTTTATAATCAATGAAACTAACATATATTTATTAGTTCATATACTACCCACATTTTTAATTTAATACTACCACATTACTACCAGTCATCTACATTGCTGCATATATTGTAGTGTGTGAGCTGAAGAAACCACACATTTGTTGTCAATCTGTTTAAAATCAA
This sequence comes from Oedothorax gibbosus, assembly GCA_019343175.1. Lineage (NCBI taxonomy): Eukaryota > Metazoa > Arthropoda > Arachnida > Araneae > Linyphiidae > Oedothorax > Oedothorax gibbosus. The sequence continues at coordinate 11,152,970 of CM033274.1, read as the reverse complement.
TGAAACTAACATATATTTATTAGTTCATATACTACCCACATTTTTAATTTAATACTACCACATTACTACCAGTCATCTACATTGCTGCATATATTGTAGTGTGTGAGCTGAAGAAACCACACATTTGTTGTCAATCTGTTTATAATCAATGAAACTAACATATATTTATTAGTTCATATACTACCCACATTTTTAATTTAATACTACCACATTACTACCAGTCATCTACATTGCTGCATATATTGTAGTGTGTGAGCTGAAGAAACCACACATTTGTTGTCAATCTGTTTATAATCAATGAAACTAACATATATTTATTAGTTCATATACTACCCACATTTTTAATTTAATACTACCACATTACTACCAGTCATCTATATTGCTGCATATATATTGTAGTGTGAGATGAAGAAACCACACATTTGTTGTCAATCTGTTTATAATCAATGAAACTAACATATATTTATTAGTTCATATACTACCCACATTTTTAATTTCATACTACCACATTACTACCAGTCATCTATATTGCTGCATATATATTGTAGTGTGAGATGAAGAAACCACACATTTGTTGTCAATCTGTTTATAATCAATGAAACTAACATATATTTATTAGTTCATATACTACCCACATTTTTAATTTAATACTACCACATTACTACCAGTCATCTACATTGCTGCATATATTGTAGTGTGTGAGCTGAAGAAACCACACATTTGTTGTCAATCTGTTTAAAATCAATGAAACTAACATATATTTATTAGTTCATATACTACCCACATTTTTAATTTAATACTACCACATTACTACCAGTCATCTACATTGCTGCATATATTGTAGTGTGTGAGCTGAAGAAACCACACATTTGTTGTCAATCTGTTTATAATCAATGAAACTAACATATATTTATTAGTTCATATACTACCCACATTTTTAATTTAATACTACCACATTACTACCAGTCATCTATATTGCTGCATATATTGTAGTGTGTGAGCTGAAGAAACCACACATTTGTTGTCAATCTGTTTATAATCAATGAAACTAACATATATTTATTAGTTAATATACTACCACATTTTTAATTTAATACTACTACATTACTACCAGTCATCTAGATTGCTGCATATATATTGTAGTGTGTGAGCTGAAGAAACCACACATTTGTTGACTTTTTGTTTATAATCAATGAAATAACATATATTTATTTGTTAATATATTCATTTTTGTTGTTGGTAATTGAGGTATAGATATATTTTAATTAAAAAAAATAGCATTGTGTTCTAAAGGAAAGCTGCCAAACAGTAGACTTTGTGCTAACAGCCGAATCATTTAAATTTTTCCTTCCCTAAAACTAGTCTTAAACTGGGCTCTCATCTACGTTAATTTAACATTTACCATTGAAGCAGTCCAAACCTGCCAATAATCAAAGCGAAAAAGCAATGACAAGGCATTTATTACTAACTTTGCAAGATAAGTCATTGGTCCGAAGCCTTGAGTACAGAAAGTGTTGAAATAACATATAAAAGCAACACATCGACCATGTCTTACACTTCTTTCTTCCCTTTTTTGGGTCAGTCAGATTTCTTTTCTTCGACTTCGAAGTAAAAAGAATCTATACTTTTTTCTTCGGCTGTTGTATCTCGCCTCCATTATTCGGTCGGCCTTTTCTTTTGGCAGCGTTCGCTGGCAAGGACGTGTTTATTTTAATATATTACGAACAGCGAAATAATGTTCGTAGGGTATTAGGCTGGTGTTACCCGTAAGAGGCAAGAGTAAGATGGAGATGATGCTTGGCGAGAAAAATAAACAGAAAAGCTGACTGAAAGTCGCCAAACCGATGTTAGAATCCTATATAAAGCAGGTGTGCTCTTTATGAAGTGATATTGGAGGTCTCTCAACCGCTAGTCTACTGGAATTAAATTACCCACATGATCAATGAGATTTCAATGATATACACATAACTTTAATATGCATGAGTCAAGTAATAAATAGTTTTGGTTGCAGCATGGGATCTAAATAACGGTTTGGATATTCAGAGAATGTGCAAAATTTTTCATGATACATGAAAGATACAGCGTTAATATATTTTACCATAATATAATTGAAATTCTATATTATATGGCTATTTAATTATTACTTTTTGAAGTTTTAAAAATGACAGATATTTATTGATAGCTGGTGACAAAATTGTTTTGTTTATTGTGATTACTACTTTCATACCGAGTGAAAAATGCTTATAGCAAATCAATACTTTCACGAAAGTTAGAATTTCCAAACCAATACAATAGATCTATGATCTGTTCTGTAGGTCTATCTGAGCATCCCTCTTAAGTTTGTTATTTATTAACACATTTGTCTTGTTCCCGAAGATATTACAACAATTTGTAACCACCAAAAGGTAGCTCAAGATGAAGACGAAGTTGCTTTGCCTTATTTAGTATAACATTGTTTTAATCTTAATGGCTGGTAGTAACACAGTAGTAAACCAGTGCCATCTAGCGTGACAAATATTATATCGCGTGCGACACATCTGCTACACATTGTTCTACTCATCTTATAGAGCACAATAGTAAGCCAAATGTTTATCCGGGTGTAACATGAAACGATCACGGGTTCAATTAGCAACTTGGGGTTTGCATTGCTTTGGAGGTATTTCCTCCTTTTCCAACATAGAGTTATGAAGATGGAGGTTCTGCCGATCAAAAACCAATACAAAAATCAGTTCGCCAATTGAAGCCACGGATCGCTTTGCAGTAATCCGATACAAACGCTCTTGATGAATTATTTGGCACCATTCTACAGTGGAGTTTGCATAGGCTTACTACATACACTTGGTGATTTCTGACTCTCTAATAAAAACTATAATTACAACGCTTTTTTGTTCACCTTTAAAGGAAATTACTAGCCTTTTGAGGATGGATACTCCCACCCTGTCTCTTACTCTTTACCAATTAACCAGATACTGTATGGAACTCTTGCTGTCAGTTAGTATGCTGCATTTTAATTTAACAAACGTTGAGTGAGCAGTTTGTTTAGGCTTCCTTGGCGACTTTCTGACGGCTTCACTCAATTTTGTGGCAAGCATCTCCACCTTCGTCTTAACACGATGTTTGCTAACCTCTAGGGGTGTCCGTCATGACGAGAAGATGGAACGGCCGTGTTGTTGTTATTCACGCAGCTTGGGGATTTTTTTTATGTCATAGATATGGATGATCCTTTACAGATCGTTGCTGAACTTTGTTAGGCTTTTTTGTTGTGTCTATCGTAGTCTAGAGCAAAATCTTGAATTTATTCCGTGTTTGCTTTTTAGATAGATTGAACTTAAAAAACGTATGAATTTTAAAGTGTAAAAAGGTGTCATGTCCACTTGTTAAATTTTCATATAAACTTCATATTTATACTACTAACGTGTAACATTATATATGTCTGGCTGAAATCTGTCTCCGTCTGAGCCACAAAACTTAGATATATGAAAAAGTTGTCAAAATACGCATAATGGAATGTGGAAGTTTTATTCAAATGCTTTTAAACTTTCTATACTTTTCAGTCAAAGTTCTGATTTTTAAAAAAATTCGATCGTTTAGACTCGATCTCTTCGACATGGAACCAAGCATTTAAAAAATATATTTCTCGTCTTGCGAAATAACAAATTAGAATTAAGTAAAAGCAAGTGGGTTTAATTTTTAAAATGGGCATGCTTCAGGTATTCGGTAACCTAGAGATACTGAAGGAAAATCAATTCTATATCGAGTCTAGATTGGTGAATCAATGTCCCGTTGGAACAGATCACCAATCAAGGGGATAAAAGACTGAAAGGCTGGAGGAGCTTTGTAACCTGAAACAAGTCAATACATGTATTTTGGGACGTGGAGAGCCTAGTGGTTAAGATCTTGGTCTCGGGATCGGAAGGACCCGCGATCGAGTCTCGACACCTCTGAAGATCCACTGAGTATTCGGATACGTGTCGTAAATCTGTTGGTCCGAAGTCCTGTGGTCGGTCATTGGCGTTTACAGGTACAGGTCCTGGAGACTATTTCCCTCCCCTTCAGGAACATGTCTAAATTGTGGAGGTGCCTATAGATGGCAGCATATGTCTTGTATGTGTGTGTATGTCGTGTCTGTCCTTCTTGACGAAGGTTTATAAGCGGGTCTTTGTGACCAAGAACACAAGCCTGAAAATATATGTCTACCAACCAACATGTATTTGAAATCTTTATAAGATTTTTAATGCTTGTGGTTGGAAAACAAAATGGACCGCCTTGCATCGTCTACACACCTGAGTTGCGGTATCGTGTTACCTGGTATCCGTCGTATGTCCACGATCCGAACTTCATGAAGCAGTCCTGTTTGTCGAAAGGAAAGTACTGGACGTCGATCTGGCAGGAGCTCTTGTAGATGGCGGGCGGGTTCCACACCACCTTGCCGTCGTTGTGGATGATGGCCTTGGTCATGATGGTCACCTCGTAGTTGCCGTCCGCACTAGGGGCAAAAGGAAATAAAGTTAATGGCGCTAGGTCACAAGGCCTGCGAATACTAGTAGCAATGACGTCACATTAAAGGACCGATTTTTGTCACCTCATAGTTGCGTTACGCTCAAAAGTTAAAAAAAAATCAGATTTTGTGTCAATGTTATCTAGATTACAAGGCCTGGGCTTACTAGTAGCAATGACATCGCATTTGTGGATCGATTTGGTCATAATGGTCGAATCGTAGTTGCTGTCCGCACTAGGGTCAAAATTAACCTGAGTCTGATTGTACGTCAATGTCACCTAGATCACAAGGACGGTGCTTACTAGTACCAATGTGAGCTACTATGTAGTAAGCTCATGTGTAGCTAATATGACGTCATTAATAGTAGCAAAGACGTCACATTAGTGAACAGATTTGATTAGGATAGTCACCTCGTAGTTGTGCCGTCCGCACTAGGGGCAAAGAAAGCTCATTCATATTGTGAGTAAGAGCCCCCTAAGGCGGTTACAAGGCTGCCATGGGCAGGTAAACTGCAATATCTAGACTAACGACTAGAACCTTCGTTGTACGCACTTAATAACTCTAACCTAAGAGAAAGTATACTAAAAGACTAATTATTTCAGGGCAGTTATGGTCCAAATAATTGTTGCGGTTACTGCAGTTTACCTGCCCTTGGTGGCCTGTGCTTACTAGAAATTCGCACCTATAAGAATACATTTTTCAAGATAAATAAAAAGTTAAAAATAATCAAATACAAAGGAGCCATAGTAAAGAAGAAAAAATACAAAATCTCAGACAAAAGGACGCATTCTTACCGAGGAAGATTTAACAACGTGATATTTTTTATCAGTACTGAAAATAAAAGAAAATATTATTTCCGATCGGATTTTTTATTTTACGTTCATTATTATGTATTTTAATTATATTTGCCTGAATTCTTCCACGTCCATCTTTTGCAAAAAAACCAGGTTAAAGAACTGTTCTTTAAAAAAAAAAAAAAGCAGAGAGCAACTGTTCTTTAAAAATAACATAAATATAACATCTCAAATCACGTATTTCTCGCAGACAAAGCGGCGGCAGCTTCTTTTTTCCCCGTGGTGTTATGCAGGAAAGAACCAAGTTTTCGAATTCGTCTCACTTATTTTAATTTTTAATTAAAAAACTAATTGGAAATTTGAAAACAAAAAACGCATCGACGTATAAGGGAGAGACACATTCCAAAAAAAGTTTGGACTTGTAACATCAATATTTCATCCTGTTATAGCTGCGGACACTTTAAAAGCCTATTCTTTAACATAGAGAGAGACTAATTTTTATTTTTAATTAAAAAAACTAATTGGAAATTTGAAAAAAGAAAAAAAAACGCATCGAGGTATAAGGGAGATACACATTTAAGAAAAATTTTGGACTTGTAACATCAGTATTTCATCCTGTTATGGCTGCGGACACTCTAAAAGAGCTTACTTTTTTTAATATAGAGAGAAATATGCAGTTGGCTTTAAGAGCTCTAAAACTCCACTTTTTAAAGTCGGTTCGAATATTTTGTTGTGAAAATAATGTATTAAAATTTTAAAAGAAGCATTCGAACCAATTTCAAAAAGTCATATAGGGTTTTTTAATTAGCCATATTTAATCTATCAAAAATCGTCTCTAAAAATATTCAATACTGCCGGAGTAATTTGGCTTAGAAAATAATTTATTTCTATGGGATTCACACAGAGAGAAGACTTCAGTTTGGAGACCAGACAACCACTCTCCTTTTCTCTTAAGAGTGCAGTTACCTATACGGGGATACTTAATATGAGTGTTGGAGGTACTTACTTGTTATACAATACGATATCCGGGAGCCATATCTGCTCAGCAGGAACGTACAGTTGCCGTACGCCGCCATACTCATCCGGATCCCATTTGAGTTTGTGGTCAGACCATTCCTTCAAGAAAGGAAACATAAAATATATAAAAGCATTTAATATAAGCTGTCAACATATATAATTTAAAGCTATTAATACATGTAATAGTGTGGGGTGCCAGGCGTGAAGGTAAAGAAAAAGCAGAGTTTATCAAATCGTTCTTTATTATACGACTCAAACACCGTGAGCCGAACCAAAGCAATACAAGACAAATAACGAAAGAAAGACACAAATACAGATAACGATCACAGTTATATACTAGTTAGTCAATGCGTAACTTCACTTCAGTTCTCAGCCGCCTCCTTACGCATTGCTACTAAAAATAATTCTAACAAAATTTAAAAGTCTATTCTTTAACAAAACTTTTGTCAGCAAGTCGGCTACATTGTCTTTTGTAGAAATATACTTAATAACAATTAAATTTTTCTGTACTAATTCACGTACATAAAAATACCTTACATCTATATGTTTTGTACGATTGTTCACAATAACATTATCTGAAAAGAAAATGGCAGCTTTGTTATCACAGAAAACAATAGGAACTTATTTGAAAGAATAAGTTACACTCTCTCATAATTTTTGACAACCAATAAACTTCAGTAGCTGCACTGTCCAGTGCCACAAACTTCGACTCCATCGTGCTTTTAGCAATACACTTTTGTGTGCACGATCGCCAACCTAAAAATACACCTCCTATAGACCAAATATACCCACTAATGGATCGTCGGGAGTCTACGGCAGTAGCCCATGAAGCATCTGAATACATAATCAAATCATATGAATTAGCATTAGATAAACTAATACAATAATCCTTAGTACAAGTAACATATTTCAGAATTCTCAAAAGTAAACTATAATGAAACTCACTTGGTTTCGCAGAACACTGAGCTACATAAATAACATTAAACAATATATCAGATCTTGTCCAATTAGCAAGATACAATAAACTACCTAGTAACTCTTTAAACGGAAAACTCGTTTCACAATCATTTTCACAACTGGAACTTACAAGGTTGCTTTCCATAGGAGTTGTAAAAGGAATAGTTGTATCAACGTTAAACTTTTTAGAAAGTTTATCAATGTAAAGTTTTTGATGCATGTAAATATTTCCGCCGATATTCTGAAACTGAACACGTAAAAAGTTTACAATGTGTAAGGAGGCGGCTGAGAACTGAAGTGAAGTTACGCATTGACTAACTAGTATATAACTGTGATCGTTATCTGTATTTGTGTCTTTCTTTCGTTATTTGTCTTGTATTGCTTTGGTTCGGCTCACGGTGTTTGAGTCGTATAATAAAGAACGATTTGATAAACTCTGCTTTTTATAATCACGTTTAATATTTCGCTTGCTTGGTAATTTGCAAAATCGGTAATAATGACCGAATTTACCACAATTCCAACATTTAATATCAAACATATCTGATTTAACACTAAATTTATTTACATAATTTGGTTTAACAAACTTGGGTTGACTTTCATTAGCAAAACTAGAAGAACTTTGCGGCTCACTAGAGTTCGGAAACAAATATTGTTGGTTCTGGAATCTAGCTTCTTCAGCTAATAAAGCTTGGGAAACTTTCTCAGGCGTAAACTGTTTATCATCTAACTGGTAAACTTGTTGCACTACCAGTTCAAATCTTTGAGGCAGATTAGAAATCATCTTGTACGCCAAATGTTTCTTGTCGATAACACAGTCAACACTATTAAGTTGTAGAACTAAACTTTCTAAACGTGATAAATAAATTGAAACCGTCTCACCTTCACGCATGGTAGCACCGAAGAATTCAGTCAGAAGACGTCCAACCAAAGCTTTGCAAGAAGGCTCAAAATTTTCCTGCAACTTTTTCCATGCAACAACTGGGTCTTTCAGGCTCACAATCAAAGACTTGACTGACGGTTCCAGGGCTCTGTATATTATTGAAATAGCTTTATCGCTCCTCCTAGCGAAAGCATTAATATCGCTTATAGGGGCGGTCTCCGCCGGGATAGTCTCTTGACCAGACACGATTCCGCACAGGCCTCTGTCACGAAGCAACATCTCCACGTCAACTTTCCAATCGTGGTAATTAGACACACCACGTAGCTTTGGAAAATCCAAAATTCTAGTTGCCTCCTCCATGCTTATTTAAATTCAAAACTCAAAAATTTGACGGATGCGTTAAACCTGGGCCCATAACCATGTGGGGTGCCAGGCGTGAAGGTAAAGAAAAAGCAGAGTTTATCAAATAGTTCTTTATTATACGACTCAAACACCGTGAGCCGAACCAAAGCAATACAAGACAAATAACGAAAGAAAGACACAAATACAGATAACGATCACAGTTATATACTAGTTAGTCAATGCGTAACTTCACTTCAGTTCTCAAATAGCCTCTAAGATAATTAATGCTTATACAATTTTCTTTATTTATAGTCACTAGAGTAGATAGAGTGGTGTCAACCATGAGTTTATGGAAACTCGCGTCCACCATGGTCATTAGTTTGTTGAACGCACGGTGGATTGCTATGGATCAGAAAGAGAATTATTTGGCACTAAATCACCTTGGATGGTGAAAGGAGGCGTTCACCAGCTTTACACAACTTCTCCCGTACTAATAGGCTTAAGTCAATCTTGGTTAACTCTATTGTAGTGTTGAGTCTTGGTTATCCAGAAGTTATGAAGGAGAAGAATTTCGGGTAACTCGAGATTTCATTAGTTTGGTGAATTGGGTTAATCGAGATTTCATTAGTTTGGCGAATTGGGTTAATCGAGATTTCATTAGTTTGGCGAATTGGGTTCATCGAGATTTCATTAGTTTGGCGAATTGGGTTAATCGAGATTTCATTAGTTTGGCGAATTGGGTTAATCGAGATTTCATTAGTTTGGCGAATTGGGTTAATCGAGATTTCATTAGCTAACCAAGGTCATTAGATTGGTTAACGCACTGTGGATTATTTTAAACCAGGAGAGTAATTATTTGGTACTAAATAACCTTGGATGGCGAAAGGAAGAGTTCGCCGATTCGCCACAACTACTCATGTACTAAGAGGCTTAAGTCAATCTTGGTTGACGTCAATATGCTTTTGGTTTATTCAAAGTCATAGTTATGGGGGCATATTATTAGTCAAAAGTTTCCGCGGGGTCTAAGAAGTTTGTGTTAATTGAGATTTCGAAAGAATTTTCGGAAAACCAAAAATCATTAACTTTTTACCTAAGAAAAGACTTTAATTAAAGTAAATGTTATTGAAAGAAATGGTCTTGAAAAAAAATTAGTATCTGTACTCAAGAAGGGCAGATTTGTTGAGTTAAAAATTAGAATATTGGCTAGTTTTTTAATAATTTCTAAACGTATAAAATAGAAGATATGAGTGCTTATAATGCTATCCAGATGTTTTTTTATGGTGGTAACAAAATTTGCAAATAAAATATTTGAAGTTAAGCAGTAGATAACATAAACGTCTTAAAAGTCAAATGTAAACTTCTGGTCTATGTCGACACCATCTGATGGATAATTAAATTTGTCCTAACATCACATATTAAAAAAAAGAAAAAAACACCATTTATAAAACATTTGGTTATAATTATATTTTCATATAATTAATAATATTCTAATTAGCAAACATTTCAGAATAAAAAAATATTATTTTTTAAACATCTCATCGCTAGATCATGAATATAATTTTGGAGTTTGCATCTTCTGTTTAATCTTAACTTATGGTTCAATAAAATCTTAACAACAAACACGTTGCATAAACACCCTTTCTAATAAATTAAATATTTAATTTTCACTGAAGGTAAAAGCTCTGTTAAAATGTTTTAATCAGAATATATTTTGTGACTTAAACCTCCCCATTAAAATATCGAGTGTGGTTAAATTTTTATAACTTTTTCAATGAAATACCGAAATGAATTATTTATTAAATCTTGTTATCGCTGAATATTATATTTGCTAATTTCAAGATATAAAAAAGATGAGAAATTTAATTTGAATTTCTAATCATTTTAAACATAGGGTAACATAAAACAACCTTATGACCCTCTACTTTTATTTTTCATATCCAAACAGACATTATTGAAGTGAATTTTTTAAATAAACAAATATTTAGGTAGTTTTTTAAATAAACAAATTTAGGTAGTTTTCCATTTCGCGTGAGCCAATCTCGCCAAGCGGAATTTTCTGGTAACTAAACACAGTATACACAGTTAAACGACCACATTATACGCAGTTAAAGGACCACTTTGTACACAGTTAGGGGGATACGGTACCCAAAACATTATTTCTAGAAATAATAACATAAACTTCTAAATTATAGTGGTTTTATATAATGTTTACTCTAAATAAACATTTTCTAGCAATAAAAACAAATATTTACAAGTAGTTTTTCATTTAAAAAAAAAAGTCAAAATTTTGAACTTTTTTTAAACGCTACTCCTCTTTCAATTTTGAGAAAAACTCCACCAAAATTTTATAGTTTATTTTTAGAACTATTTGTTCAAGAACTGTGCATGGAAAAAAAATGTGAGAAAAGTGTGATGATGTGTGATGAAATGTGAGATGTGTTTAAAAATGTGAACTACAGTTAAAAAGTAAGATGCATTTATACTGAAAATCTCAAAAAATCACCCAAAAATTACAAATTATTGAATTCAACATTTAAAAAACAACTATGGATAGTAGACCTTATTCCACGCACAATTTTGTGCACCATTTATATAAGAACACAGGTTAAAAATTTCGAGATTCTAACTTAATTAGCAAAAACGCCTTAGGGATTTATTAAACACAAGAATTGAAAAAAACACGAAACAGAGAAAACAGGTTGAAAGCAGACGAAATATGTATTCAAACTTATATGAATGACTGCAGAAAATATTTAATAACTTTTTTTCTACAGAAGATATCATTATGAAACTTTCAGTAAATGTTCAGAAAGAAATTGTGAATAATAAAAAGTAAAAATGAAAAATCGATATTTTGACAAATTTTTGGTTACCGTATCCCCTTAAGGAACCACGTTATACAGAGTTAAAGATTGTCATTTTAAATATTCCGTTTGGCGGCTGTTGTACATTTTTGGCGAATTAATCGCTTGCGCCCTCGAAATGAAAAAGTTTCAAATTGTATTTTGTTTTTGAATACAAATATATGCTTGAAATAGAGTTTTTTTTCTATAGTTTTAATCAATGGTGCACAATCACACTTTAATGATCATTACATACAAACAGCATTAATTTGTAGAAAATATAAATTTTTATTGTATGTCGATATTATATATTATTAGCGGCATTCCATACAAAATGATGTTTTCTTAAGTAAATATACGGAATCATCAGTATTCGGAATAACCTATCTACAGTACGCCAATGAATGAGTGAATTCTTAATTAAAAAATTCAATGATTTTTGGCAAACCCAATAATTATTTTTGAGTATTAGATTTAAATATTCAAATATGACCAGACTTGTACGCTATTATTTGAATCTATAATAAATGTATTTCAATACAAAGCAATAACAAAATATATTTTGATTAAAAATTCATTTAAAACGCTAATCGGCGTTTATTATTTTTCTTCAATAAAACAATAAACTTATTTTAATTAATTAAAAAATAATGTATCGAAATTAACTTATCTAAATAAATTTTATTTGAAGTAAAACAATTACTAATTCTTATATTTATTTTCTCGTTAGAGAAAAACTCCTTTGCGTCAGTATATTATACAAACACTGAAACATTTATTACTTGATCATGTTATTTATCAAAAGGGACAATAAAGATGATTATTTAATAAATTACAATAATTTAAATGTCATAAATGTAAAAATTCATTATTTCATTCGAAAAAACATTTAAAATAATAATTTTTCATCTTCTTTCTCATTATAGTTTCCTAGATATTGAAGGATGATGGAAAAAGTGTAATGGACTTTTCATTCTTTTTCTTTAGAAGAAAATTGAATAGTTTCATTCGTTTGAATTCTTGACATGTGCACTCAAGCGGTACTACTTGTGGAATAGTTTGATAGCATTCTAAGTGAAGATTTGGTAGAAAATGAAGATCTTCATCATAATCTAAATGCAGTATTTATAATTTGTTTCGATATTTTGTAAAATGTATAGGTTTTAGTCTACTTATTTTTTTCGAAAGAATTAAACCAGTATTAAACCAGAAGTACCAATATTAAGAGATTTACGTCGGGCTGTTGTTTATACCCCTATCTTCTCTTCTGATCAGCCGATTTGGTAGATATATATTTAGGTTTGTGTGCTTGGTCAGAAACCCGCTTATAAACCTTCGTCAAGTAAGACAGACACACAACACACACATAAGTGACAGATACTGCCATCTATTGCCACGTCCACAATTTAGACATGTTCGGACCCATAGATTTAACGAGCACGTACTCCGCATATACTCGGTGGGTCTTCAGTGGTATCGGGACTCGATCGCGGGACCTTCCGATTCCAAGAACGAGGCCTTAACCACTAGGCTATCCACGGCCCCCAGCCGATTAAAAAAATTCTTGATTGTGTTGAAAGGTATGCCATCATGGATCTATCTATTATACTTTTTGTCTGTGCGTTCGGACGAAAATCTGTTTTTGACCGTGATTCTAAATTGGCTTGTTTCACATGACATAAATCCTTCATACATTTCTGCTTTCTTACCTGGATTTCATTAGTGGTTTCGGTGGTTGGTGGTATGACACGGTAAGCTACGCCCACTACAGTGATTAACCAATCGATACTTTATTTTCATTTCAGTGGAACAGTTGCCACTCAAAACGTGAAACCCGCTTATTAAAAAAGCAAGCAGCTTAATTAAAAGGCAAGCAGCCAATAGCTTACGTGAAGGTCTAGTGCATAATTGGGCCAACTAACATTTTTGTCAAACGGATGCATTGTACATTCCAAAATGAAGTTCTGTTTCGAAACCTTCAGTTTAATTTTGTTGTATTTCAATTCAAACTCACGAATATAAGTTCTGAACTTTTTCTGTTCTTAGTTAAACACGCTTTCAGAAATGAAAAGTCAAAAGTTCTGTAGATCTCTTCTCTTTAAAATAGATTTCGCTCGTAATTTCTTTTTTTTTCATTTCGAACCAGAGTGAAACTTTATTTCCTCTTAATAATAAAACTAAAATGAAGCAAAGAAATTAGTTACGGATACGGATATAGAATAAGTAAGTTAACCGTACTTAGCTAATTCGAAAATTGTGTGTTTTTGGTTTTAAAATAAAAAGAAGTTTAATTTTAACATTGTTATTAGATTAGAATTATATGACTTATAAGACTTCTAAACTAATTATTTGTGAAGGTAGAACAAAACGTGCATATTTAACTCTTCGAAGGATAAAGCCAAAAGTGCAAACTTATTTTCACTACATTAGTTTAAATTAAATTTTTACTACATCATATAAAATTATAGTTTTTCGGAAGTAAATTGTTTTATTCGTCTCTTCCGTGTCATAAATTTTGATATTTAAGATCCATTATTTTAAAACTCAGGCAACGTTTCATAGATATTTTTTATTGATTGGCATTTTTATGTTATTGTTTTTTTATGAAACATAAACGATGTGTAAGTTTAAACACTCAAATTTTTTCCCGTGCCTGTAGAAAATGTTAAAAATTACGGTGTCGCAAAGCATTTCTCATCGAATGTGAAACGTAAGCATGTTTAAAGGGCTGTATGTTTATACAGCAACAATATTTCGAAGTTTGGTTTAAAAACATTGTTAATACAAGACATGATCATAAAAATATGTCTTTTTCATGGGGCTTTATTTCATTTAAATTTTGTTATGTATCAAAGTGACAGAAAATATGAATTTGTTTCATATTACTGCGACGCCCCGTGGCGTAGTGGTAGTGCTTTGCATTGCCGCGCCACAGGTCCGGGGTTCGAATCTCGCATTGGGCGAGGTTCACTCACCCTTTCATCCCATAAGTGGGTCGATAAAATGATGAGGACCAAGCATGCTGGGGAACTAAACACAGGGGGTCCCGCGAGTGGTTGACCACCTAACCGGGACATATTCCTAGCACCCCAGTGCCCTGGGTCATGAAATCTGAATTGGGCACGGCAGACCTTGGCCCACTAATGAGCTGTTGCGCCGAGGAGCTTAGTTTAGTTTAGTTTCATATTACTGCCTTTATAATTTGAGTAAACTTTTGTCGTTATAGTTGATTATATTTGAAATTAATACCAACAAAATATAATTGCTAAACATAAAAGTTAACTATAAATATAAAATTATTTAACTTAAATTTTTGTTTATTTTTTGCCAAAAGTAAGGATTGGTTTGATTGAGTTAAAACCTTGGGTAGGGGTAGGGTAGGTACATATATATTCCGGCTTGTGTGCTTGATCAGAGACCCGCTTATAAGCCTTCGTCAAGTAAGACAGACACAGAAAGAATTTTTACTGTCACATAGAAAGGAAGTACACCCAGGGCAAAGGCGGGAATCGAACCCGCACCCGTTACAGCGCGCAGACTGCTAGCGTAATGGTCGGCGATGCAAACCACTCGGCCATCCGGGCCCCAAAACCTTGGTACACGAGGACCATTGCTTACAGATAGCGGTCAAGTGAAAAGAAATACACATGAGCAGAACCCAAAGCAACATTAGAGTGATATCATACGCGTCGTCAGGACTTTGGACCAAAGCAGGTGTACCAGTCTTCCACCTATATCGTTATTTTTTGTAATATTTTTTTCTGCAATATTAACTTATAGAATTGCTGTACGAGGACAGAATCTGAGAAGGCATACTATGTGGCATGGAGCAGCAATCTGCCACTCTAAGCTGGAGCAGAAATCGAAGGTAAGAGTTCTATTTCGAAGGGTGTAATTAGGTGCTTCACTTTTAATGGTCAACATTGAAAGAAATAATAAAATTAGTCTTACAATGGATGACTAGAACGGCAATGGCTACAGTGATGTCACAGTTACGTTATCCGTTGCATTAAACCCTATATAAGCAAACCACTCGGCAGCTAATTCGTCTAAAGTAGGACGGTCATGCATACATTGACGCGACGATGACGTTAAACATTGTCTTTTTCCCACACACAAACTATGCTCCGCCTCGTTCAAATCGTCAATTATTTTAATTGGGGCTAAAAACAAAGAACGACCTCAAGTAAATGAGAAAATCGTACAAGATATTTCAGGTTAACGTGAAAAGCGTCGTTTTAACGATGTTAGCCTCAAACAACAAACCTCTCTAGAATTGAAAAGAAATAAAAAAATTCCAAGAAAGTTGCTTTCAAGAAGTTAGTTTATTAGGCCCCAAAAATAAAGCTTAAGTGGCTATTATTGTTCAATGAAAGTCGGTATAGTCAAGCCCAGTTAATTGTTAAAGTTACTTCCCCCGGGGAGCTTTAAGTATTTTATTTTACGTTTATTTCATGTCTTCCTCGAGAAAAGGTTTTTTAAATCATTAAATGAGATATACTATTAATTTATTTTTAAAAAGCATTAAATAATGTGTTGTGCTGTTATAATGTTTCAAAAATATATAAAAATTTCGAATTTATTCTTTATATACGTGAACAAATTTAACCCTTTAGCTACGGACTTTTTGCAGCTAAATAGTGCGCATTCTCTTTAGTATTTGTTATATTTCAAATGCATATACATTCATTTTGGTCAAGCTCTGACCTATGAAATAAGTACTCCGATTGTTAGACACTTTTTCCTAATTTTGTCATCAGTCTTCCTTACAATAACCTTAAATTTGAAATTTTATAGTTAATAAATTTTATTCATAATGTACTTTTTTCATTTGCAAATGATTTTAAGACTATCTCCTTAAAAATAAAACATATTCTGATTTTTTAAACATATATATATAATATAATATATATATATATATATATATATATAATATATATATATATATATATATATATATATATATATATATATATATAGATATATATATATATATATATATATATATATATATATATATATATATATATATATATATATATATATATATATATATATATATATTATTATATATATATATTATATATCATATATACTTATATATATATGATATATATATTATAATATATTATATATAATATATATATATATATATATATATACAATATATATATATATTATTTGAAATAAGTTATATTTAAAATTTATGCTGTGAAAACAACCATACATATTTGCCCATTTCCAGGCCGTTCGGAAGGTTAAACCTAGGAATTAAGAGATAAGACCTTTGAATATGAGTTAAACCTATGGAATCTCAAGTCCTTTCAGCCTTTTTATACTAAAAATTAGGCGATAAAGAATACAATCAGCACA
Organism: Oedothorax gibbosus; assembly: GCA_019343175.1. NCBI lineage: Eukaryota > Metazoa > Arthropoda > Arachnida > Araneae > Linyphiidae > Oedothorax > Oedothorax gibbosus. Next base: position 11,136,266 of record CM033274.1, on the reverse strand, counting down.
CAAAAAGTGTAAAGAAAATTTGAATCGACATTAATAGCGCTAAAACATAGAAACGTATTCTTTACAGCGGTATTGTTCCAGAAGTATTTCTCTTTACACCCCTTTCGCCGGGTATATCGATTCGCAACTGTGTTTTCTGACGTCATGATCTGAGACGCCATTTCTTGTTTTCTCTCATCTTCTTGTGTAGGGATGATGGAGAAAGAAGAAACAAGCTGTTATGGACATCAGTTATTGAAATGGGTGAGAAACAGCTGTTTATGATATTGGAAGAAGGATTTTCCATAGTTGAAACTACTGTTTTATGAGGTCCAGTAAGTACTTGAATGGAAATTACTTTACGATTTTTGTAATTTAACCGAATGTACCACTTCATCGATTTTATGGTTTGAGTGGTGAAGCCTCCCCTAAAAACAGAAACAGCTGGTTATGGTATTGGAAGAAGGATTTTCCATAGTTGAAACTACTGTTTTATAAGGTCCAGTAAGTAGTTGAAAGGAAATTACTTTACGAATTTTGTAATTTAACCGAATGTACCACTTCATCGATTTAATGGTTTGAGTGGTGAAGCCTCCCCTAAAAACACGTTGGTCAAATCAATGCCTTTTGTATCCAACCTCTTCACTCCTGAGCAAAATCCTACACATATATTCTTTACCTTAATATATTTTCAAAAACAAGAATATATTGAAATCTATGTTTTACAAGAAGTTTTGAATTAAAACTTGTTGTAGGGCCAGTCATTCCGTCGAGTTTGAGATGTAACAAGAAGTTCTTAAAGAACTAAAATAGCCTACTTTCCTGTTACTTAAATACTTACTGAAATTCTAATCGGGAAACAACTAGGTCCCTAACAGTAAATATGATCAACAACCGTTTCTACACCTGATTTATACACATTAGAAAAAATAGCTTAACACAGCATTCAGCTATAATTTAAACTTTTAAAAGCCAAAATCACATATTTTCCTTAATATTCTTTCGCAAATTAACTTAGTATTATTTATCATCTGCTCAATTTATTTGTAGTTCGAAGAATAATTAAATATTTATTAATAATAAAAGCAATGTTACTCCAAACTGCATTAAAAAAAATAAGAAATTTAAATTAAAACTAAGCATAATTGTATGCAAAAAATATGCATTGCCGCTTTCTTGGTAAACAATTAATGAACAATCAGAGAATAACATTGTGCTACATTTTATGACGACATTCCAAACTGCTTCATGAAAAATTATTTTGCTTAAAATGTTTTTAAATAAATAAAGTTTCTCATGCCATTGTTGAATTGGCAACAGTGATTTAAATGACACAAAATTGAATTGCAATGCTGATTCAATAGGAAATTCGCCGACAGATAGTGGATTTATGTCCGTTAGGACGTACAGACAGACGGACAAAAAGTATAAAATTTGGGTCCCTGAGGTCATAGCTTTGTAACAAAAAAAAAGGAACTTTTAAGATCCGATGGATAGAACCTATTTTGGAAGAGGGGTACGGACAGACAGACAGGCAGACGGACATCGACCGCATGTCAATACCTACTTTTTCATTTTATTTAATTCTTTCGAATTAAAAAAAAGAAAAAAAAGTGGGCAAAAATACACGTTTTGTGTACTATGAATGAACAAAAAATCCAACTGTTGTAAAGAAGCCATTTGCAGTTAATTGATAGTCCATTTTATCATTGTTTTGAATGCAAAATGCCTTAAACATTTGTCTATTAATTAGTTAATTAAAGAAGATAAAGGCCTTGTTTAATCTGATTAATTAAATAACTTAGAAATCTGGATATTAATGTCTTTGTTTTACTTTTTTATAACTGTCAGATCTGATTACTTGATGTCATTGTTTAAGTTCTGAGTCTTTCCAGCTAATGATCAAACCAACACTTTCTTTAGGGAAAGCCTATGAACTGGAAAAGTGATGTTAAAGTAGTTCAATCTGACTTATCACACTAAGTAAAAAACAATTTCTTGATTTTTATCGCCAGTTCGTTGACGTTAGTAATACGTTACAAGAGACTACTCATCCTACGTCACACGTACTATGGTAACGCTGATAGAAGGCTTCTTTACAGCTAGTATTATAGTTAAACTCATAGTTTCCTTGCACAGAAGCCACGACCACGGGCGGAGCTATAAAACGCGCGGAGCAATCAGATGAACACAACATAGAACGGCTGAAATTTCCTCTTAATCTGATTGCTCGGCGCGTTTTATAGCTCCGCCCATGGTCGTGGCTTCTGTGCAAGGAAACTATGAGTTGACGATTTTTGCTTTCAATTACCTAATATGAATTTATAAGGTAATGAAAGTTATTGTAAGACGGGGGGTCTAAATTCTGAAATGGAGATATTCTGTTTTCTACACGTTTTGGAGGGTGCTGATTCTAAAAAATTATTTTTCTAACATTGGTTCACCGGTCAGACTGCCTCTCTGTCTGAAACCTCGTTACTGCTCGAACTAAACGAGCTACGGACTTCAAATTTGGCACACAAGTTAAGAGGGATTGCCAGTCCCATAGAGCTAATGCATTAGTTTTGGAATCACAACTTCCGCAGAAGTATTGCTTTGCCATGTTTGCCCTTTTTCCCCAGGTATGGGAATCAACATAACATCGAAATGAAACAAATTTGAAACGAAAATGTTATCTAGTTATTTAATTATGTATTTTTGAAGTTTTAAAATGTCTAAAACATACAGCAGATGGCGACACTATTTTAAAACTTTATCAAATAATAATTAACTAACCGGATGTTATTTTCTTTTCAATTTTGTTTTAAATTGATGTTATGATGATTCCCATACCTGGTGAAAATGGGATAACATGGCAAACCTATTCTTTTGCAAAAGTTGTGATTTCAAAACTAATGCATTAGCTCTATGGGACTGACAGTCCCTCTTAATAGTTCCTATCGAACTTTTTTATTTGGAAAATCGTACATGCGCAAGAGCTAGCTGGAATAGAGCGTTTTAGGTATCAAAATTATCGAAATTGCCTTTAAAGGAATATAATTATTTTTCAAGGAATAGATTTATTATATTACGTGATAATTAAAAGTCGTCTGGTGTTCTTGGTACTCCCCACTAAATTAACAATAACACAACCCAACTATCCCACCAAAATGAACACAAACCTGCCGAGTTTCCTGGTTTGCTTTCAATTCGTGCATCACCTCTGATGGTTGCTCAGGCAACGGACGTTCAGGTGTATCAACAGGTAGGGGGGGGGGTAGATAACTGTTGATCTTTCCGCCCGGTATGCGGGGGCGGAAGATATACGCCCACGGAAGTAACTTGCAATCATTTGGTGTGATAGAAATGACGCATATATTTCATCGAGTCAGCTTGTGGGAGAGCTTTTTATGATTATGTGTTGACAAGTACTTAAAGGGAAATGGGAACGTTGGCTGGATCTCTAAACCGAAATCTTTTTCCTGTGTTAATCCAATGGGAAATTTTTTTGGGGGGAATGGGAATTATTTTAAAAGCCAAATTGTTCCTGTTGTATTGAATATTTTTAGAAATGGTTTTTAATATGATAAATGTAGCTGGATTACAGGTTCTATAATACTTTTTTTGAAATTGGGCCAATATATATATTTTTAATTTTCAATAAATAATGTGACAGCTAAATATTCGAACTAATTTCAAAAAGTGGAATTATAGAACTCTGTAAGCCAGCTACAGTTATCAAATAAAAAAAACTTCGATATAAATGACGCATATATATTTCATCGAGCTTGCGTTTTAGGACGTTTTATGACCCGTAAAGAGTCACTTGTACTTAAGGGGGAATGGGCGCGCTGGACCGGGGGTCTCCAAAGCAAAGTGCATCAGTGTTAATCCTATGGAGGAAAAAACATTTTCTCTGCCACATTTCTCCGGCTGTATTGAATATTTTTGCAAGCTTTTTTTATGTGATAAAAGTAGCTGACTTACAGGTCCCGTCCTTCCCATTTTTTTTAAAGGGTTCGAATATTTTTTTAAATTTTCAATGAATAATTTACACTACATATTCGACGCAATTTCAAAAAGTTGAAAGATAGAGACCCGTAAGTTATCTACATTTATTATTAAAAAAAACCGTTTGTAAAAATATTCAATACAGCCGGAGAAACGTGGCAGAGAAAATAGTTTCCCCCCCCCCCCATTGGATTAACACTGAGGCACTTGAGTTTGGAGACCCATGATCCAGCGCGCCCATTCCCCCTTTAGTAGATAAATTTATGAAATATTAGCGAAATTCCTAGAAAGCAACCATATGAAGTTCACCAGGAGCTGTAGAAGCAGATCGCTATTGGCTCAGGGGGTACTAAATCGCTTTGAATATTGAAGTAAGGAAGCGTATACTATCTCACATAAACTAAGGGTTGGCGTAACTGTTATAAATAATCATTTTTTTGCATACAAATTATTTTTGTAAGCTCTAATTCAAGTGAATATAGAGTCGTAGAAATCCAACACAGAAATTCAAACGTCTGTAAAAATTACAAATATTTAATTTTACTTTTTATTAGTTTTTTTGTAAATGTTTCTATGAGTGTTGGCGAAACACCTCTAAAAGGAGAAATTTTTATTTCTTTTTTAACACGTGTAGCTGTTGCATATTTAGTTTAAAAAAAAACAGTTGTTTAAACATTTACATGAAATATTTCAAGAACAGTGTAATACTACTAAAAACCTAACATCTCTCATTTGTTTTTTAATCAAGGAATCAAAATTAAAAAAGAAAAAGTGTCATCGGTTTTACGAATGATTTAAAAGAAATAATTCACTCCAACCAATATTATATTAAAAAATTGGATGGCATTAGCCTTGATTTAAAGCAATATCAAATAACTTGGTGTGTGTGTTCTGTACATGTTGTTTCACTACTAACATAGTTATCTGACAAAGAAGCACGCTTGGGGTTATCTTGTGTGGGTAGAAACATATGGGAATTGAGCTAATTTTATTTCCATATTTTTTCAGTCATTGGACGTAAATGCAAAAATAACAAATAAACATTATGGAACGACAGTCATTATTGCTTAAAATATTATTTAATTTCCAATGAAATATTTGTTAAATATCAATATTAAATTATTTGTCAACCTTGGTTGCTAAAAAATGCATTATGCATTATTATTACTTTTAAAAAAATTAATTTGATATAAACAATATTCATGACCCGCATTTAATTACAAATAACTATTTAGCGACGAATTATTTATGTTTAGGGGAGAAAAAGTTACATTGGATCACGGAGATTATTGGATCATCGCGAATAAATTTTTAATCACTATAAATAGAAGGTAATAATTTAACACCAAAGTTACACATATACATTTCCAAATTCTTGCACATATATTCTTTATATTAGCGGGATATAATAACATTTTAAAAAAAACTATTGTATATTTACATGTACATTATGCAAATAATCTATAATAATAAAAGAAAGAGTCTGTCTGTCTGTGTGTGTGTCTGTTATCGGATCGTAAAAGACCTACTTATACTGCCCACAGGAATTCGAAATTTTAAAGATAGATTCCCTTTAATACTAACGTGTGCACCTGAGGCTTAGATTTTTCATATTTGTTCAATTTTTAGAGAAAATTCGAATTTTCTGAAAAAATACACCACTTTCGCTCAAATCCGATCATTTTTTCTCTTTCCTGATGCCATCGACTGAAAAAATTAAATAAAACTTTTAACGAAAACATTTAAAATTCGAAATGTTTATTTTATACTTTTGCCATTACTTTCAGAAACTATGTTGAAACTATAATTATTTGAAAAATAATTGACATGTTTCAAGTGACGTAATTCCGCCAGTCTTCATTCCCGGATTTCATTGTGGGTTTATTTGATGTTTTTTTTCATTGATTTTTCTGTTGACTGCATGTATGCATATTTAAGCAATAAATGTATAGTTAAGCTATTACTGAACTATGATGGTTAATAAAGGCCATCGCACTAGAGCTATTAGTGTTTTATGTCTTTATTTTTTTGCCAAATACGTTGCCAAACTCGCCAAATTATTAACTAAAATTCGCCAAATAGGCAATTTCTTTTATAAATAATTTATAAGCTGGTCGGTTGTTCGAAAGTCATTGTGTTAGAGCTGTATAATGGGTGTGGGTAGTTAGATCTATTTTCTCGCAAAATTATTTCACAAAACGCGCCAAATGAGCTAAAAGGTTTTATGTATTTATGAGGGAATTGTGATGACATTTATGAGTGCATTTTATAGCGTATTTTTTATTTTGGAATTTTAAGGCAATGAAACGGGATTTTATAATTTATAACGAGCGGAAACAATAATAAGTTTATGATCCTATAACGGGGTATATGGTACACATATTTGGAATCTATTTGATATTTTTTTATTCCGTGCGAAGAACGGGTATAAATTTGCTAGTATATTATAAAATAACGTTTAATATTTGCTGAGGGGTGACGTCACTTTGGTGGAATCTGATGTTTAAAATCGTAAAATTCTACATTTTTGTGCTATGAATGAACAAACAAGTTTTGTCATTTTTTTTTAATTAATAGTCTATTCTAAAATTTTTTCAATGCCAAATGTCGTATAAATTTGTCACTGAAAATTGTTTTGCAAGACCTAATGCTAGCCGATTTTTATACAAATAGACGAATATGTTACGTCAACGTTTCAGTATACGTATTTTAGAAAAATGTGAACATTTTAGTTTACAATAAAAAGTTATTTTTAAGAAACACTGTTGAATGAAGTTGTGAAGTGAATTCTACAAAAGTTCATGTATGTGGATCTCTGTATTGATGAGGTTATAATTCGTCAAGAATTTTATTTTTAAGTTTTTTTTAAATTAGATTTTTTTGGACAGTCCAGAAAGTCACCTTTGAGTTTTAGGTTTCACTCTTTATACAATTTTACTCAGCCAGATTTTTTTTAAAAGCTAAATTAAAATTCTCAAAAAATCTTTTAGTTTTTGGATTTTTAAAAAAAAAAATTGAATTTCAAAGGTTAACCTAAAAGTTCCAATATTTTTTTAGCGAACCAAAAAATGAATTCAACATCTGGATAAAAAATAAAAATATTTGTTAGCTTCGTTCCTTAACGACCCCAAGCGATAATTTTTTTCCATTTTTTTATTCCCGCAATTTTTATTCTTTCCCTCTTCTTTTACTCCCTTATCGATAGATTCGGCAAAGGACATTCTTCATTCTTTCACATCGGTTTTAGGGAAATGACTGCAGGGGGCGCCCCAGTCACCAAGAATGGATAGCCACTTTTGTGGAACTTAATTTCGTTGCGACGAAATGAGGGGTTGACCACTTATTTAGTTAAGATGTTTCATTTAACGACTAAAAAATTGCTCTATGATGTACTTACATTATAGAGAATTGTGGCCAATAATCTAGATTAGGTCTCAAAACAACTTGAAACTTTTTTAGAGTACAGTCCCTGGACAAATTATTAGACGCACTGTATTTCTTTTTTAGTAATGATGAAAACATACCAAAGAATGCCATATCATTAAAAAAGATGTCGATATATGTATTAAGTATAGCAGATAGTATTTTCTATTCAATAGCTTAAGTTTAGGAACACAAATGTCCTTCTAAAGGTATTTTGTTCATCATTGATTGATACATGAAATCTTGCAGTGCGTCTAATAATTTGTCCAGGGACTGTATAATCATGAACAACAGGATTTCAGTACTTTTTTGTTAGAAAAATATTTTTTCCATTAAAAGTTAAAAATACATCTTTCTTTTAAAATAATTAAGTAACATGGTTCCAAAAATGTGTATATAAGTAAACACTGGCCAGATACGCAATAGTCCCAACGAATCAATTAAAGAATTATTTTAAAAAAAAGCTTTGTAAAAGAAGTTAACGATCTGTGTTATTATTCTTAATTTTTATCATTAAATAATATAGATAATTTTTTCAAAAAGTTTGGAGATTTTGCTTTAAAATGGTCTGAGCAAATAAATGGCTTTAGTTACTTTGTTTCAAGAAAAGCGACTAAAAAGATATTTTTATCGAGCGATCGAAAACAAACGAACGAAATAAAGACAATTTTGTCTAAGAGTTGGAATCAGGTAGAAATTTTGCTTTACAATGGTCAGAGCAAAAGTTTTTAGTTACTTTGATTTAAGAAAAGCGACTACAAAAATAGAATAAGGTCTTTCTCTATCGAGCGATAAAAGAACAAACGAACTCTTCCTTGTCTTGAAAGAACATCTCCAAACAAGATCAGACTTCCTTACTTGCGAAAAGTATCTTAAATTTGATTTAAAAGAAAGCTGTGACCCTAAAAATACACAGAAGACTTTAAACAAAAGAATAAAGTTAGGGGTGACAAAGTTTTAAACGACTTTCTTCACTAGTTTTTAAGAATTAACATCGCAATAGAGATATTCTTGGCATACTGTGAGTATGGGGCTTGGGGAGCCTAGTGGTCAGCGTCTCGGTCTCGAGATCGGAAGGTCCCGTGATCGAGTCCCGGTACCACTGAAGACCCCACCGAGTATATGCGGAGTACGTGCTCGTTAAATCTGTTGGGTCCGAAAGTCCTGTGGTCGGTCATTGCGCAGTTTACCACGGGTACAGGTCCCTGGGGACTATTTCCCTCCCCTTCATGGGGGGGGGGGGGCTTCTCCTTGTGGAGGTGGCGATAGATGGCAGCATCTATCTTGTATGTGTGTGTGTATGTCGTGTCCGTCCTTCTTGACGAAGGCTTATAAGCGGGTCTCTGTGACCAAGCACACAAGCCTGAAAATATATGTCTACCAACCAACCAACCTACTGTGAGTATGGTGACGGAACTTTTAATTTAAAAAACCGTGGTCTAGTGACGAGGCCGATACCTGAGTGGACACCCAATGCTACTTGAGTTTGAAACAGTGAACGGAGTTATGAAATTGAACTAAGGTGGATTTAACTTAAAGCCTTGTATACACGAGGCTTTTTTTGGGGCCCGGATGGCCGAGTGGTTTGGATCGCAGACCATAACGCTAGCAGTCTGCGCGCTGTAACGGGTGCGGGTTCGATTCCCGCCTTCGCCCTGGGTGTACTTTCCTTTCTCTGTGACAGTAAAAGTTCTTTCTGTGTCTGTCTTACTTGACGAAGGCTTATAAGCGGGTCTCTGATCAAGCACACAAGCCGGAATATATATGTACCTACCCTACCCTACCCTACGAGGCTTTTACCGAATATTTTTATGCACTGAATACGCTGAAGATTTTTTTTCAAGTTGGGGATGACAAACTTTTAACCGTCAGTCTTCTGAATTTTTATTGCAATATTTTTGACAGTAGTTTCAAATGTAATTTCAAGACGGATTTTGATGTGTTATAGTATTTGGTGTGGAATAATAAACGTTGCAATGTAGCAACACTTGAGGTACATGGGTTCTTTAAACCATTCATAATCATTTTCAACATTATCAGTCATAATCATAATAATATTTCGATCATACATTTTAGAACAACATGAAGTTGAAGAGTGCAAATTGTTTGGTTAGTATTACAATGTGTTTTCTTGTCAGTCCAAAATTTTTTGCACTTGAATCGCATTCCAATCTTCAAATAATCCACATTAAAAAAATTATTTCTAATGCCTGTTAATATGATTCAATTTTCAAATATTTTTGGCAGAAACACGTTTCAACCTATTGTTATAAAATGATAGGATGTGCCTAATGAATTCTGTTGTTTTTTACACAGAACTTTGGAACATACCATGGCTTTAAAAACATAAAAATAATTTTTTTCATTCTATACATAAGCAAAAAAAAAACTATTTTAGTGCTCAAATGTCTCTTACAGGCATATCAAACCAAAAAATAAAATCTTACACTCGTACGTCAGAAACAAAAAGTTGAGTCAAAATTTGAAAAACCGATGTGGGATATCTTTGGGGCTAACGAGTCTCGATAGTTGAACCTAATTTTTTATGGGCGCCATAGTTTTTTTTCCCTATCCCTATTTCCCTTTTCCCTATCCGATATCAGTATTTGTTTTCGTATTGGAGGGCTACAGAGATAGGAGTAAAATGGAAACACTTGGTATAAAAAATGTGAAGCCTTCGGAAAGTCTCCCACTTGATGTAATAGGCCCAAAACAACTGCAATACACTCTCAATGAAATTTATGTACGAAACGTATAATTTGGTCATGTTTACAGTGAACAAAAGCGAGATTCAAATATTAAAATTAAGTTTTAAATTTAAATTACTAGATTGTGCTATATAAAATTTATCATAATCAATATTCGAATATGGAGCTGGATTTGGAAGAAATCGTAGCGCTAATAGGAACTTAATTTTTTTGGCAGCTTAAAATGTAATTATTTATAAACACCAATAGTCAGCTTTTTAGGTATGGTTATCTTTATTTTAGGCTTGTTATTTTTTAAAAAAACTTATATGGGTCTATTTATTACAGTGAAACACAAAAGTGCTATGAAATAAAAAAAGGTAAACAAAACTTTAAAAATTATATGTCTATTTGAGAAATGCAAAAATCTATTATTAAATGAAATAACTTAAAATTTTGAATTATATATTTTAAAGTTCATTCTATTCAGAACTGATTTTTTACTTTTATGTATGGAGCTGGGGAGCCCAGTTGGTTAGGCGTTCGCTTTGCATGCGGAAGGTCCCAGGTTTGGGTCCGGGCATCGCCACAATTACTGCCGACCTATAAACGGCCCGTGCAGCCGAAAAATGTCCGACGAATAATACCCCGTGTAGAGGAAGTGCGCGTTAAATATGCTCCAAAGTCTCAGTGCTGCGTACAATGTCGTCCTTAACGGTTGCGTTGCCTACTCAGGTGTCGTCTCGTCACCTGACTGTGGTTCTAAAATACGACGCCCGTCGCCAATAGCCCTAGTTTAGCTATAGTGCGACGATAATTCAAACTAAAACTAAAACTTTTATGTATGAAAAATTGTAGATGCACGCAATAGCTGTCGTGGAAAGTGTAATTAAAGTATTTTGATAGGATAAAATTTGAAATGGGTAACTAATTCACATTTTATTTAACCAATATCAGTGCTAATACCAGCTACATAGTAAACTGCACATTATACAAAAGGGTTAGTAGACTCACAAAGTAGAAATTAAAAGCCAAAATGGAAATTCGTTGTTTTATTTTGAAGTGGCGTTTAGTTATCTGTCCCTTAGAGTTTTTCAAATCAAAAGTTAAAAAATTGGAACCTTAGGCAGTTATAGATAATAAAACACGATTTAAATTAACACACTATTCGAATATGTAACTTCTGACAAAAGATTTAAACGGTTATTTTTTAATAATATTATATACTACTTATCGCGGAACAGCTAGCGTATTATGGCTAGAATGCTATTTGGCGACTTTGGGGTCGTGAAAAAGTAAAGACAGGGTTGCTATAGCAACAAGATTGATGTAAAAATATATTGAGTTGAACTGGAATGTTTACTAGTTTAAGTACGTTTTCGCTACTTAGCTTCAAAAGGAAAGTCGCCAAATCGAGACCGGCCATAATGCGCTAGCAGTACCCTTATCGATAAATAATTAGTTAAGTGTTTATGGCCCGATTCGGCAACGATGAACGACTTCATCTGGCAAACCTATTTTTGACAAGTAAACATCTTTTACCTTATTGCTACCTCAGTATACCGAATCCGTTAAATTGAGCCAAGAAGATTTTTATTTTATTTTTAGGGATGAAATTATTGCTTTGGGTCTGAAAAACGTTCCTACTACAAATACTCAGGGGGAATGTTTTTGAATTTGGATGTTTGGTTGGAAATGTCGAATGCTATTTTTGTTACCCATCACTCTGCTTTTCGACAGAATTCTACCTTCCCGGAGGTAAGGGTAACACTTAAATTACGTTTTTCATATTATAAATATATAAAAAAAAGCCTTTTAAATGTCTAAAGCATAAAGGGTATATTTATCTTGTTTTATAAAATTAAGAAAATAAACATGCACGTTTTTACAATCCAATTATAATTCAAAAGCTTTGATTGTCTAATGTTTAAACATTAAAACTTTGCAAACTGCTCATTATAAAACCAACAAGAACCACTTAAGGGGACAGACCTTAAATTTCAAATGACATTTCAATTTTTTTAGTGTTTCTTAAATTATGCATCTTAGCTTACAACGATATCTTAAAATAAAGTTCAAGTACAGAAATATTTTTAGTACATTTTTTAAATGTGTTTAGGAAACTCTCCTTATGTTCATAGAAGAAACCACTATTGTTTACTTTAACGGTATATCTCAAAACTACTTTTTAATGTTCATGTACCTTTTTCTCAAAATATACTGTAAAGTATCAGCCTGCATTTTTTATACGTATTTGAGAAGTTTTCTAAAAACCGCTGAGGATTTGACATAAATATCTTACTTTTTTTTTTTTTAATATTATTGTGTTTTTAGGTAAAAAATATGTTAGTTTCACTTAAAAATTTAATTTAAAACTTAAAAACAATTTAAATGCCCCCCATTAAATAATAGTTAAACATCCATTTTAACAACTGGTAAAATTTATTAAAAGTATCACATAGATTTTTGAGGAAAGTACATAAAAAGTCATTTTAACATGTCTTCATGGAGGGCTCGGTCCCCTTAAAAAATACGTAAGGATCTATTTACGCAAGTGTTATTTGATTGACATCCACACCAAACTTACTGATGAGAACAGGTTTATGAAAAATTTACTGATGGACGATATGTTTAAAGACCAACTTAATAATAGTAAACTCCATTTACTCGAATGGTTAACATTCATTGAATGTAAGTAGGTCAGTTATTAGATTTATATTGGAAATAGGTAATAAAAAGGTCATTTAAATGGTCTTCAAGGAGCTCTCCAAAGATACGTCAGGATTATTACCAATGTGTATTTATTACATAAAACTCGCCAATACTTATCCGTATACGAATCATGTTTGGGATAAAGTTTACTCCTGAGAACGATATGGACAACTTAGTACATATTTCCGTGTATCTGATGGTAGTACATTATTGATGTAGTAGGTAGTTATTATTTATATTGATGGGTATTATTTCTTGATGGTAGTACATTTTTTATTCAAATAAAATGCGACTGCTTTCCGTCTACGCTCATGTTTGGGAGAGCTTCTCCCAAACATGGCCTCTCTGGCCTCCTCCCCTCTCTGGCCTTGTTATTGAACTTGGCCGGGGTTGCTCTCGTGTATGAAACGCATACTGTAGTACACTTACTTAAATAATCCGAAATATAAGACAAATAACGTTAATAGCATTTCCTAGTGGGATTGAAATTATTCACCTTAAGTTATCTGGAGTTTATTATAAATTGCAGAGTTTCTAACCGGACTTTATTTGCTGGTTTTAGGAAGTGGAGTGATAGCAATAAAAAGTTATGGATTGCGAAGAGATGTTCGTTTTAAAGATATTTTATTGAAAAAAAATGTCGGGAGTTTAAATAAACAAAACGAAAAAGCATTTTAAGTTTCGGTGACGTTTATTAGTTTCTACCAAGTTCAAAATAATTATTAGCAACTGGATTTTTTTTCCTATGAGAATTTCATTAGAATGTTCTGTCATATAAATTTCTAATATTTTCATTATTTCTGACCGCGTCTCTTTTATTAATTTTTAATTAAATGATATTTCTTTATTAAAAATATCAAACTACATTTAATTTTTGCATCCAGGTGTGAATAAGAAAAATTTTATCTGTGAAAAGTTAGCACAGTGTGTGAATCTGTTCTTAAAATAATAAGTTTTTTTGTTTAAGTTTGCAATGAGAATCTCTTCAATATAAAAAAAAAACCATTTCGTGACAACTCTCATTATACAAGAACGACTTCTTGACAGATACGCTTATAAATATTTCATCAGCATAACTGCGCTAATGCAATTTAAAGCATTCAATGCGTAGAAGTCAGAATAAAAGTGAACTATGAAAGCTTTTTGAATGTTTGTTGGTTGGTTGGTAGACATATATTTCCAGGCTTGTGTGCTTGGTCACAAAGACCCGCTTATAAACCATCGGCAAGAAGGACGGGCACGACTTACACACACATATAAGACAGATGCTGCCATCTGTCGCCACCTCCACAATTTAGACTTGTCCCTGAAGGGGAGGGAAATAGTCTCCAGTCTACCTGTACCCGTGGGAAACTGCGAAATGACCGCCCACAGGACTTTCGGACCCAACAGATTTAACGAGCACGTACTCCGCATATACTCGACAAACACAAACATCCATGCCTTACCGGGATCCGAACCCGAAACCAGAGGCTCCAAAGGCTAGCTCCCTAACCGTTGCGCCGCCGGTCGGTTTTTTGAATGTTACAACGAAAATGTAATTTAAAGGGGGGAATTACTCGAAACAGACATTATCTTATCAATGGCTTCGTAACTGCTATTGCATGCTTCGTAGAAAATGACGCAATCTTTCACATTCACTTATATACATAGATCTAGTTGCAGGTTAGTGGGTTATGTACATTTAAGGGGATAAGGTACCTAAAACATTATTTCTAGAAATAATAACATAAACTTGTAAATTATAGTGGTTTTATATGATGTTTAATCTAAAATAAACATTTTCTAGCAATAAAAACAAATATTTACAGGTAGTTTTTCATTTATTTAAAAAAAAAGTCAAAATTTTGAACTTTTTTAAAACGCTACTCCTCTTTCAATTTTGAGAATAATTCCACCAAACTTTTATAGTTTGTTTTTAGTACTATTTTCTCAAGAACTGTGTATGGATTTTAAAATGTGAGCAACAGTTAAAAAAATACAATTATTTAACCCCTTCAATTGTAAAACTGATCTTATATACAATCTTTAACCCTCTGCTGAGGGATAAACTCATTAAATTTGACAAGACATTAAAATTTAAATTTTTAACTAAAAAACTTAATTTTTCAAAGTTTTTAAATTTATTTTTCTGTAACAGATGATGGTAAATGGCTTCATGCTTTGCATTTTAAATTTTAGGAAATTATAAAATTTATATTTTTTTGAAAAATATGTTTGTTGCTGAAAAATCTGATAGTCAGGTGAAACACTGTATACACTGTATCATTCAGAGGTTTTTAACTATTTGTACCATTAAAAAAACAAAAACATTTTGTAAGTGGCTAAAAAACACAAAAACAGTAGTCCTAATTCCTGTCTAAAAATGTGAAAAAAATTTATATTTCAGCTCACGTTTATTTATCCAGCATAAATGCAGCAACAGACATCACGAAAGAGATAGATTTATTTGAAGTTAGTCCACGGAGTTTCAGAAACAACAAAAACAAAAAAAAATATTGTGATTGGTGTTTTTCCGTTCTAGATGTCAAGGCTTCGATACGATGGAATGTGAACAAATATTATTTGACGGAGATAGAATTGGTTATTTCTAGCCTAATACCATTTTCAGGCACAGAGTAAAGGGTGAAAGGTGTTCAATATATTTCGGAATTTCTTTCATTTTTGGTCTTTTTCAGTCCAGCCATGCCCTATTTGAAACTAAAATGTAAGTTCGGACGTTGCTTTTTCCTTCTAAGTCTATTTTCAGCTGCGTTGGGGGGTTGGCTTAGATGTTGTTCCTGTTGTCGTCATAAAATATAGTTCCTGATAAATAGTCATAAAATATGAAGATTTGTTCACAGATATTTTTTGTGGGATAAACTCTGAACTTTCGGTAGTAGCAGATGTATAAAATATGGTGACGTATATTAGCAATAAATCTATCACCAACCTTAAAAAAATTGGAAATTATTTTCCGTCTATATGCAAA